>VZTD01005607.1:418295-592319 GCA_013397725.1 Rhagologus leucostigma | reverse complement strand
CCCCCACCCCCCCAAAAAAAAAACATTCAATGGTGCTTTAATAGTTTTTGACCTTTCGGGAAAGATACAGTCCACTTCCCCGCTGGATGCTAGACTCAGGGACACAGAAGATACCTGCCAGGCTTCACAGTTTCCTAAGATTCAATACAACAAATGAAAAATACTGTGAAGAATAAAGCATCCTTAAGATATATATCAGATATAGATCTATTGAACCAAACTAATACTTTCAAGGTCCTGGTAGACTTTATCAAAAAACCAACATTATATTACTCCTGTTTCATACTCTATATAGATTAAGAAAGCATTTAATTTGTTAACTTTCTGTATATAAGATGGTAGAAGCCTTTTGTAATGGAATTTGTTAGTCCAGAGGTAAGAAATCAGATTGTGATCCCTGTTGTCGCAATGTAAATATGAAATAATGGAAATAGGTTTAAAATTGAAAATATTTAAATTACAGTTATATATGTCCTATTATTTTGGAGTTCTCTGCTTTTATTTACTTAAATAAATCTTCCAGTCAACTCTGTAAATAATAAAAGATTAGACAATGCTTTGTGTCTTTAATTTGGTTTGAGCTTCTGTACAAAATGATACTACTGTTTCGGAGACCAGTGCATTGATCCCAGTTAACAACCAAACACTGATATAGATATGCACTCCCTCCTGCCTCCCAAGGTACAGGGCAAAAATGGAAGGAGAGTCTTGCCTTGGAAGTGAGAATGGAATTGAGAAGTCTTGTGGATCAGGTCAGGTCTTTCAGGTCTGCCCCCTCCCAGTCTCTTGCCCACCCCAGCCTGCTCTCTGGAGAAGTGCAGAGTAGGGAAAAAGGAGAAAACCTGAGTGATGTGCAAGCACTGGTGATTACACCTCTGGAATACTGCACTGAGGTTTTTGGTCTCTAATTCAGGAAGAATTTTGAGATATGAAAGAGACACATCATAAGGCTACCCAACTTGTCAAGTGTCTAGATTGCACGTTCTATATGAGACAGGGAGAAGGAGCTGGGGTTGCCTTAGTCTCCTGAAGAAGAGGCTATGGGGTAATTTCACAGCAGTCTACTTTTACCTGAGGGAGAGTTGCAAACATGAAAATGGCCAGATGATACAGCAGAGACAAATAGGCACAAACTGTGGCTTGAGAGGCTCATACAAGGCATTAGGAAAATAATTGTATCTAAAAGGGTAGCGCAATACTTAAACGGGTTACCCTGAACAATCCTAGGCTCTGCACCTCTGGAGGTCTATGAGACTCAGCCAAAGTCACAGCCAACTTGATCTCATGTTGGCAAACAGGTCTACTTTGAACAAAACGTTAACAAATTGGCCTTTAGGAATATCTTTAAAACTACATTTTTTTTTTATAATTCCATGACTATCTGTTTCTTGGATTTATATTATAAGCATCAAGAATTGTTCACTGTTGCTGACAGCAGCTTGGAACTCCTTTGGCTAGAACTTACGTTGAAAAGAAATTACAGGTTTCTAAAGAGTAAGGTGTCTAAACAAACATATATCTAAAAATTTCAAACTACAGCCCTGAATGTATCTAAGCACAGTCAAGAACTGGAAATTTTATCTGCGATTTCAGTTTCAGAATGTTTCAGTATATTAAAGACCAGATATGCTGTCAGGATAGTGCAGGATCACCAGTGCTGTCTGAACAGTCTGTGTAATCTGTTGTGTCAATACAGAAGGAATTTCAGTTCCTGGGACTCCTGATACAGGATCTTTCAGGAGCATAAATGGAGTAAAAAATAATTTTAAAAAAATTAAAAAATAAAAAGGAAGGAAAGATTATTCAATGTCAGATTTGTCACTGTCACATCAGTTTAAAGCTGATTTATTTTATTTCATTAGGAGGAAGATCATATGAGAGGCTAATTCTTTTTCTGAGTGGTTTTGGATGGAATCAACTTGAATTAGAACTTGAGTTGAAATAAACAACAACCTATGAGCAATTTGTTGAATCCTGATCTTTTGTTTATTTAAACAGGTTGATGATCCTTAATCAAAATTTTCTTCAAATTAAGGTAACAAATTTGTTCAAGAATGTGTAAACAGTTTGTTTATAAGACATTTGCAAATATCACTGAGGATCTAAGATAAGAAATCAAACATGCCACTGTTGCAATATGTTTCTCACTTTAAAGATTTATTAGGATGTATCTTCCTATGGAAAACTGTGAGGTTTATGAAAGAAAAAAAAACATGCAATGCATCCCCAATGAGGGGAAAAAATATTCAAAATGCTTCAAGCACTTTTCTGATTCACATCACTTACTTTTGATTAGTTAGAATGGATCAAATGTAGCCCTAAAAAGCAGAAGTCTTCTAGCTGTATGAGCATCTATTCTCCAACAAAGATGAGGTCTTCTATACGCCAGGTGGATGCAGATGGCTAACACAGGAGGGGATCAGGGGAGGTGCAGTAGAACTGAGCCACATGCTTATTATCAGAGATCTGAGGGAACACAGATATAGTCCTGTTACCACTGTTTTCCATTTACAAGCTAAGATAAATCATCTGTTTGCATAGAGAAAGCTGAATGGCTATGAAAGGCGTTGGCTCCCTATAAAGAGGAAAGAGACCTCTGATTCAGGTACTCTTAAACACTTTAAATGGTGTAAGATACCTAAATGCCCATTTTCAGATTTCTGAATTACCCAGTAATTGCAATGCTTACACTCAGCTCTGAGATCTGATCCTGTCTTCTAATGGCCAATCTTTTGTTCTCAGTCTGGTGACATACAGGCAATCACAACAGCATAAACTCTTAAGATGCCAAACCTGAAAAACTGATGCAGTCACCTCTTTCTAGAAATAGAGCATTTGATTGTTGAAGAAGAGGATTTAAAAAAAAAAAAAATCTGGTAATTTAGACTAGCGCAGCTGCTGCTGTTGTTAGCGAGGAAAAGAACATGAAATGCAAAAGAGGATGGTGAGTTAGTTTCACTGACAGGGCATTCAAGCTGATTTCCAGTTGTTTTGCCCTGAATAAATGTACTGATACTGCAGTAAAGACTTTACAATGATTTCCGTGTCTCATACTTGGTTTTGTCACCCATACACATCAGCTGAATGCTGGAAATAAAACTAATTAAAATCCTGCCCTTTTTCACAGTAAGAAAAGATTTCAAACAACCATCGCAGTCTTAAGCTGAAATAATTATAAAATGCAAATCTGTATCAGATATATTGGTATCTTTTAGTCATTAATGTTTATAGCCAATAGAAACTTAATTTCAAAATCACAGTTTCATTTATATTAGTTGCACTTCTCAAAAAGATATCTTTCATGTGGAAGTCCTAGGTTTCAAACTTTTCAAGCCTTGCAACCCTGACATTATCATGCTTCCTGCAGACTTCTGCTCCTATTGTAGTAACATAGGGATGAAAACGACTTCATGGATTACTGAGTCTTTTCCCCTGCTGTGTATATAATCCTGAGCCCCCTGAAATCAGTGGGAGTTTTAGGTTTTTCTACAATGGTAACATGATTAGGCCTAGAGTATCTCAAAAATGTTCAAATTAAAGTTGGGTTTTTTTGCACGTTTTTCTAATGACTTGTTAAAAATAATATTAAAAGGTCTTAAATTTCAAATGTAATTGGTTCAGTGCAGTTGCATTTTGTTTCTAAACTCCTTATTCCACGAAGAAAATCTGAAAATAACACTAAAGAATTTATCCTTATCCATGTCTACTCATGAAAGCTCACAGCACACTGAGCTTAGATGTCTCAAGCAAAGGACAGGCTACAGGCAAAGGGCCACAGCCTTTAAGCTGATTTAACTCTTCATAACCATAATGATCCAGAGAATTGGAGTAACAACAGTTACAGATAGTGGAAATAAATGCTTACTGCCCTTGAAAATCTGTATTTATCCTGTTCTGTTTCCTTAATTAGTTCAAAGATAAGAGATTAGTCCACTGGATTAATCTTCCAGATCCACATTTTCACAGAGTGAATTGGATATATCTCAGGTACTCTCTCACATCTTTGAGTTGTATTAGGAAAGAAAGACAACAAAGGAAAGTGAAAACATGTTAGCTTACAAAACCTGCTGAAACAGTTGGTATTTCCCAGTTTATTTAAAACTAAAATTTATTCTAGCCAACATCAGTTATCTGAAGTTACTTGTCTGGTCAGAGGCAGTGAAATTTCCTTTATATGGTCAACAGAGAGAAATAGAACACCTTGGGAATTCAAATCAACATAAACACCTGTATTAGATTGCAAGAATTCATCCTACGAGAGAAAAAAAACCAAAACAACCAAACAATCAAAGAACAAAACATCCAAAACCAATAAAAACCCCAAGCATCAGATTTTAATAATAATATTGGGTTTTTTTTAGAATGTAAAATATCCAAACTAATGAAATGTATTAGCTTATAGGTTTACGTTACAACTTTAAATTATGCCAGTATATTTAGCACATCAACACCTTTAAAGATTTTATGAAAAACCTAGTATTAATTCCAAACAAATGTGTGTCATTATTCCGCAAAACAGAAAAAAATTGTAGAAATATAGCTCGTTGAGATGTCTTTAATACTAGAACAGCTGTAGATTAATAGCCACTAATGATATCTCAACCAGCATGAAAACTGATTTACTACAGTTTGTAAATCAGCAGTTTATGGAAGAGTGAAAGTAGTAGCTCTAACTTAGAAGCAGACTTCACAGAAGCACTACCAGAATTTAATGTGTAAAAGGTTTTCCAGTAGTATATATTCACATTCTTCCAAACTCAGTAAAAAATTGTACTTGAATCATATGAGGTTTAGCAAACTAAATGCAATGAGATTTTCTGCATTACTGTGTTCATGTAAAACAACTGTGAGGTTTTACATCAAAACAGATAATGCAATTATTATAGTCATATGCTCCTATATAGACTTCACAGATTTCTAACGATTATATTTTCCTGCTTGTTCCTTGCAAATATTTTCTTGAAAATCAAGCCTTGCTGTATTTTTTCTGTTTAGAATCCTTAAACTCATGATATATTCCCTTATTTCCTTTTTTCTAGGCATGTCCGATGACCCCAGGATTTGTGTCTTAAAGTGAATCACATTTGAATGCTGCATTTCCTGATCCTGAGCTTTTGCTTTTGTTTTCTTTTGTAGCTATAAACACTATAAAACATTGATGGTGCTACAGTCACTCTGGGATAAACCCGTGAATAAAAGGAATAGGAATTTAGATATAAGTTTATCTTCTAAACTGGATGATTTCATAGTACAGTTTAGTAAGCTGTGAAGAAGGCTACTTCAGGAGCATACAGCACAAAAGAAAAGAAAAAAAAAACCAAAAAACCACAAAGTTTAAACAGTTACTAAACCACAAAATCTCATATTTCTCATATCCCATTACCAGTTAATTTTCATTTACATGCTAAGTCCTTTAAATTTTTTTTTTAGACCAAAAGAAAAGATACATTTTTCTGTGTCCAGTCATTGAAAGAGTTATTTTTGATGATGAGAATATAATATACTTTGAAATAAAAATTTCACAATGAAAATATTGACAGAACTAATGCAAAGGTTTTCTGACTTCTGTAGCTGGATGAAACTTGTTGCATTAATCTTTTGTCTCTTCACAGGTCATTTCAAATGCTTGCTTCAAATCAATAACATGTAACATAAAATCCACAATTCAAATTTATACCTGTTAATACCTATGGGTACCCGTATAAAACAATTGAGTTTTTATATTTTGGGTTTCATTTAAACATCTGCTGTATAGATGAATATGAGGAGAACAAGATAAAAATCATAAACTACTTATCTAAATTCCAGTTAATAACACATCTATGCCTAGGTAATTTTGAGGAAAATATTCTGTTGTTTCTTTTCCACAATACTGCAGTCCTGGAGGCAAAGATAAACCAAATAAGACTGAAAATAAAATTGCAAATCTATATATCACAGGAAGAAAACAAGACTGAATAGAACCAGGAACTGACATTCATTAAAGACTCTAGTATATGGAAGATAACAGTTTATAAAAGCCTTTCTTTTGCACTGGGATTTGACTACCACACAACCTATCTATCTGAGTTCCCAGCTACTATTGCCCTTCATATTTGACATTAAAAGAATTTTTAAAACTGTTCCTGAGCTACAACATTAAGTTGTGAATTGGAAGTAGATCATTTTGAAGAAGTTTTATATAAATCTATGGTTTTGTCTCTTCTAATTGCATTTTCATTTATAACCTTTTTGTGAAGATATTGGATCTGATGGCAATAATTTTACACCTTTAGACTCCAAACGTTTTAACATTTTTGGATGTTTTTTGTGTAGCATGTGTTTTCTCCTATAGTTGTTTTAGACAAGTGGATACTGGTTTAATTGTATTTTATCTTGTTCAGAAGTATCGAGCACTACACTCCATACAGACAAAGAGCCATCCTGAAAATGAATCATACTGAAAGATAGTGAAATTTGGGCAGCATGGACATGAAAACAGCCCCAGCTGGGTGTTGCAATCCACACGTCTCAGTGGATACACAGGCTCGCCTTAAACCTCTTCAGCAGATTCAGATCTGAAAATAAAAGGGATTAGCAGAAGCTAGAACTATCTTCAAGCCACTTAAGCTAACTAGTCTTAAATCCTTCAAGTCTAATCATCTGTATGTCTTCTAGAGACCTCCTAAAATGTAAGCAAATTAGCCTTTTTTTTTTAAATACAGACCTCATTTCCACCAGCTCCCTTTATTTATTCCTCTCTCTGCACCCTCATTATAGCCGGTAACAACTTATTAATTAGAACACCCAAAATGATGTTAGAATTAAGCACTCTTCCTATGAGAGAGAAATATATTTATATACTTACATATTTTTGTTTATTTATTAGTGCTGTCTGAAATACTTTTCAGTAAAGAGGTCAAGGCAGGTTTTACAAATCTCACATGATAGTACAATAAGGATCCTCAAATTAGGCATAATAAGTCTAAGCTGAACTTCACCAGCAGCTTCTTTATGTAAGAATTAGGAAATTTGCTCACACCTGGTCTGTTCCATCTTTCTGAAATTCTATTGGGAATTTTGTAGTTCAAAACTTCTAGGTATTACTCACAGGGGTTTGTAGCTGAAACTCTGACTCAGTGTCTGTTTCTTTGTTTCTGTTTTCTGTCATAGTATATTAATTTTGGGAACATGTATTTGTATTCAAGTCTCATTTTTCTTACCATTAAAAATATTTAAACATGCACTATTGTATGTTTCTGAAAGTTGCTCCAGCAGTTTCTTCATTGATTAAGGAAAAGGGAAAATTATATTTCAAAAAGTGTATATAATTTGACCCATTACTTGACATTTGTTTTCTCTCAGCAAGCAGTTTCAAATTACGTAAAGCAGCTCAAAGGGAAAACAGTAATAAGACAATAAATTCATTCAGGTATATTTAATTCTTTCTTATACAGTGTCAGAGTAATTCAATAAAAAATATTCCTGGTCTAATTAGAGAGTTTTCGTGATTGACACAAATCCATATGCTCACTTTGAAATACAACACCTTTATCTGAGTAAATTAGAATGAAATCTAAAGCACTCAAATATGTGTAAATCCCAGAGTTAAAAATGAATTAAGTACCACTTACAACTCCCATGATAAATTAAAATTTTACCATAATGTAGGAAGATTTCACTTTCTATAGATCAACATTTGTATTTTTCATATTGTTAGAAAAGGAACAAGTTGGTTCCTTCAAGCATTGCTGACGTTTCTTTTGCTGTCTAATTGTGACTGTTTGCAATGTTGATTCAATTCTTTAACACAAATCTTTCTCACTACTTGTTTTTTTTTTTGTAAGTGGTAGGTTCTCTAAGTGTTGCCACTCTAATGTGAACACTATCAGAAGATTGCTTCAGGTCTTCATTTCTTTTGATAGAGAATGTCTTATGTTGTTTTAATGTTTTCTTCAGACCTTTATATTTTGCCTTTACAGAATCATAAAACCATTTAGTTGCAAAAGACCCTTAATATCATCAAATCCAACAATTAACCCAGCATTGACAAGTCCACCACTAAACCATGCCCCCAGGTGCCACATCTACACATCTTTTTAATGCCTTCCAAAATGGTGATCCAATCATGTCCTTCAGTAGTCTGTTCCAATGCTTGACAATTTTTCAGTGAAAACTTATTTCCTAATATCCAGTCTAAACCTTCCTTGACATAACTTGAGCCCATTTTCTCTTGTTATCTCTTCTTACCTGGGAGAAGGGACTGACCCCCACCTTGCCGTAACCTTCTGTCTAATAGTTGTAGAGCAACAAGGTCCCCCATAAGCCTCCTTTTCTCCAGGCTAAGCAACCCCAGCTCCCTCAGCCACTCCTCACAAGACTTGTTCTCCTATCCTTTTACTAAATTTGCTGTGCTTCTTTACTATATAGGTATGTCTTTATCACCAAAATTGTTGCAGATGTGTTTTAAAGGCAGCTGTTGGATGACATGATAAATAAAATTAATTATTTTGATAGATAGTGACTAAGATGAAGATTTGTTTCTTTGATGCCTGAATTTGATTTCTTTCAGAGCTCACACAGATCACCAAGAATTACTAATACCACATCTGTGGTATCTGTATTATCTTTAACCTACTTGTAGTTTGCACCAACACATGCAAATAGCAGAGCATTGTGTGATATAGATGTGTATTGAGAACCTCCAGAAGGGAACTATAGCAACCAGTACTTGTGCAGAAATTAAGACACTATCACTCAGACCATTTAGCAAGTCTTGATTCGAGCCCCTAATACAGGGATATGCTGAAAATCTCCACAGACCAGAAGGCATTCCTGATGGAACATCTAGATTACTTTAGAAAGCATTGTGTTAATGGAGCTGTCTTCTTTTTATGTATTTATGAGATGCTCAGATTCTATTCATTGCACTTCTTTAGAAATTTCAAACTTACTTTTCTTGCATGAAGAATGTTTTAATCATCAAGCTGTAGGTAGGGTTAAATTTAAAATAATGTTAGCCATTTCCAGAGTACTCAGACATACCATCTAAGGAGCTACTTCAGGGATCTCAGTGTAGTTCTAAACTGATAAATGGAAAAGAATGAAGAACTCAATGTCTTCTCATTTTTTTGCCCTTAATAATTGTTAGGTCACTACTGACTGGTTGTCTCTGAGACAAACCTATAAGGAGTGCTAGCCTTAAGCAGTGTGGATGTGAGGTAATCAATGTCATTTGGCTTCAGGGGTTCTTTTTTATTTGCTAGTACTAAGCCAGCTCAAGTACAAACAAATTATGCAACACAGCCATGCTGTTGCACAGAATCTAAATGAAGATTTCCACGGATAGTGAATACATTACTGCATATTACAATAGGAATAAAAATCCCTCTCCAGTTGGAATTTTCATTTGCAACAGAGCCCCTAATAAAATAAGGATTTTTAGAGGTAGAAAGCGTAATGCATAAACAGGAAAAATTAGTTATCTTGGATTACTTATTGCACTCATGGCAGCAATCCCAGTGCTGCAAAAAAAAAAAATGTCCTGCAATAACTAAAAGCAGATTTCCATTATCTGAGATTTGACTATCTTATTTACAAACCATAAACCACTGATGTGTAGATCCACAAAAGAACAACAGAAACTTTGTGGATGCTGAATTGAAAGATCACAGTACAAGGAAATACCTGATTTTTAAGAGTCCTGTTACTTGACATTGTCCTAAATTACTTACCTAGGCTACTCTTCTACTCATGCTGGGGGAGGATTAAGTGCCCAAGAATGAGAGTCAAAACTAGCAGTTGAGTGTAAGTCACATACAATAGATTACAGAGTAAATCATAAGCTCCTCTCTCTTCAAGGTTTAATTATGTAACTGTAGGAATGCACTTATCTTAAATCAGGATCCCCAGCAGAGTTTATATAGTCCTTAGCTGCTTAGGCTTAATGGTAAAAATTAAAGCTCTCTGAATATACAGAAGCTGAATAAAAAAAGGTATTTGCCATTTAACATCTTGTCTTCCTTTCATATGCAACTGCCTACAGGGACAATTAATCAGGATTTAAGTGCCTTATTTCTTGGCAGACCGAGTTCTTATTGTGTAATATCTGAAAAACAATGAAGAAAATAAGGTGCAGAAATGCACTATAAAATCTAACAGTCTTTAGGATTAATGTTTTAATTGTATAATAACGCTCGATGAGATGGAACAGGGTCATTTCTCTGACACCTGTTTCAACTCCATGAGATGGCAGTTCTTGAAGTGAAATAAAAGCTGATCAGTTTCCTCTTCTGATTCCATTAGGTGTTTCTGATAAATATCTATATATCTATATATCTGTATCTATATGTAATAAATATTAAAAAAACGCAAACATAAAAACATTTTGTTACTAGGCTAAAAAACAGTGTAAGATTTGCAAGAGTCTCTTGAAAGATTCTGAGGTGAATAAGAGGGAAGCACAGATAAAATACCTACCCTTACATGTTGGAAAACATAAAAATATGCCTTTCAGAGCAAAGAAATCCAAAATTTTTTCTAGCCAGAATATCTTTTCATAAACAGTCAGATACTCAGATTTTTAACTGATCAAGTATACATATCCAAGATTTATTTTTTGCATCCTATGCACTTCATTTTAATCTTGGAATAAGGAACAGTTTAAAAATAAATAGCCACTGAAAAAGCTTCAGTATTATATCCACAAGAGTTTCATACTACAGCAAAAATTACTTTTGACAAACTTTCCAGTGAAAATTGCAATGGTGTTTTTAAAACCACTAATTTGCCCCTCTTCAGAATATAGGCCTTTGCACAAATGAAATACAGTGCAATAAAATGTGATGTAATAACATCACTACATCTCCTCTCTTTCTCTCTGCTTTTTCTTTTTTTTTAAGTATGAAGTTTTTTTTAAATCGATAACCTACAGAAAATCCACAGAAATACGAAAGAAATGTGTTTAGTTTGTTACTAAAATGCTTTCACAAGATCTGAAATATGAAAAAGTTTCTCTGATTTGTAGAGGAGGAAAATATTTACATTTAGTTAAAGAGTGGATCCTTCTTCACCTCTACTCGTGATGAGACCCTCCTCTCCTGAAGATGGCAGAACACCTATCTGCTCATGGGTAGCAATGAAGTAATTCCTTACTTTGTTTTGCTTGTGTGCATGGTTTTTGCTTTCCCTAGTAAACTCTCCTTATCTCAACCCACACGTTTTCCAGCTTTTAGCCTTCAAATTCTCTCACCTACTCCACTGGTGGGGGAGTGATTGAGTAGTTCCACTGCACTTGGTTGATGGCTGGGGTTAAACCATGACATTTTTATCTATCATGTAGTATGGAGTCACAAAATCACAGAATGGGTCAGGTTGGACAGACCACAGTGGGTCATATGATCCAATCTCATGCTCAAGCAGGGTTATCCTAGATTACATTGCACAAGATTGCTCCCAGAATGTTCTTGAATAAAGAAGTTCTTCCTCCTATTCAGGTGGAACTTCCTGTGCATCACTTTCTGCCCATTGCCTCCTGCCCTATTGCTTGGCACCACTGAGAAAATCCTGGCTCCATCGTCTTGAGTCCCTCCCTTCAGATACTGATAGACACTGATGAGGTCCTCTCTCAGTCATCTTTTCTTGAGTATGAACAGGCCCAGCTCCCTCAGCCTGTCCTCACAAGAGAGATGTTCCAGCTCCTAATAATCATCATAGCTCTGCACCGGACCTGCTACAGAAGCTCCATGTCTCTCTTGTACTGAGTAGCCCAGAACTGGACACAGCACTCCAGATGTGGCTTCACCAGGGCTGAGCAGAGTGGCAGGATCACCTCCCTCATCCTGCTGTCAATGTTCTTCCTAATGTATCCCAGGACATCATTGTCTTTCTTGGCCACGAGGGCACTGCTGGTTCATGGACAACTTGTCCACAAGCACCCCTAGGTCCTTCTCTGCAGAGCTGTTTTCCAGCAGGTCAGCCCCCAGCCCATGCTGATGCAGAGGGTTATTCTTGCCAGGTGCAGGACCCTGTATTTGCCATCTTTGAATTTCAGATGGTTCTCCTCTGCCCATCTCTGCTGTCTATTGAGGTCCCTCCGAAGGGCTTCACAGCCCTCTGTGGTATCGGTCGCTCCTCCCAGCTTTGTGTCGTCAGTGAACTTGCTGAGGAGGCATCTGTGCCTTCATCCAAGTCATTGATGGATAAATTAAACAATACTTGACCTGGTATGGAACCCTGGGGGACACCACTGGTGACAGGCCTTCAGCTAGACCCTGTGCTACTGATTCCCGCCCTCTGGGATCTGCTGTTCAGCCAGTTCTAAATGCATCTGTCCACTCATCCAGTCCATGCTTCCTGAGCATGCCTATGAAGATGTTGTGAGAGACAGTGTCAAAAAAACCCAACCCCACAACAAAAGCAAAACCAAAAAACTCCATTCAACAAACACCTTCTGAGTGAAAACAGAATGACAATGCTTCAAAATGTACCAATGCAAGGCAGTGAGGATAGTAATACATTACCTAAACACTGCCCCCAAAGCTTCAGGTTGTGTGGGCTGCAAGGAAAAAGGCAGACTAAAACTGCAAATACCTTTAGCAATATTAAAGCATTTGATGTACAATACATAAAGGCTTCTGTTTTGATCTTCATAAAAAGAGAGGTTCAATATCTCTTTGAGGCAAAATTTTTTTCATGAAAACCTGTAGTATCTGCAGGAATATTTAACTCTGTGCATGAAACAACTTCATCACATCTGCTAGTTCTCCAAACCTTGAGGAAGTAGAGTTAGCAAAGACAGTAACTAAGAGTTCAGGCAGAAATTTATTTTAATTTATCAGTCCAAAGCCAGAAAAAACCTGGGCATGCTGAGATATTTCTCTCACAAACAGGAAATGAATTTTTAAAGATAAATGCCATAAATACCATAAATTAACAAAATAAAACCTAATAACCTTTTGGAAATTTTAATAAGATAATTAATAGTTTTCTCTCTCTCTCTCTATCTCTCTCTGAGTAGTATCTTTAAAATTGAAGTATCTCAAGATAGGTAGAAAGGAGATGGAGAAATGTAAAGACAGCATAGAAACAACATATGCCTTTCTACCAGAAACACACTTCCTTAGTAGATACTTCTTTGCTCTTGTGTTTCACTAACATTATTTTACAGCAGGGGAAATGAAGTCTTGTACTTTGTTATTAATCCATAAGGAAAGAAACAGGAGGAAGGTGTTTGCTTGCTCCCTATCCCATTAAAGCTAAGTATAATGTTCCAGGCTAGCAAACTTTTTCATTTTAATGGATTTTCTTTCCCTGCAAACAAATAGAATATCTCATTTGCTCAGACAGATCTGTGATGATGCACATACAGATCTACATATCTATTGTGTAGGTGTTTGCCACTGAATATAGCAGCTAAAGCAAATTAACCAGATGCCAGAATGTTTTGTGCAACTGACTTGGGGAAAAAAGGTCAGCACAAAGGGACACCCCCCATCATTGCCACCATGTTTCATGCCCTACTTTGAATTTTTGCCACATTTCTGATTTATAATTTCATTCTCTAGTCTTAAAAACTGGTTAAGCTGGAAATTCTTTTGGCTGGAATAATATGGACACATGGTTCTTTCACAATGTTCAGAGCCTGCATCTGGATGATCTGAGTCATATTATTTAGTCTGTATTATTTATCATGAAAGATCTTAGTGTTTTTAAGGGCGTTAGAGAGAGAGAGAGAGAGAGAGGGAGGGACAGTGGTCCATTCCTTCATATGGACATGGCTGATTATATTTGGTTGTACCGTAATGATATAATGCATTCGGTTTTTTCTTCTACATGCTGCTAATATTAGCATAAAGCTATTGCTTCAGCTTTAGTGAAGATAGATTTGGATTTCTCACTCCATGGTATTTTTATCTCATCTACTCTTATTTATGATATGAACATCAGTCTTGCTGTTGCCATAAGCAAAATGGTTTAGAAGCAAAAAGGAGCAACAAAGCACGTACACATGCAGCCTCATTTGCAGAGTTCCAGCAAGAGCTTATCTGTATTCAGTCACTTCAGCCAAACTGCTTGTCTGCCAGGTTTTGCTTCCAGTTTTGGTGTTACTAGCTCATAACACCACCCTAAATACATTAAAATACTGTTGTAAGATTGCATATTTGGTTTGTCACTCAGCCATGTGGGTTGTGGGGTTGAAGTGCATGGGTTGCCTCTGGATACATTTATTATATCAGTACATCCAAAGTTGTTTCATTACCTATTTTAGACCCTAATATTTGAAAGGAACTCCACTTATGTAGATAACAGCAGCACATTCTAGTCAGCATTGTTTAAATTAGGTGCGGAAACCTTGAAGATTGAAAATTTTAAAAAAGCTTAGAAAGAAGATTCTTCGATCATGTTGACTTCCCACTTAGAGTCTATATCTAAGAATATTTTATTTGAGGAAAGAAATTAATGACAGTGAAAGGAAAATGAAACAGACATTAAAACACAAATAATACCAAAAAAAGGTCAAATTTTAAGCCATTTTTTACAGGTTTATTTGTTTTTTGGTTTTGGTTTTGGTATTTTTTTGGTGCCGAAAATTTATTTGGACTGCCATAGGAAATAAACATCAGGTTTTTTACGTAATTTTATTTTAAAGTTTACGGTATTCAAGCAAGAAGAATCTAAGATGATGGTATTCTCAAAACCTTACAGTTTTTTTCAGAATTAAAATATGCAAAATTTTGAAACCAAACTCCTGAAATCCTCATGTAAAATGTTTTACATGCATAGCTTATGAGATTAGGTGTTGTATAACAGATCTCAACAGTTTATTAGATGAGGGTATCGGGAAAGCTATTTGTCAGTAAGCATTTGGGATGCCTTCCTTTTAAATCCCACATTCTCAAATCCATTAGGACATTAACGGTTATGGACACGGTCAGTGATGAAGTCTGGTGCAGAAAGTGGAACAGCTACTGTAATTTAAAGTAAAATTTTTCTTATGCCACGAAACACTTGTATTTCTTACTCATCTCCAGAGTTTGCTATATCCATTGTAAACAGATGTATCCAAGCTTTTCTGCTTCTTCTCAGGTATATTTCTGAGCTTTTATAAATAGAAAATATTTTTGGACACATATATTTGGAAACTTACCAACATAGATTATGTAGCAGAGTAGTTGAGGGAAGGTTCTCAGCCAGGCATGAGAAGTAGGACACAATGATTACATGGATGATTATGATTATATGTTTGCTATTGCTGATACAGTATCTAAATATTGCTAATGCAGTATCTAAATAACAACTCTGTCATCTATTACAGCAGATTATAGTATCATCAGGTCTTGGTCCCTCCTGTTGTGTCACAAGCGTCAGTGAGACCCCTTGCTTTCTGAACTTATCAGAGAACTTGAGGTGCAGCTAGGTCCACTAAGTCTCATATTTGGTCAGTGACCCTTAGGGCTAAGGAGTGATAATATAAGCAGGTTCAGCTAGAAACAGTTTTACTGTCTTTGACCTTGCAGAATTCACAACTACAGAGCAGCAAAACTCCTATGTAACTATTTTAGGGTTTCATCTCTGTGTTTGACCAGACCTTAATGCTTTTTTTCACCCATTCAAAAGTGAGTGTTCCCTCTCTTTGGGCTGGACATATCCTGTAGGCATCCCTCGGGGAGTGGGAATCTATGCAGAAGCTGCCTTCAGCCTCAGTAGACCAGTTTGCCCAGCTGACCCAATCTCTAGCAGTATTTTGTACACTTTTGAAGGCTGAAGTGCACCAAAGCCAGTCACAATCATCTCAGCTCTCCCCATCTTTGGAATACATTATTTATGACAGCATTCACACAGTTTCTCCCACAATACCCACCTGGTATTCTTATTTTTGGACAAACCACATTGCCCATCAGACGGCAGAAAGGGAGAGGGTGTGTATGTGTGCGTGTGTGTGTGTATGGAAAGGATGCACTTGAAGACTGGGTTATCTTTTCCCACCAACACATACTACTCTAATGACATTGTTTGGAATAATACATGATAGCTCATAATATATTCTTGACATTTCATCTGAAATAGTAGCACTTTATGTGTTCCTTATAGCATGTTTGACCGTCCAAAAGTGTTTCCATAGCAACAGGATTAGAAGTAGTCCTCAAGAAAGTTGTCAAAAATCACAGTCTTCCAACTGAAGTTTGCTGAGGTGGCGTTAATTTAACAGTACCTAAATGGCTAAGTTCCAAATACTTAATTATGTTTATAAATATTTATTAAAAATAAAAACAAACAAACAAACAAAAAAACCCCCTTTAAGATCTTAAAAGGTTTTACAAGAGCTTTATAAGAGCTATACTAAACAGCCTTTATCAAGTTTTAGATATCTAAAGAATACTTATTCCAAAAGTATTTTTTAAGATGGATTTCAACGGTGATTAAATGTCCCGTGGGACTTAAGAATTTATCATAGAGGCACTAGTATATTCACAGTATTATTTAAAAAATTTTTTTAAAATTTTTGTATTTTTGGTTATTCCCAGCAAGAAACCTGCTTGTGAAGGAATATGTCATAGCAGATTCTTCTCTCAATCTGGTCAAATGCACTATTATCATTGTAATAGCAGCATAGTTCCACCAAGATTGATAAGGATGAGCTCAAAATCTACTTTATGTTAAACAAAAAAGAAGTGCAGAAGTACACTCCACCTCTTCTTAAACTCAATATGTTATCTCTACTTTTCAAAATCACCGCTTCCGTCAGAGAGATGAGCGAGTAGTTGCTTCCTCCTGATTTGCCTTAAGTGACCAGAAGCTGGAAGTGCTATCAAGACTCTAATTCTTATGTTCCTTGTACCTGCAGGCAGCCTGGTTTTGATTGACTCTGGCTTTACAGCAGGAAACATAGGGGACATTCCCAAGAAAGACATTGATCTTCTTCGCTTGCTTACTGCCACACCTCATAGACACATAGACAGAGATAAAACCAAGCCAAGACCAGTTCTCAACACCAGGAGAATGATGTCCTGTTGTGCACAAGGCATATCCTCTTCCCCAATGTCTTAGTTTCCTTGTCCGTCAAGAGATAAAAATGGTAGACACTTGATGGGATTAATTTGTAAAGTCTGTAAAGATGTTGCAGCTGTTGTTATAGTATCTGACTGTTCAATCAGTTCACTTACATATGCCAGGTTGATAATGAGTGTGTTTCCTGCATATGAGAATTATTAGAAATTGTAATTATTTATTATGCCCTTATGTTTTACACCTGTTCGCTCAGACCCCAGTAGTTAAAATTGCACTGGATACTTCACCTGGCTAGTAGGCATCTAACCCCTACTATTCTAGACAATTACTGAGTTGTGTTGTCTTCCACAAGGACTAATACAGAACAAGATCCATGAAACAAACTCAAAGTTTTACAAATATGGATAACAGTATTAAATAAGTTATATTTTTGATCATCATTGTAAGAGATCAGAGATTTAAATTTAAAAACATTGTTTTCAATAGTCATTCTTATCAAAAATTAACAAGTAATTCTTGAAAAAACAAGACACACTCAGATTCATTTTTAGGATCACCTTTGTAGAAAGCTACAACAGTAGCTATTCTCTTTTCTGTGTCATCTGAAAATCAGCTCATCTAATTTAAATAGTACAGAAAAAAATAGAAATGTCTCAAAGGGCTCTTACTTTGTCTGGGGATCAACTGATGTGTTTTAAAATTTGTGAGGATGATGATATGAGAATAAAAGCCAACACGAGTTAATCCAAACATAGAAAGGACACTGTATTTAACCAATTAACATTCGTATGTCACAGAAACATGTCAATATCTATTTAAAGAAGACGAAGAAAACAAATTAGAAGAAAACTCCAACTGATGCTTGTAAAAAAATAAATGTATGTTTAAATGAGGTCTCTGTTTGCTTATTTAGTTTTATAGAGTTTACAGGACTAAGAGTGGGATGGAGGCAATAATTCTGGTCATATTTTTAAGCCCCAGGCAGTTTAATTTTAAGTGCCTGCTATATTCTATATTCACACTTGCAGAGCTGTTTGGCATCATAATCACATGGAATCAAGTCCTCTGGAGGGATATACAACTATAACTCTGCTTAAGTCCAGCTAGTTTTTTTGTTTGAGTTTGAAGAATTTCTTGTATTTACTTACTTTGCTAATGCAAATATCTAAGATAGAAGAATAATCAAAAGAAAATAAAAATGAGCTGTTTGGATTTTTATTTTTGCCAATGATTTTCTGTTTATTTTAGTGGCCTTTCTGGATTAACAAGCATAAAAATCCTTATTTTAACATGTAAATTTGAAGCAACACCTCTGGTTTTTTCAATTTTATTGTATTAGTTCATGTTTTGTTGTTGGAGAATAGAATATGTGCTAAAGTTTTGAAAGTATATTGTAAAAAAAAGTATAGTAATGGTACAGTGCCACAAGCTGGAGGACTGCACTTAACATATACTTGTTGTGTGAGGAGGGGGAGAGGAGGCCTCTTCACCCAGGCAGCTAATGATATGACAAGGGGAAATACCCTTAAGTTGCATCAAGGCAGGTTCAGGTTAAATGTTAGGAAAAATTTCTTCACTGGAAGAGTGGCTAAGCAGTGGAACAGGTTCCCCAGGGAAGTGGTAGAGTTACCATCCCTGGAAGTGCTATAAAAATGAGTGGATGTGTCACTTCACAATATGGTTTGGTGGGCATGGTGGCAGGTCAGATGTTGGATTTGATGATCTTGGAGGTCCCCTCCAACTTTAATGATTCCACAATTCTACTGAATGTTGTGTCTGCATTTGTGAATGGAAAAATGCCCACACATTATTACTAGCAACAAATTTTCTCAACTTGGACATAGTTAAGCATGTGCCATTTAAGCATTGCTGGAACTCAGCAACAACAAACATAATAATTGTTGAGCATATTTGAGACCTGGAAGTCAGGGTACTAAAGTCCAAAATATTTCTGTTTCTGAAAAATGTAGCAATGTGTAAATTTGAAGGACTTGGTCTAGATGTTGTTAGCACATTATGTTGTTGAAAGAGTTCATTATAAACAGGCTGAATCATAACCTCTTATATACCAAAATACTCCTTAGAGTAGTTTTCAGGGGGAAAAAAAGTGGTTTGTTTTTTTTTTACTTACAATGGAAGCTTGTGTAATCCATCATACTTACAAAACCATGAATCCTCTGGAATATAGACGGTAAGACTGCATTGCTGGAGGACTGCTGCAGGCGTACTTTCTGAAATATGAAGGACAGAGTCATCTTGCCACCTACCTTCCAGCCCTTTATGATACATCTAAAAATCAGTAGTTAAATTTCAAGTAAAAATGTATGTAGATTATTTATACACTTATCTTAAAATACAATGAAATACCTGAATTATTAATTTTTCATTGGGTCAAAGTGTTAGAACCCTGGCACAAAGCCTGACTTGCTTTTTTTAGATACTCTTTTCTGTTGCAGTTTTGAATGACTCAATAGAACAAAGTAAAACTGCCTGCTAAATAATTTACAGAAGACTGAATAATCTTTAAAAAAACTATTTTACCACCTGCAACTTGAATGCTGAGGCACATTATTTGTTCAAATGCAGCCTAATATGTTATATCTCTCATGTGTTCCTGAAAACTAAACCTGTTTATAAGCTGGGAGTCTAAATGACCTTACATAAAGGAAAAATCGTAACTTTATTGGTTTTTTTTTCCAGTTGAATAGTCACTAACATCTAGTTTCATATCATGGACTGCCATATCCCAGTCTCCCAGCAGCCAGGTCACCAGAGGCTCTCCTGACTGGTGGCTGAAATATTTTCACATATCTCTCAGCTCATCCAGGAATAAGGATTTTTAGGTAAACGCCTTGAAAATATTAAGGAAGACAGAACTATTCTTGCTCTGTGTATTTGCACTAGTAATGAATATTACTCTTTTTATTTATATCTGCCAGACTCTCTTTTCCAATCTTAGAGAGTTCAGGGTCACAAAATATTTATTTGCATCATATTGATTCTTTAATAGCCTACATTCATGCTTAGTAACCTTCTTTTACATATTTCCTCTCCTTTTTGTTTAAGCTGAACATGGATGCTGTCAAGTATTATGAAATCTCTCTCTTTGAGACACAGACAAAATAAATTGAAAAAATTAATATCTGGGTTTTGTTCCTGTCTCAGTTCCTATTTATTTCTCAATAACAGAATAGTTAAATATTCAATTTTATGCATGTATTCCTTCACCTCCATCTCTCATTACCTTATTAAGCAGAAATTAAATACTTATTTGGAGACACTTAATTTAGAAGGCTGTCCTTTTACTTGTTCTAATTGAGTTCCCAGATGCCAAATGTAATTCATAGTCAAAGTCTGTGCTTTGGCAGGATGCTGCACAATAAGCTTTTTATTTTCATATAAAAATGATTTTTATTTTAATTCATTATTCTCATATTCACTAAATTTATTTTCATGACAAGAGACAGCAATTTCAGTTTGTTCAGGGATCTGCATGGCAGCATCTAATGGGAGAAAGCAAAGAGAGCAAAGGAGAATTGATTGATCTTCAAGGAAATCCTTCTCAATGAAAAAAAAAAAAAAAAAGAAGGAAAGAAAGAAAGAAAGTGTTCCACTCTGTTGAGGAGGGGAGTCAAGAGAATATCTCACTGGGAACACATGGATGGGCAGAGAATGTACAGGTATGTTCAGAATGTCTGAGCTTTGTAGAAGAGAAAATCTTCTCAATTCATAGTACAGATGTGGTTTATTGGTATATTAACCATAATGCTTCAGAATGAATGCAGCAGAAACCAGGAAATTCTGACTACACATCCATACGTACACCTTTGCACAGTTGTGTGCATATTTAACCACACCTTCCAGCCAGCCAGGTAACCACTATCACATTGCCTCTCACCTAGGAGCACAGGTTCCCCCGGGTGCAAACTCTTCTTGGCAGTGAGGGTGTGCCAGCTCTGTGTATAATTCTGAATTCCCTACCATGGTAGGAATGGTAGGTATCATCTTAGTAGAAGTGTCCACATAACAGCAAGTAGTTGTTCCAGGCTGTGTCCTCTGCACCCCAAGGTGCAGTTCTCTGTGTGCAGACCACCTGTGATGTTTGCTTCTAACACCATCTCTCCTCGCTGTCACAAATATTCATGCTTTTATTTTCTTTTCCTGTTGACTGTTTTTTTGTTTTCCCAACAATATCTTGGTCATTCCCTAATCATTGCCTGCGATTAACAATATTACTTTTTCTGGAAACCACTGTTTCCAGCATTTCACTCACATAATTCTGTTCACACCTTTGTTTCTATATTAACAGGTGCTGTTTGCTGGGCCATTTCTTTATCATCTTCAAGAAGAAGGCAAATTGGAGGATTTAAAGAACTACAGGCTAGAGTGCTACACCTCAGTCCCAAGAAGAACATGAAGTAATTTCTCCTGAAAATCACTTCCATGCACATGAAGGGCAGGAAAATGATTAGGAACATCTAGAATGGATTATATATTTTTTAATATTAAAATATTTTATCTTAACAAGTATATAGTCATAATTATAACTAATAAAAAACAACAAAAATATTTTATGCTGCAGAACAGGTTTGTCAAAGGCAGCTTTTTTGAGTTGGGCATATTCAGTTTATCTAGTCATTTATTTTTCAGGAAGAAGAAATTAATATTTATCTGACTAGATATATATAACAATTAATGATCGTATAACCATGTAAAGGTGAATAAATTTTTACTTTTTTTTCAGACGGCTGATAGACTTTGCCTGGTAGAAGTCATGTAAGCTAAATTGTATTGTTTTGCTATTTTCTGATTTGGGTAAGAAGTGAAATTTCTCTACTGAATCATCTGCATAAGTGAAGGATCTGTCATCAGACATAAACTTTTGGGTATCGCTATTTCTTTCCTATCACTATTTCTTTCCTCCATGCACTATACTTTCTGTGTAAAGTAGGGTGATGATTCCAATCCTGAATCTGACATTTTATTAATTAACTAGAACAAGAGAATTTGAAATACAGGATAAATGAAAACTTAAATTATAAAGCTCTAAATCCCTGGCTGAGTGTCACCTTATTCAGAAATATTTTTTCCTCTTCACAATAGTTTGTAACAAGACAGTAAGCAGAGTTCTGTGCTGTGCCAAGTAGGCTGGTCTTATAGGTATATGAGTTGTTTGAAGAAAATTGGGTGTCGTTGTGGGTGTCTTTGAACAAAATGCTGTACATATACCACATTTCTGATTTTCGTCAGAAACACTGACATGTATCATTAATGTTAATGTTGACTTCTGTCTGTCATTGGATGGATTTATTTTACGTTTTTTCGTCACGGTGTAATGCAAGAAGATTGGCATTAAAATACATTTCATACTTACATCTTTCAAAATACAGTACGAAATAAGCTTCTTCATGTTCACTACACTTTGTATGTTGTTTCATGTTACATTTTAATGTGACTCAGGAAATTGTGTTTTATGAAAAAAATACCTGCACCATTGATGTCAATGGGAGCAATGAATAAAATTAGACTAAACTTCCTAGAAATCTGAGCATCAGAGTTTTAGTTCTGTAACTCTGCAACACTTCTCGTGAGGCATTTGGTTTTTTAGACTTTTGAGGGTTTTTTGACAACTGTGAAGACTGACTATAAGTTTGCATACATTCTGTAATTATCATATGTATTCTATATTGGCTTCATCTAATACAGTAATTCCAGTCAGGGGGTTCATTTACCATGCAGTGCAACACTGTATTAACAGTACCTAAACTAGCTCTGAATAATGTCTTCTGCAAGGCAGCAAGAAGTCTTCTTGCTTGCTTCTACAAGGTACAGTAACTTCAAAACAATGTTAGTTGTGCATGTGGAAACCATATACTTTGTTAACACATCATTATGCCCAGAGCGACGAGCCTTGTCTTCTCAGTTTAGATCTTGTTTCATTATCTTTGTATGGCTTACATTGCATATGCAATGACAGTAAGAAGATTCAGGAAGAAGAGCATCTCAGGAAGCATAGCACGGCACATTCTGAGGTTGCATTAGATGACGTCTTTCGAGTCACAACACAACAGGTGATAGATAAATGCAAGAAATAGAAGTACTGAACTAAACAGGACTCTTAAAACAACTATTCTACTGGAAATTAAGTAGGAGAGGGCATAGAACAGCTCGATATTCCTGCAAGACAACTTCTGCACCATCAAAGTAGACCAATCTCTAGTCTGTCAGTATTTCAGTCATCATTTGATTTTGAACTTTTGTTTTTGTGTTTAAGTCTTTCAAGGGATAACAAAAAGAATGAAGAAGTTATAGAAATAATGTATTTTTGCATTCCCTGCTCAATTAAAAAGTGCTCTAATTTCGCCATATTTTAAACAAAGGGTCCAGCACAGTGCCCAGTCTCACTGTTTGCACCTTGAAGCTGAGCCAAACCATACCAAAACTAATACATGGCATGTTCTCATCGTCAGCAATCAGGGTCAGGCCTTGGAAATCAGATTATAAAGCAACTTTTTTCATTTTAATATATATTTCATGATATATATGTACTTTCACTGCTAGGTTTCTTTTTCAGTAAAAATGTTTTGCAGAAAAAAATGCACATTTTGGTGAAGTCCCCAGTGTTTTTTCATATAAAACATACTTAATTTTATTGAAACTACATTAAATATATGTACATAAAAAGGAGCTCAGCTGTTCTCTGAAGTTAGAAAATTGGTTCTAATATCACCACTTTTCATGTTACTCAATCAGTATATTGTCGTTATTTTTCCTCTAAGACTTATTAGCTTGCAATTTCTATTTAAATTTAATTTTATTGTAGTTATTGCCAATGCTAATTGCTCTTCCTCTTGTGCTTATTTATATGTCACATCCATCATTCTTTCAAGCTCCATAAGTTGTCCAAATATCACTAATGTGAAGCTGATTCATTGTACAACAGTAGAAAACTTCAAGTCCTCTCATCCACAACAGAAGGACACCAAATTTTCATAGAAAAAAAAAATCTTTTTTTTTACCTAAAGTACCTGCTGTAATTATTAATTTACTGCATTTCGGTACTTCTTTCTGATTAAAGGGTCATGAACAGTTGTTGAAGTTTTATTTTGGATGGAAAGATATTTCATGAACAGGAACACAGGAGATGGCATCAAAAATGGAACTCCAGCATTTTAAATTACTCCATACAAGCAAGACATTGTAGAGAAACTTCTGGCTTCAGTGAAGCACTGTGTGGCTGTAAAAGAGCTTGAACATTCAGAACACTGCTGAATTCACTATGAAATATTCAGCCTACCGTAACTATCAGAGAATTCCACAATGCAAGTGAGACAGTTGGCTTACAGAGCATTTATCACCTGCAACATTGCAGATGTGGAGTTGAACTCCAATTCTCCTGTTTGAAATGTTTGATCCTGTAAGAGGACCAATTGCTCTAGCATGAAAAATTGTGACACGCCAACTGTGTAACTCCTTATAATCTTCATATATGGCTACTCATGTGGAATAATCTCAATTTTTAAGATAAGTGTGTGAATATATGGTCATTTAAGTAGATACTAGCTGTACAGTGCAAAAGTATTGCAGACTTTAGATATTGGAAAATTTTTTTGTTATCTTTAACAGAACTATACATTTTTTTGTTGGTTGTGAAAATGAATGGCTTTTTTTTCTTATAAATAAGCATAAGCCTCAAAGTATCAAGAACTCTATACTAAATTCTGATATGCTTTGACATTAGTAGTATATTAATGTGCTAAAATAGTCTAGTTTACTGAATTTAACAAAGCCATTCATGGTGGTTCTCCATTTTAAAGCACACTGCTTTAATTAAATTATGTGTTGTTTCGTCTTTTTCATCTTTGGTTACAGCAATAGAATTAAAAATCTGTGCTGTGTTTCTATTCTGAAACATATGAAGATCAAATATGGAAGATAATTATTATCTAAGTGATCAGTGGTATTTGCCATTCAAATAATGAGTTTATATAATTTATTTATTGTCAAGGGCACTACACAGCATTAGTCTAAGACTGCATTTCCCAGCTCACTAAACGTCTGGATGAGAACCAGGTATTCTTCTCTTCCTCCAACATGCTCTACAGGCTACAAGCTGTAAACTGGGTGATAAAGAGACAAACCTACAGGATTGCACTGGAGAGCACATGGGCGTGACAGCACTGTTGCTGCTTCTCCTGTCCACTGTCCATAACTCTGTCCGAAGTAAAAAGCAGAGGGGAGATCTTTTTGCAGTTCCAGAAAGATATGAGAAGGTGACCTGTACTTCCTGAGAGAAGCTTGAAAAAAAAAAATTTTGAGTTGTCACTATAATTTAAGACTTTGTTAGGTTAATATAAATTTTCATTGCAAGTTAAGATCCCAATAACTTTTTATTTATGGTTTCATTTACTGCTAAGCTCTTAAAGAGATGTAGAAAATACTTACATGGAAAATTATTTTTACTAGAAAGCTTTCTCTGTACCTTAAGTGCCTGTAGAATTTCATTAAATATTACAACCTATTAAGTGCTTGTCAGATGAAGTCATTACCATTCATTTAATTTTTTTTTACCTAGTATCAATTTATCAGCATAGAAAAAGTCCTAGCTTCAAAATATTTGTATTCAAGAAGCTAATTCAATCAAAATTAAATTAAATGGACATTACCATAAATAAGTGTTTAAACATTTAAAATAATAATTAATTGCATATATTTTTATTAGTTTCCATAGAATAAGTATTTTAGCGGTCACATTTTTCCAGTGATCAGTACTAAAAATTGTATGTTGGTGTTCAAATCAAAACTGGAACTTGTTAATAAAAATAACTTTCAGTGACTGATAAGGTTTTTTAATAAAAAAAAATGCATTTGAGCTCATTAGCTGCATAAATTTTAGTGTGCTTTTGAAAAAAATACTTGTTTTAAAATTTTAAAGGACTTCCATTAGTCTTTTTTTAAACTATTTTTAATTAATTTTGGCATATGTTTACCTTTCAGGAAGCATTCCTTCACTTCTTCCTGTGCTAATTTTTATTAATGAGAAAAATGGTTAAGAAAATAGAGTGGGAAAAAATCAAAACTTTTTTCATTTTTTTTTCTCATTGAAATAAATTGCAACTTATCACCTGAAAAGTTCAGATAAAATGAGGCATTTTACGGGATGGATGTTGTTTTATTTTTCTTGCTCAGAAAGAGAGGTAGTAAAAAAGTGTATTATGGTCTTCAGTGATCTCTGATCTTCAAGAGGAGACACCATCTATGCCTCAGTAACTTAGAGACCATAACTTGATAATCACAAACCAGAAGTGAGATACAGAGTTGTTAAGACGCATGATATTGTTTTTGCTAAGTTTCACCTCCCAAGTGTAAAGATTTAGAAGAAAATTTTAATTACATTTTCCTTAAAAAATAAATTACATTTAAAATGTGATATAAAGCAAACAGGCATAATTCACCAAAATAAACTGTGTGTCATATACAAAAAAGCATTATAAATTCAATTATTGCATTCTATTTTTATATTATTATTACAACCAAATTTAGGGAGCTACCTACAATTATTTTTGCACTTACAAGAGTTGCACAGCTTAACTTGTTTCTCATATCCATGGGGAAGCCTTTGGCAGCTGGAGTAGTGAGTGTTCCTCAACTTGAAACAGAGATACTTGCCTGGGTCAACAAAGAGAACGTGCTTCCACTGGAAAGGTTCTGTATCCAGGCTAATTAACCCTATTCTTCTACAATTACCTGTACAGGATAATTAGACCTTCCGAGTTCACTCATTTATTGTTAGCCTAGATTTCTGTGCACTCCATGATTCACAGTTCAGAGAAGAAATGCATATTAGCGTAACTATACTTTAAAATGTGTGGTGATTTAGCTAATTAAAGGACTTCCAGTATCTATACCTTTGAAAATCGGCTCTTAAATCAAAAAGAAGATGATACCATTGGCCAGAAAATATTTTAATGAGTTTTTATAAACCTCATAATAGAATGTTTTAACATATAACTTGTTGCATATACTTACATTGTATTTTAAAATGTCTGAAACTCCTAAGGTTTCTATAAAGCATTCAGTGAATTTAATCGAAAGGTACAAATGTATTATAATGGTATACTTAAGCTTAAGGGCAATTTTGAACACAGTCATTAAAGAAGCACTGTCATAGGTTGGGTAAGCATGCAAGACCAAAACACAGTTCAAAAATAGTTACATTCAGCCTGTGTATTTTGAGTGCTATACTTCATATTTGTGAAAAGGCTATAAAGAAGATTCCAGGCACCCAGGAACCCAGGAAAAAATCTGCCTTGCTAAGCAGTGAAAGGATGACAGCAGTTGTTTTGTTTGCTTTGATCTGTGTAGTCATGAAATAAATATGTTTTTCACTTCCAAAATATTATGTGAAGAAAGGACTTATTTAATAACTCACTGAATTGAGCAAGAAATGTTCTCTCCTCTTCTTTGTTCTCCTTCCTCACCACAGTAGGTTTATCACGGAATATCTTTTCCTCTTCTATAAGCAGTTGCGATCTGACAGGCCAACAGAAAAAAGTACAAAAGAAATTATAATAATCATAAAGAAAAACAACCTTCTAGACCTGACAAGTAGAAATTCAGCACTCTGAACCAATTAGAGTTCAGAGTTTACTGACCAATAGAAGCAGACAACCTTGAGGACTCTAAGCAGGCTGAAATGTCATAGGACAGAGTGCATAGTGAGACACTCTGGAATAATGTAATTCACATGTTGTTCACAGCTGTGAGGCATACGGCTCAAGAATGCGGCTGTACTGCCTCCTGGTGAGCCACTGTCCAAAAGTGCACTAAAAGAAGAATGATGTCTTGGACACAATTGAGTACCTCATAGTAGTTCTCTAAAGGTTCATAATGCTTCACAAGATTCCATTCTATACTCTTTCTTATGGTTCTTGGCCATCTTACCTCTCTTAACCTGTTTCCAAAAATGCAAATAAAATGTCATCCATTTAGGTTCCAAATGCTCCTTAATGTTCATGCTGCTCTTTCCACAAATGAAAGGCAAAAATAAAGAAATCTTTCCAGATGGGCTGAAAAGACTACATTGACTTCATTAACATCATTAGTAATTCCTTTCTGTTGATTTTCACCCTCCTTATTCAGATCCCCAAAGAAAATCCAAAGAAAAACGTTTGACTTTTTTTTTTTTTTATTAGGAAAAAAGAGTAAATGATGAGGGGAGAAAACAAAGTAGAGATATAGTTGGTTATAGGTAAAAAGAGATGTGAAGAAAGGGTGTGATTTTCAATGTTAGAATGAAAGAAGTGTCTTGGATCTAAAGGAAAAATAAAAAACACTGGAGTAAGCGGAATTTTTCCACTCTGAACTTTGGTAGCAGTTACATAAAAGTGGTAACTGTTCCACTCGCATGTTCTTAAAATTCCCTTGCCTAAATTGTGTGTCAACATGCACTTTTAAGTTTTGATTATACAAATGTGAATGCATCTTTGTAAGTAAGATATATTCTAACTTTATGCATACAGAACTATAATATTCAAAGATGTAATTAAATTTTAAAGGGGCTTTATCTTCCTGCATAAATCCAGTTTAAGTGATAAACTGGCTAAATCCACTCAGCAAGTATATTTTTCTCTTTAACCTGTAGTGGGAAATTCACAGATTTTACATGTGCAAAGAATGTCATAATCTTAATTCAGTTTCCAATGAACCTACCAACTAACTTACTTTAAATGCTAGGTGATGATTATGTGAAGAAATTTTGCATCCAGAAAACATTTCATTTAGGCCAAATGAAGAGTGTACAGTGATGTTTGAGATTTTGAATAGGCAATGCAAATTGCCTAAGTTTTAATGTAGGTAAATCAGTTTCTATTCTGTGATGTTTACTTCAAGAAACAACAGGAAAACCTAGTGATTGATATGATTGTGGACTGCAGATATTTCACCTTTATTTCTCAATTGACTCTGACTCTGCTCCCGAGAATGAATGACTATGTCATCTAGGGCCAGATTATTGGGGAATCAAGCAATTTAAACCATGGGGTGTAATGCACCTCAACATTGTTCTTTTTGCTCACTTCACTTTCACTTCTTCCCTTAGGAAATTAATTACTTTTATTGTTTCTCTCTGTCTTCTTTTCCCTCAGCATCCTCTACATAACACTGATACCAATGACCTTTTACATCACAGACAGTCTACTTGACATGTACTCCCCTGAAGGAACTGACCTGAACCTGGATAGATAGAAACCTGGGGGAATTTTTCACAACTTGTATTGACTTCTGTCCATTTTTCCTAAAACTGTCACTTTGCCTAATATAAAAATATTACCCTTAACCTACAAACAATGCATTACCTTGCTTGCAACATTATTCGGGGTTCTGAGAATCACATTTTAAGGTGCCTAACTCTTCCCACTTACAACATAAAGATTTTAAATTCTCCATCCAGGTCTGAGACTTCCACCCACGAAAACAAAACAGAAGTTGTTACAATGGTCAGAAATACTTACAAACCCGGAAAGGTTTGAGAATCTCCTTCTCAGTTTAAGAGTTAAAGGTAAAAAGACAGAATGCTATCTTACATAAAATGCAAATATTGTTTATTGTACGTAGCAAAACCACAAAGGAAGGGACTTTCATATTTGCAAAACTAAGGAAAAGAAATGTTGCAGCGATTAGAAGAGGGATTATTTGAAAATAACAGCCAGAGTCTGAGAAAGCTTACAAAATAATATGAAAACTTTCGTGATCAACTACAATAAGTTTATCTATTAAATGCTGTATTTAAAAAACTTAAAGATAATCCACAAATGCCAATGACTTATACATATCCTATAAATTCTGCTTATGAAACTAAAAATTAGAATATTTCTAGAAGAACATAAAAACAACCAAAAAATATCACCTCATCCATATTGAAAATGTTTGCATATTTACATAATATTTAATTCCTGATACTGTATTTTTATTATATCTATTATGGGGATTAACTTCCATTTTTGTATCAGAAGGGGAAAACAGATGATATAAATACTGAAGATCAAAGTACAGCATCAGAAAAACATGCCAAAATCAAATCGACAGAAACGCACATAAATACTCGAAGGCAGATTGTTTCTCTGATGAATTGCTTCTCACAGACAAGAAAAAACCTTCATGGGATAATTAAGCATCAACTAAATGCTCTACTTTTCTCAAGACTGATGTCAAACAACGCTACAGTTATGAACAGTCTGCTGAAGGCCACACTTCTGGCTCCAGCAGACTTCTCCCATTCCTTCTGGCAGCTTCCCATCCCATGACACAAATGGCTTTTGCTGTCCCCAGCCTGGATCTACAGGGTGTTGTGTCTGTCTGCTTGGTGGGCACCCTGAGCCAGCGGCTCCTAATGGCTAGTGACAGTCACAGGAGTGTGGCGAAGGAAAACTGTTTTCGATGAGTTTCAACTCTCTCCAGCCAGCCAAGGCCACTTCAAACCTCCAAGAGAGACGTGGAGACCTGCCCTGTCCCTGTTACCACAGGTGTTTAGCACTTGCTATATTTGGTGATCAGAATTATGCAATAAACTGCAGAACTGCATCATGAAATAGTTATGCATCTCTGAACAACTTTTACCTGTAAATAAACATGGGATTTGTTTTCACAAGCTGTGATTCTTAGATGCTCTGTACTTCCCATGAGAAACAGGGGCTAGGCTGAAGTTTCTTACCCTCTGAAACTTGACATTGCTGCCATCAGAAAGAAGTCCTTCACCTCCAAAGGCATAACACTGTTACAGAGTGTTATTTCTACTCATAGAAAAAAATAAAATTAATGTCCTGACTTCTGATTTTATAAAGGTTCAGTTTTGTGTGAGGTTATGGTGCCTTTCTGTGCCCCTTATCTCTCCTAATAATTAGGGTCCCTTGCTTTGAAAATGAAGAGGGGAAAAAAAACCCAGGGCAAGAGAGCTGCAAGGATACAGAAATTGATGCCATGGCTTGTGAAATGAATTCTCCTTTCAACACCTCTTCAGGGTGAACTGCTCACATACAATATCAGCCAAAAAACTCACAGAGATTGTGACGCCAGATCAAATAATCTACTTGATTCAGAACCTTAGCTGAATACTGCTATTTTTATCTGGTGCTGGCATGTTAGAATGGGGTGGGGAGGTGTTCTTCAGATTTATGATTATTTTTTTCTTTCCTTGGATTAGGTATCTAAAACTGACAATTTCTAAGGGATGAGTGTCCTAAGTAAACTCTTGTCATGAATAAAAGCTGCCGTGACTGATATCTTTATTTTGAGTATCATCTGATAAACCTACAACCAGTGTGATCAAATAAGAGCTCATGCTAGAAATGGTTAGGGGAACATTTTCTTGTTCATGTATTGAAAAAAGACTCAAGATGCACTATGTCCATTCCGAAAGCTTCCTTTTACTTTATAGTAAAACACTTAGACCTAAATTCTTGAAGACACTAAGGGCGATGACATTATTTAGCAGTGCAGTGCCTAATGGGCAGGCTAATGACCCAGGCCTCAGTTAAGGACTTAAATTCTCCACGCAATATAAGGGAAGCATATGAAATAAATGAAGGAATAAATAAATAAAATCTCATCAGGATGATGAAACAAAGAGGTCAGTAAAGAGGAAAGGGAAAGCTGTAACCATTACAAATATAGATCACAACTAGCAATTTGATTTTCACAGCCATTCATGCTGCGTGATTTTTGATACTTCATTTTGTCACTCCTGTTAGGAATAGAATTGGTCATGCAGGCAACACAAATTTCTCTGAAGACTTAGGTGAAAGAAGATCTCCATCCAAACATAGCACTCAAAGGATCTTAAATGCTTTTTTGGTTCTTGATGTGAAATACTGGTTGAATTTTCAAAGCAAGTGGGAAGTTTGCATGTGAAACTCCAAGGCTAAGAGTTCTGGGAAGAAGAATAACACAGGCTGTAATCCTAGACATTAAAGTCAATTTATCTATCTTAATTCTAGTTTCAGAAGACCACTGTGATTCTCTGTGTTCTAAGAGAGGGCCCTCAGTTTGCCCAGATTTCTAGGGGGTTCAGATAGTCAACTGAATTGCCTGCTTAAATAAGCAAGAAAACATTCTTTTGAAGAGATGTCATCATTTAAGTTATCAAGATATAAAATAAGCCTCTTCATTTGAGTTGTATAGTGGATGATTAGCATTTTATTCTAATACAATTTATAGAAATATTTCTACTTTATTATTCTATTGCAAGCATAAGAGGTCTAACAAGAGATGTACTAGAGACAGTTGCAATAATTTCGTGGGCTTCTACCTACAATCCTCACGCAAAGTAAGCAAGAGCTCTGAAAAGAAGGCATAGGTGGTAGACAATTATGAAGCAGGTCGCCCACTCAGTAGGACAGTGTGGTCTCCTCCCTTCCCTCTCAACCCAACCTTTATGTCCCGTAACTCTGCTCAAGGGATTACCCCCAGAGGCAGTCCTAATGGGTGTGTCTAGTCATAACGGCTGCATCCAGCTGAAAGTTAATTCAGGAGAGACAGATAAAAGTGCAGTATCCACGGGCTAATTTGGGCAATGCACTCATCTAATCATAGTGCGGGTTGAGATCTGACTCAAACCAAGCTTAGAACAAACTAATATTTGTAGTCAGCATGCAAATATGGCAATAGGTTCATTGTCTTACTACATATATACTGGACAGGCTCTAGGGCCCATTGAGGTCTCCTGCACAGCAGCAGGCTTCATACCAGGACCTTCCTTGAGAAGTTATGCATCCCAAGGTTACTCCTTGAGGATGAGAAGATCCTTGTCATGTCAGATACTCAGTAAGTGAATTTGGAATAAGTACACTGACACTTCGAAATTTAGATAAGTGATTAAAAAGGATTGATTGTACAAGTATTATCCTTCAGACATAAAGCACTGAACAAGTCTGGGACTAAGTATGGATCCAGATGCACCTCAACTTGCCTCTGAGAAGAAGTTTAGAATATAAGGGATGCTTTTCTGAACCTCATGGATCAACAGAAGGGTGTCCCTGATGGTTTTGTCTGACCCTGTCCTCTGTGCAGTAAATAATCTCGTGTACCTGGCCATTTTCCCTGACACATTTACTATCAAACTTTGTTAAATTGCTGCATTATATTAATAAACATAATGCTGCTTCTCTGGAGTGGGTCATTTCATTGACAGCAGTGCTACTTTTGTAACAATCATTTGGTAAGCTGGAGAGAGAAAAAAAGAGTGCTGGTTCCTCTTCCAATGAAAAAACTGGTATGTCAAACTTCAGAATTAGAGGATGACTGGAAAAGAAACTTTAGCCTTGTATGTATTCCCCGCCTTGATGTAACAGGATACATAAATGCTCTGAGGACATTTTCAGTAGTAGTGCACAAGTAATGAGTAATTGCTCTTTCGAGCTGTTGCCTCTGCTTTTCTGAGCATGCCTGCAAGAAATTGCAGAATTGCTACTTTAGAGATATACCTCCTGATTTAATAATTCTAGTTCAGCACTTCTGAAGTTGAGTCTTGTCCAAGAGTTCCAAGGTGTTTGTGAATAAATCAGTTTCAGTTCTTAAATGATTTCATACGCAAGATTATTAATCTCCCATTTAATAAATTACTTTACATATTCCATAGAAAACTTGCTACTGTTCACGGAAATTGACACAGCTTGAGATAAAAATGGGCATGACAACAAAGTATTTTAAAGAAATTTTCTGTCCTTTACTTCAGTTACAGAGTGTCTTCCTGCCTACAAGACTTGAATACAAGACAATGTCATTACTTCATAGTGAGATAGATCTTCAGAATTCCTGGCAGGTGACACAGTCTCCACTGACACTAAAACATAAAGCTGTGGCTGCAAGTAAAGATGTTAAGTGCTGTCCCTCAAAGAGGAGATACACCCACCAAATTTTTTACAGAACCTACTGTCTCTTATGTTGTCTTCAGCATCACTGAAACTTCTCTACATAAACTACACTGTTTATTTTTCGCAGGATATGATATGAAGTTGCAGACAGATAGTCTCAGAGGCTACCTTCTTTCCTACTAGTCCTGGGTTTGTGCATTGGTCAGATCTATCCAGGGATAAATTATTCTTCATCTTCATTTCATCAACTCCTAAAAAGCAGCCTGATAGAAATTACTATATTTTTTCTACACTGGAAGTAGCTAAGAGGCAACAGGTTATCTATGCAATTCTTAATTGTTTGCCTCTTTTAAAATGCACTGAAAGGCATATTTAAATACTAAAGAAGTCTTATACTTGAAAACCACAAAGCACATATGGCAAATAGTACACAGCAGAAAGTATGTTTGATTTGTGATGGTGATTAGATTGATGTAGAAAGCCTGCTGGGATCCCTTCCAGCCTGTGAGATGTACCTGACATCATGCTGTGGGTGTTATACTTCATTTGCTGTGATAAGTCTAGTTTTCAATTGACAGTTAGAAGAAATATTGGAGTGAGGGAATACACAAAAGAATAAATTCAATCATTTTAAAGGCAAATTCACTGCATCTAGCATTTCCAGCAAAGATCAGTGTTCAGTCTAAGAATGTTTAGTCAGTAGAATTCAACATTCTGGGCTTTCTGGATTATTTGAGGCTTGATTGTGGTATTCTACCAAGACATATTTGAGAAGTCACATTTGGAGAATCGGATACAGGAAGGATTATAAAAGCATTTAAAGTGTGAAGAAACAATACAGAAGAAAACAACTGGGCAGAAAGAACAGCATATTGGATTCTTCCCTCTGACATATTCTGAATCAGTAAATACATCATCGAATAAGGCATCAATTAAACCAATCTGTTTGACAAGATCACAGGTTTTTTTAAGTTGATGCTTTTTTGGGTTGCTTCCATATTGGCTGGCATTCATCTGAGACCTAAAACCAGTGCTTCTACAGATAAAGCCCCCAAGATCTCTAATGTTTCTACCCAGATGGAACTGGTAAGGAAAGAGACTTCAGTATAGATTGCACGTTGCAACAGACCCTTCTCCTGGAGACAAAGTACGTACCTGCAAAAGGTGTGCACAGGTTGATGATCTGTTGATGAAAACGAAGACAGACTGTCAGTGAAGGAAGAGTTGGTTTGCAAAATATTACAGGAATTTTTTCCAACACACTAATTGGCCCTAATAATATCCACCCAGCGATGTTAAGAGAGCTGGCTGATGGCAGTGCAAGGCTGCTTTTCCTAATCTTTGAGAAGTTGTGGAGATCTTCGAGAGAAATTGTGGAGATCAAGAGACTTCCTAGAAGAGTGGAACACAGCTAATGTCACCACTGTCTACGAGAAGAGCTTAAAGAAGAGTTCAGACTCATCAGTCTTACTTCAGTTCCGGTGAAAGTGATGGAACAAATCCTCCTGGGAGCTATCGTGTCAAATTAAGCACATGATCGGGAAAAGCCAGCACAGACTCACCAAGAGCAAATTGTTCTTGACAAAGCTGGTCGCCTTTTGTGACACAGTAACCCTCTCTGTTGATATAGGGCAACTAGTGGACATTGTCTACTGTATCTTCTCCAAGGTTTTTGATACTGTTTCCCAGAGACTTCTCCTGGAGAAACTATGTATTAGAGTCTAGATAAGTGATCTGTGGGGTGGGGACATGGCTGACAGGCAGCACCCTGAGGGTGGTGGCAAATAGCTCCTATTCAAACTGGCAGCCTGTCAAAGGTGAGGTCCTCCAGGGACTAAAATTGGGCCCAACACTATTTAGTATCTTCATAAGTGACCTGGATGATGGGATCAAGTGTACCCTGATGGAGTTTGCTAATGATGCCAAACTGAGTGGGGAAGTGGGCACTTTGGAAGGGAGAACCACCCTGCAGGAAGACCTGAATAGACCCGAAAAGGGGGCTAACAAGAGCCTTGTAAAGTTCAACAGGTGCAAAGTCTCACATACGGGAAAACATAATCCAAAAATGTAGCACAGGCTGGGATCTACCCAGTTGTGGAACAGTTCTGTTGAAAGGGACCTGAGGGTTCCAGTGGACATCAAGCTCAATATGAACAAAGTGTGCAGCTGCTGTGGCAAAGAAAGTCAACAGGATGCTGGGGTGCAACAACAACGGCATCACCAGCAGAGATAAAAAAACATTTTTCTCCTCAGTATTTGTCGGGTCATACCTGGAATACTGTGCTCAGTTTTGGTCCCTGCTATAAAGCAGATGAGAACAGGATGAGAGTGTCCATAGAAGGGACAGGAGAGAAAGATGACTAAAGAACTGGGAAACCTGCAATATGAGGAAAGGCTCAAAGAACTGGGTTTGTCCAGCTTTGAGAAAAGAAAGCTTAGGAGAATCTGTATCATCATGCACCGCTGTTTACAGGGTGGCCACAAAAAAAAATGGAGACTTCTTTTTCTCAGGAGGTCACCTGGAAAAGACGTGAGGTACGTGTTACCTCTGCAGAGATTTTGATGGGACATAAAATGAAATTTTTTTTTACAATGAAAACAATCATCTGTTGGGATAATCTCCTCAGGGAAGTGGTGGATTCTCCAACTTTTTTATGACTCGCCTGGACAGGTTGCTGCCATCTTGTCTAGACCATGCTTTTGCCAGGAAAATTTGGACTAGATGGTGCACGAGGTCCTTTCCAACTTGGTATTCTACTATTCTATGATAGCAGTATTAGGGTATTAGGGTGCATTTCTGATGACATTAGATATTATGCTTAAACTATTGATCTTTAGACCCCAACTGACTGCATTTGGAGCTTATATATCTAGCTGATATGATTATGCCTACATTCACTCCTCAGAATTGAGTGTCTACAGCCTAAGATCACACACTTCTTGAACTTTTATTCAGTTGCCTGAAGACATCTGAGATTCCATCAGCCGTCTAAGACATTGAAACAGATGGCTGTCAGACATGATGTGACCAGTGGGAAAGCCAGACACTTCTGCAGCAGTAGTTACAGGCCAGGTGACCCTAAAAAGCATCTCAAATTTCTTTAAATAGCTAAGTTTAATCAGCAATGAATCAAGGACACAGTGATTTTTTTTGAATGACAAACAGTGGGAACAGTTGGGAAACTGATGGATATTGTATAACAGTTCTATTATAAGCATACAGATGAGTAAAGACTACGTGCATAAAACCTTTTCAGTCTCATTATTTACAGACAGCCTAGACTTAGAGGAACTTTGTAATTTTTTTTTTAGTAAGAGCTATTCTCTCTCTGACTTCACACAACCATTATACTCTTGCAGTACTGACCTCAAAGAAACCATCATTCAGTTCATGTCTGTGAGTTATATTCTCAGGAGAAGAAAGAAGAAAAACTGATGGACTCTTATTCCTAAATGCATACATGCTGTGTATGCTAATTAGAGAGATATTCTGCCAAACTCGACTGTGTTACAGAGTGAACCCAACAGCTCTGTAAATGGCAGAAATGCACAACTGGGAGGCCAATACCACATCACAAGACTGCCTGCTGCAATATTCAATTCTGATGAATCCAGGATACTCTATTATTAGAATATCTGCACTGTTGTCCATTCTTTTCTTCTTCAATTTTTAATATTTCAAAACTTTAAGCAAAAGAGCTTATTTAAGGCAACTTGGCAGGTAATTTTTCACAATATGCATCACTAAAATCATAGGATATCTTGAGCTGGAGGGGACATACAAGGATCATTCAGACCAATGCCCTGCTCTTTGCAGTACTACCTGAAAATAGATCATATGACTAATACGTCTAGATGCTCCTTGAACTCTGACACACTTCTTTCCATGACCACTTCCCTGGGGAGCCTGTTCCAGTGCCCAACCACCATCTCAGTGAAGAACCTTTTTCCTAGCGTCCAGTATGAACCACCGTGACACAGCTTACCAGAGAGGAGATCAGCTCTTTCCGCTCCACTGTCTGTCTTGGTGAAATTTTAGGCTGTGATGAGGTCACTCCTCAGCCTTCTCTTCACCAAGCTAAACAAGGAAGTGACTTCAGTTGTTGCTTGTCTTGCCCTTGAGACCTTTCACCATCTTGGCTCCCCTCCTCTGGACACACTATGAGACAATGTCCTTATTATTTTGAGACACCCAAAACTGCACACAGTACTCAATATCAGGCCTAATCAGCACAGAGCAGAGCAGCACAACCACCTCTGTTGACCAGCTGGTGATGCTGTGCTTGATGCATTCCAGCACACAGTTCACCCTTTTGGTTGCCAGGGCATGCTGTTGGCTCGTATTAAAATTGCCATCAACCCAATTGCACAGATCTTTTTCTGTGAGGCTCCTCTCCAGCTTGTCATCCCCCAGTTTGCACATATAACCAGGATTACCACATCCTAGGAGGAGAATCATAGCTGATATAACAGTTTGGATCGGAAGGGATGTTTAAAGGTCATCTAGTCCAACCCCTCTGCAATGAGCAGAGTCTGGTACTTGCACTTGTTAAAGTTCATGTGATTGGTGAATGCACAGCTCTCAGGCCTACCCAGATCTCTCTGTAAGGCCTCTATGCCCTTGAGGGGCTCCGTCACTCCTTCTTAGTTTAATATTATAAGCAAATTTCCTTACTGTACTTTTTATTCCTACACCTAGATAATTTATAAAAACATTAAAGAGCACTGGCACAAGACAATAACCAATGACCTCTTCATCCATGAGTCCTCCCCTGTTCATAAACAACAAATCTGGAAGGGTTTTTTACTAGTTGTCTTCCTTGATTGTGCTCCATGAAGTTATCTTCAACGTGCTTCAGGAGTTTCCTGGACGTGTTCATGTCTGCTGTATGATATTCATAGGTGATATCTGGGAAGTTACAATCACCCATAAGGAAAAGGGCAGCTGACCTAGAGATATACCTTAATTCCTTGACAAAATATTCAGAATCAATTCAACAAAATAAAACCGTGATACTTTTGAGATATTATTTGCAAAACTGCATTTATAAGTAACATTATTGTGTTAGTATTATCACAGACATTATAGATTACAAGAAAATGTTTATAGTTCAGACTTTATAAGAAGATTTTTATCTGAAAATAAGTGTGATTCTCCTTTTCCTAGGAAAGTTATACAACTTTTATTGACATCCCTGATCAAACTTTATGTTCAAACACTAATAGTGCCATGCTAAATTGGACCAATTATCTGCTTAATTCGTGGTTACTGTGATCTCCATCACTGATTTTGTATTCTTTATTTACTTTATTCGCTGATTCATCCCTATTGGGATTTTCACAGGTTTCTTTTCAAGGGTGGTTTTTGAACTTTTTTTGGGGGGGTGGGTTAAAACTTGTCCTAGACTATACTTAAAAGTGATAAGTAAGGCCAAAGTTGGTAACAGGTGAGATAGGAAATGGACCATCTAAAAAAGCAGCAACTAACAATCACAATGGTAGTCATATTAATCTTATTTTATATTATTTTTGATGGCTTTAAAAAAAACTATTTTTCATTTATTTGACTTCAGAAACTCAAGAGGGTCTCATTTGCAATTTTGTCCAAAGATCTCTGCACCAGACCTATTTTGGCTCAGAAAGACCAGTATTTGAGCACTAACTATTTGCAAAACTACATCTTACTCAGTCTGTTACCTTCTGTGATTTTAATATTTTGGTACAATAGAAAAATAGTTAACACAGCTTTGGAGAAAAAGGCAAAAGGCAGGGTAAGAGGCATATGAGGAGGCAAAACAAGAGATAAGGGAAAAACATAGCAAGGGAAGGAACCTTTCAATTGTAAATCCCTGCTAGTAGTGGGAAAATGGAAAAACGTGTGTATATATACTGTGCGTATATGTAAATATATATACACATACACATATTTGTGTGTGTGTGTGTATATATATACATATGTACCTACATATACACCTAGGTATATGTATAAAATGAAAATTCCAGAGCTCTATAAAGAAGCTTGTATCTGTACAGCTGTTCTTTTGCTAATTTTGGAAGAACACTTTTGGTTTTATATTTCTACTTATGACCACTGCATAACCTTAGGAATTAATTATGTTTTAACACTGAAACTTGTATATAAAATATTTATTTCTCTTTTCTATTTTCTCATCTTATTAATTAATTTATTTTTTGAAAAGTTTTCAATGTTTCTTGCGAAGTCATTATCAACATGACTTTCTTAATTGAAAACTTAAAATAAAAAGCTTTTCCATATTTTGTCTTCATGTTTATGTATTCACTTAAAATATTCCTAATGAGGTCAACAAAAAATAGTCTCCAGGCACTCTAAGCTGGCACTTTCTGGACTCTCACTCGTAATTGCCAGGTAATTTACATTTGACCTGTACCTCCAAGTCAGAATGTTAATGCGTTCTGCAAGGTGAATTCAAACCTGTCCTTAATTAGGGTGCCAAATAGGAAGAGTTATATTTTATCTGGAATATAACCTCAGCATTTCTGAATAATGGAATTAATGTGCAGGATCATAAAGTATGCATTGGTAAGCACTTTGTCCGTTATAGAATAATAATGAATCAATATTTGAAAAAATGAAGAATCTCTGTTGCATCATCAACTATTGTTTTTTTCTTTTCCTTTGGAAAGAAAGAGACATACATTTACATAAATGTGACCACACATATAGCTACATACTAGAGAGATGCTAGGAACAAAAACAAAAATGCAGATGGACTGAAATTCTGTTGTCGCAGAATGATAATTTTTATATTCTGTACTTCATATTCACACCTCATTCATGTATATCCAAAAATCTCAGTACCTAGAATTGCTACAGAAAGTAGTAAAAATTAGTTGCCCAAAAAGTCAAAAAGAAAAGGAATCACTTTTTTCACACCTAAGGAGTTTAAATTTTTTTTTTGAAGTATGTTACTATGCATCCATTGCATTTCTTCTGGACAAACTTACAAAAAAGATTGAGAGCATAAATTATCTTAATTAATCAACTGCCTACAACAGATGGGCCTACAATCTGAGTGTAATCCAGTAACTAGGTAATCCAGTTCTTCAAGCTATTACTATCTGTTTAGCCTTTCACTCAGGGACTTCCTTCCAGTGAATATCATGTCCCTGCAGGATTTATGAACAGCTAAGTCTCCACTTAACTAAATACTTCTTTCACTCTGTACCCTGACCCAACACAGAACTGAACTGGTGGTTTTCCCCTACTTTAAAGAATTTATCCTGTTACTGTTTGTAAAATAATTGTCATACCCCACAGTAAAGGATGGTTTTAGTTGGCAAAAATTATTTCTGAGAAAAAATGGTATTTTTCCAGAAATTTTCTTTAAAATGAATTTATGTATTTTGTGAATATTGCTATTTTTTTAGGATTTAAAGGAAATGGCTAAACAAACAAATTAATTAGCAAATACCTAACATAAAGTTGCTCTTGCTTGGCAGCCCTATAAAGCTCAGTTTTTTCAATGTACACATAGGTTTTCTATTGCCTGACTAACAAAAAAATGGCTTCATTAGGCCACTGCCACATGCAACAACACTAAAACTACCAGTGGGGCTTTAAAATTTGGGACACACAGATGGGATAGAGAGTTGTAGACCTACAACATGCAGCAAAGGATTGTCCCAGGGTAAAGTGGAGTTGTTTGGGTTTTTTTAAAGAGATCTATCACACCACTGAAATATTACTTTTCTTCTTTTTTCTTTTTTTTTCTCCAATTTCCTTCCTTTGCAGTGTCTCTGATTGATCTTCTCCTTGTCCTTCTTGGGACCTGTGGAAGGATGAGGAACTGTGTTCTGGAATCATCATTAAAACTGAAGTTTGAGAACCAGCATGCCACCTGTAATGAAATAATATAGTCCTGTCCTCTGACAGCAGCAGATTATCCCTGTTAGCCACTGGAGTCATGGAGTTAAATCGCCCCCTTTCAAAGATACAATTAACCTCAAAGCCACAAATTCTTTGGGAATAAGTTTGAGCATTTTTATCTTCCAACATTCCTAAGGATTTCCAGTATTTCCTGTTATCCTTAATTTGCCTGTCTCTAAAATAAACAAAACCCATTATAATTTATAGCAATTTATTTGTTAAAAAAAAGAGATAATAAAGCCCTTTAAAAGGTTTAATATAAATAGCTTCAATGCTTTTGGGGCATAGTCTTTAGTAACACTGTAAAGGCCCTGAATAACATTAAAAAAAAAAGATATGGCTGAGCAATTACACTTCTCATTGCTGACAACACTGTAATCTCAACCAATTTTACCAGTAAAGCATCACTACGCTGCAAATGGCTCCCTTCCAAAATCTCTTGACTTTGACCTTAATACTTCATATTTTGGATCAAAGACTCATTGTATTAACAAATTCTTTGGGGAAAGATCAGCTTCTAAAAATATCGATTTTTAGGTCGACATTTTATTAAATGAGTTTACATCAAATACTGGCATTTCATAAAGGTAGAATTTGGTACTTGTAATAGCTAATTCTCTGAAATATTTTTGTTTTCACTTTCATGTAATTTTGTTTGGATGGGAAAAAAGGAAATAATTTCCCTGAAATTATTTTTTCTGTTTTTCTGAACTACTGAATTAGATTACTGAATTAAAGCATGAATTCCAGCTGTTCCAATTATCTTTTTTTTTGTCATGAGTTCTATACATAAATCATATTCAGCTCCCCTTTTAGATAGTATGTGGAATTCATCCATTAACCGAAAAATATTAAGTTCAGAATTCTGAAGTGGAAACGGCAGGGGAGCTGGACCAGGAGCCAAAAGTCTTAAATGAGGGACAAATTATTGGCTTTCTAGTTTGGGAGATTTTCAGGCTCAATTTATATTATACAATCCTACATAGGTCTGAATATTAAAAGCATGTTAGGTCTCCACATAGAACTGAGCGCAAAGACTCAACACGAGTCACTAATTTTAAATCATATGCATTTCTGAGGCTACCTATCTGCCCAAGGAATGATTGCTTCTAAATGAAGTTGAGGTTGTCATGGTTGATATCACTGAACTCAAAGGTAAATTTTACCCAGCTATATATCAAAGATTGCATATTAAAAAGAGGTTATTACATACCAAGGGGAAATACGTCATTAACTTCTATTCAGCACAGTGCAGCAACACATGCATGTGGTGTTGTGTGGCTTTGTCGCTCAAAGTCTAACTTCGCACAGCAATATACAATCGTTTTCTTTTTTAATTAATAGTTTGAGCCAGAAATAGTAATCAAATTATTATGGTAACTGAAGCAGTGACAACACTGAAAAGAACAGATCATTTTTGCATCTGTTCATCAGGATATGAATACAAGTAAGAGCATCATAGTACATGGTTATTTCACAGCACTAATTTATTAACTGGAAATGTAAACAAAACTGCCATTCTAAAGGATTTTGGTGTGTGTAATCTACTGGTCTTCAACCTTAAACTGAACTGACCAAATATATTTTTATGAATACAAAAATAGCAAATTTCCATGGAAATTTCCTGTAGAAATATGTATGCAGTATATGTAAGAAAAAAGTAAATATCTAGGATCTGATTATTACTTTCTTCCTGGTACTGTATGAAACATTAAAGGTTGAACTCTTTGCTCACTGCCTTTGTGACCCTCTGATGTAGTAAAAATCTCAGGTGTTGTAAAGGAGAAGCCATGTGTATGACAGTCTGGAATGTAAATCTGGCTGGAGAGCATTAAACTTCTGCTATTCTCAGCTAGTGGACTTAGAGATGACTGCTAGAACATTCACACCACCACTGCACTGATATGCTGAGCAAAGAATTAAAATGATACATTATTTTCTTGACCCGCATAATATTTCAATGAACAGAAGCTAAGAAAAGAGAATTTGTCCCTGCATATAAAATAAATTTTCAACACTATGCATTATGTATATCAGTAGTTTTTTTCCCTCAGATCCTGTAGTTAGTATAATCAGCCACAGCTACCAAAAATCAGTTGTGGATAGAAACTTTTAATTTGTTTAGATGCAGCCCTCCTAAGGCATTTCCTCAAAGGCTGCAGCAGAGTAACTAGTCTGCTCGGCGTTACTAATTCTGTCCTTTACCACAACAGAGAGGAAAATTTTCAGCTGGAAGAGATTGCAACCAATGTTTTTATCCATCCCATGCCTTTAAGAAATTGAGGAAAGTTGTTCATGCCAGAAGGCTCAAGGCTTGTTTTTTGCATCACATATTCAGTGTTATTTGGCTGAATATCTATGTTTTGTTGGATTTGAAGGGAGCTAAAGTAACTAGTTTGAGAACACACTGTCTAGTATAGATTAAAACAAATGCCCTCCAAATGTTGAAAAACTATCACAGCTGTCAGCCAAAGTTTATTTAATGTAAAAAATAGAAATGTCTATTTCAGCTAGATAGCCAATGCAGAGAAACAGATGCTCTCAAGAAAGTATTTATCAAACTTTTAAAGAAAAGTACTGTAAGATAAAAGAAGTTCCCAAGTAGAGATACCTATTCCTCACCATTAGCAGTGAAAAGACCAAATGGTAGGTAGCTCATCTATAGTGTCTACATGTCTAAATTAGAGCAGATAATTAATCCTTGCTCAGAGACGCCAGAAATTCTTTTTATTTTCTAGTGCAATACTACATGATCCCGAAACAACTTCTCTGCACTTGCTTCCTCCTTGCTCCATAATCACATGAAAATTTCATACTTTTCTGCTTCAAACACTTTAAAAAGCCTCAGTCTAGAGAAAAACTGATATTATTATTAAACAGCATAAGACCTAGGGAGAATTATACAAAATTATAGGGAAACAATTATAATTTTTGAAAAAGAAACGAGAAATAGGAAATAGCAAATACAAAATATTATTGTGGTCTCAAATTCATTGCCAGAGGTTGCCATGAATGCTGAAACCTAAGCTTGATTCAAACAGGCGTTGAATCACGTGAAAGAGGGAGATTTCCTCAACTCTTAGTGTGGCGAGATTTCTTCATCCCTTAATGTTTGATTTGTCTGTCAGTACCCCAGAGAGACCCTTGTGCCTGACCAGTCTGTCAGTGTCCTACTAGGGGGACCCTTCACTGAACAATCCCACTTGACTGTGGGGTTGTTTGACTGATTTATTCTGGGAGACACACCAGCAGCGTAAGGGAGACCCCTCAGCTGGTCTTATCACTGTATTTGAGTGTATCCCCAAGGATTGTCGGTGATAGTAGTTGATTGCAAAAACAGATTCAAAGCAATACAAGCTCTAACCGCCAATAAAAGTGCTCAGTGTGCATAAAGTGTGGTTCTCACCCAATAGGAGTCCCTATGGGGGAAAAGATGGGTTCAGCCCATCAACTGATCCCAGCACTTAGGATGGATCTTTTAATTTTTCCTCATTCTCAACTAACTTCTATACTATTTCTTTATGTTTAGGTGGAGCTTGGGTCATGCACACCTTTGTTACTGATTGGTGTAAAATTCTCTCGTTTCAGTTTTAAAGATACAGTCAAAAAAAATGTAGAGGGCATGCCCAGTGAGGTGAGGTCGTATCTTGGAGGCAGGTAACTTTGGGATAAAGTGCATTAATATTAAAAGTAGGTTATAGATGAACCAAGTTAGTCTGAAGAGAGCAATTCCACCACAGTTGCCAGCTCAGCAGCAGGAAATCTCCTATCTCCCCTGGTTAACAGGTACTATGCAGTTCATCAGCTGCAAAGTACCTTTGACTTCCACTCCTTGCAAGAGTTTCAACAGAGCCTGGCCAAGGTATCTCCACTCTGCTCCACCCTTCATTCCATCCTGCTTGGAAGGGGTTTACAGTTGCAGATCACGTGTATGGAGAATCATCACTGAATAGACTTTGAGCATGGCAACCGTATTCCAGTCAGGGAGAAGCAACTGCGTTTCTTCCTATAATTCCTGTACCACTGTAACTTCCGTTAGGGAATGCTGATCTTACCCCCAGCTATTTTTCCACATAGGCATTAGACAAATTCCTGAAAGAAGATTTTATTGAACACAAAGATGGGAAATCAGCTACTGTTCAACTAAGTCTTAAATTGCATGTTGCTTAATTTATCAGAAATATATATTATCTGTAGCATCAGTATTCTAAGAACACCTCTTAATCTCATGAACTTCAGCTTTAATAGGCTGCTCACTGAGTTATGTACTTGTATTGCATCGATGGCAATCATAATTAAGAGAAAGAAATAACCTCTAGGACATTTTGATATTTCAGATTGTGGTGGGTTGCACTTGGCTAGCTGCCAGAGCCCTACTAAGCTGATTTCTCACTACCCTTCTTCAGTAGGATGGTGAGGGAAATGAGACGGAAAAATTCATTTGTCAAGCTAAAGAAATGGTGTTTACTTACCAATTGTCATCACAGGCAAACAAGACTTGACTTAGGGAAAAGTAATTTAATTTACTGTCACTTAAAAATGAAGAAAGATGGTAATAAAAAAAAAAAATCCAGAACTCAAACCCCATTCTGCTTCTCACCTGCCCTTCTTCAGTCAGCGTCACTGCTTCGTTTCGTACACTCTACTTCTTCCCCCTGCTGTGTGGCACAGGGCGATGGGGATTGGGGGTTGCACACAGTTAATAGTATTTCTTCTATGATGCTCCTTCATTCTCACACTTTTCTCCAGTGTGGGACCCTTCCCACAGGTTACAGTTCTTTCAAGTTCTGCTCCAGCATGGAGCCCTTTCCCACTCCTCCTGCCCTTTCACTGACATTGGTGATCACAGGGTTTTGCACTTTTCTCTCTCACAGCCACTGCACACTGACTATTACCTTTTTTTAAGTATGCTTGATGGGCTCAGCCATGTCCTGAGGTATGTCCATTGGAGCTGACTGGAACCATCTGTCCATTTTAGGACAGCTCTGCCATCTCCTTGCAGAGACCATCCCCGCAGCTCACCCACGACCAAAGCCCTGACACTTACACCCAATACACAGCTTTATGAAAGACAATAAGAAATCTTGTTTCAGTAAAGAGAGCACTCTGGGGGTATTTTATTGGCATAACTAGCATTACAGCACTAGCATTCATCTTTTTAAGTATTACTTTTTGGGGCTTTAGACCTGAAAAACACAGTGATCATTTTGGCAGCCGTAGAGGATCTCTCCAGATATATGTCTAATGTATTCACCAGGCAATCAATTGGCTACATGCAGTAGGTGTAATAGGAATGTTTATTGTGTGGTGGGTAGAAAACGGTGAGAGAAGCAGAGACTGAAACCAATTTAGCAAATGCACTGTACTTGAAGTCTGGCTGGCTGTCATTCAAGTCATTGATTCTTCAGAAGAAAACTCAAATCAATATGGCTGATGGGGAAAGTACTAAAACCTAAAGCAGAGCTTTCACATTTCTAAACTCTCCTGTATAGAAATGACGCAAGTTTGAGCCATGCAGACAAAAAGTCTTCCCTTAAAGGAGCAAGACCTTGATAATGTTCAAGACTGGTGGCATTTGAAGTTAACATTACTTTTATCAGTCTCTATATAGTATCATCTGCTGGTGCATTATAACCAAGATAAAGAAGACACATTTACTTATCCTCTGACTTTTGTTTTCCATTTTACTCTGAAAAGAAAGAAGGAGCAGTATGGGGCATAGGAATCATCTCAATGCCAGCTATCTAAAAATAACTGGTGCCTCTTTTAAGAAAGCCATCCAGTGGCTGGGCTTGATAATCTTAAAGGTTTTTTCCAACCTAAATGATTCTATGATTCTGTGATCTAGTTTCCTTCTACAGCCAGTGGAAGGGAAAAATGTTTTCTGAATTCTTCCTGTTAGAAGAATCTGGCTAAAATACATAGTATGGATAGCTTTCAGAGTGTCTTTTCCCCTCTTTAAATGTAGACTCAGGTTCCGGAGAGAAAACTGCAATTTAAATGCACTGTGAAGCTCAACAGCCTAATTAACATGTGGTATTAAAATCTTGTCGTTTGTATTTATTTACTTATTTTCTTTTAGACAATATATCAAGAACAACTAATGTTTCTTTGAAGTGTAGTAATTTTCTCCCCATTCAAATTTAGTTTTTTGTTTTCTTCTGCTCAGTTCAACAAGACTTAAGCAGTACTCATTAAAAATTTGTTTTATTTTTTTTTCCTATAATATGACTGATCAGTGATGTGTTAGTTCATATAATCTTCCTGGATTTCAGTAAAGCATTCAATACGGTCTTTCACAGAATCCCAGACAAAATGTCCAGCCCACAGTTGGATAAACACATCATGTGATGGCTGAGCAACTTGCTCATTGTTTGGGCACAAGGAGTTTTAGTGACCGGGGTGATCTTAGATTAGTGACCTGTCACTAGTGAGGTTCCTCAGGGCTCCATCCTCGGCTCTGTGCTCCTCAGTATCTTCATAAATGACTTGGACGCAGGACTGGAAGGGATACTAAGTAAGTTTGCAGATGATAAAAATTGGGAGGAGCTGTTGAGTCCCTGGAAGGCAGGGAAGTTCTGCAGAGAGGCCTCGACAAATTAAAGCGCCGGATAATCACCAGTTGTATGGAGTTTAACAAGGGCAAGTGCCAGATTCTGCAGTCGGGATGGGGTAATTCTGGATGTATGTACACACTGGGGAATGAGATGCTGAAAAGCAGGGTAACCAGAAGGGATTTGAGGTTTTGGGTTGACAGCATATTGGAGAGTTCACAGTGAGCTCTGGTAACCAGGAGGGCCAGCCGTGTCCTGGGGTGCATCAAGCACAGCATCACCAGCTGGGCAAAGGAGGAGATTGTCCTGCTCTGCTCTGCATTGAGGTGGGCTCACCTTGAGTCCTGTGTGCAGTTTTGGGTGCCCCAATATAAGAAAGGTATTACGGTATCAGAGAATGTTCAAAGGAGGGCTGAAGACAGTGAAGTGCCTTGAGAGGAACCTGTATGAGGAGCAGCTGAGGTCACTTGGTGTGTTCAGCCTGGAGAAGAGGAGATTGAGAGGAGACCTCATTGCAGTCTCCAACTTCCTCATGAGGGGAAGGGGAGGGGCAGGCACTGGTCTCTTCACACTTGTGACCAGTGACAGGACTCAACAGAATGGACCGAAGCTGTGTCAGGGGAGGTTTAGGTTGGATATTGGGGAAAGGTTCTTCACCCAGAGGGTGGTTGGGCACTGGAAGAGGCTCCCCAGGGAAGTGGTCACAGCACCAGACTGGCAGAGTTCAGAAAGCATTTGGACAACACCCTCAGGCACATGGTGTGATTCTTTGGATGGTCCTGTGACAGGTCAGTGGTTAGACTTGATCCTTGTGGAATCTTCCAAATCAAGATATTGTATGCTCTGGTTCTGTAACTCTGATATTTCAGGTGGAAGCTCCTTCATCTGAGCAAGTTGTGATATTATGAGAAAAGTCATTCAAACATTTATGGATTTACGTGAACTTACATGGGTAAGTAAAAGCATCACAAGAATGTAATATTAAAATGTGTGCAGTCCTCAGGCAATAATCTTGCCAGCTAAATGGCGCCTCAGGGCTAGTTTATACAGATTACTTATACTGGGCACTTTCAGGCTTGTTTATAGAGATGTGACAAAGTAGATTTGTGAGGAGATTTGGATGCTGTGAGAGTACTTTATATTTTACAAAATTTGAGCCCAAAATTTTAACTGTGAAAGAGAGAATTTTTATCTCCATTCAGCATAGTTTCTCCTTGCATTCCAAAACTTCTCAAGAATTCTCATTTGTCCATATGAGGAGAAGTATATTCAGTCTCACAAGTTATTCTTCACAGAGTAAACATAGGTTTCTTGCTGAGACATTCTCTTAGGCTGAAGTTGTGGGATGAAAAATAAACCTAGTTTGTATATATACACACACCCTTTAGTCTGGGTAGGGGCAGTCTGTTTTCCTGCTTTCTGGGACAGGCCTTCCTTGAAAGGTTTTTGCTGTTTTCCTGAAGAAACAGAACTTTAATAGAAATTTCATATGATTTTTTTCTTGATTGATATATTTGGTAGTTACTAAACTAATCAAGGAGAGTGCTATTAATGGATTTTTTTTTTTTTAGTACTTTCAGCAAAGCAAGAAATTGCAATGCAAATATATATATCTCTATATATTGACCTGTGTTTTTACTGTTCCTGGATATCAGTTGTAGTTACTGGTGCTATAACTGTGTCAGGACAAGATGTTATGCTAACTGAACTTTTGGACTTGCCAGGTTGTTTACTCTTAGTTGTTTTCAATATTCCTAAAATGTTCCTCTAATTATACATATATATTAGCATATATAATCCCAAGACTAGAAGCTTAAAACGAAGTTAACCTACCCCAGTATTCTGACTCTGACAGTATGATATGATTGGAGAAAATGTAGAAAACCACAACAAATATGCTGTAATTCTTTCCTCACGATCCTCCGGGATCCTCTTCTCACTTCATTAATAAACAGATAAGGACTTCTTAAGATAGATTTTACATCTGTATGTTTTTATGTACCAGGCTCATTGGTTCAGTCTTCCTTGAATATTTCTAGACATTTTCTGTACACTTTTTTGTGTCTCCAGGAACAAGTTGTGCAATTTAAAAACAAATAAAGAAAAATATATTCTTTTATTTGGATAAAGATCAGTTGAGGGAAGAAATATTTTTCATACAGTCTAAAGAACAAAAAGTCTGTGATGATACTCTTAAGTGCTCAGGACTTAAATCAGAAGTATTTCTTAGAAATTTCACATAACAAAACTACACACCCTGAGGCAGAAGGACTTCTTCAGTGAAACTTTTCTTCTATTTCATAAAATATTTAAAATATACTTGAAGAATAGTGTTTAGGGTTAGTCACTAAAGAAAAATGAAATTACTTAGGCATATGTGGTTAATAATTTAGACATGATATTCAGGATGAGGTTGGAGCTAAAAGTTTGATGTAAAACAAATGTTTAGAATAGTGTTCATCTCCTTCTGTTTGTACTCACTTCTTAAATTGTTATTGTTAGCAGGTAGTATTGTCAGCAAAGGAAAAGTAATTTATTTTTTTGATACAGATTTGAAATTGAATGTTTAAAATATAATTGTAGCAATTCATAAAAGTCTTAGAACCACCTTACATTATTAATAGAGGCCTAATAAAATCACTGAGCTATTTCCAGGTTATCATGAAATAAACAAAAGTCTTCAAAGGTGTATGGGTCAGATGCATGAAACATAATTTTACTTGAAATGAAATGGTGTTGCAAGACACTTGGGATATGAAAATAGCTTTCATAATGGACCAATATGAAGTAATTTTTTTGTCATGTGGAATGATGTCACCTGTTTTAACTGTGTGTAAATAATTAACATTAATGATCGGACATAGTCTCTGAATTTACCTGTCTTCAGCTACCATTTTACTTTTAAATATGTATTAATGATGAGTGTTCAATCTTTCCATGCTGAATTAAAAATGCACTGGTATAACAATTCTAGTTCATGTCTACTGGAGTCAAGGATATTTTAATATTAAAAATTAATCACAGGTCAATAAGAAATGGCTTTTAGAACTTGTTAATATTGTGCCCAGCACCTTGAATTCATTATTCCAGAAATGCCTGGTAACTGTTTGCCAGTGATTTGTAGTTAGTTCAAGTAATGTAGAGACCCCTTACTTCTTTTTGTTTTTCCTTTATCTTTCTGTAGGAAACCGAGGGGTTAAAACTTCCACAGACAATGACGGATTTCACCTTAACCCTTGGAGAGAACTCGGATTGATGTGATAACAGGACAGGGATTCTAAGCAAAAGAATTACAAACCTATGTTTTTGTAGCTATAAATAAGAAAGTGTGTTGAGTGAATTGGTGGAGGGTTTTAAAGTATAGTGGTGTGATTTTGTAGTTTAAGCTAAGAATTTAGATGTTACAATAGAAGTATATGGGTGTACGTGACTTAGCAGGTAATTGGTAAAAAATTGACGCACTGCAGTAAAAGTGACCAGAGGTGATAGGTTATCAAGTCAAAACAAAGTTTCGTGTTAATGGCTTATTGGACCAGAAAGTTATAAATTGCTGTGTAACCCTGAAACTCGTGACTATCTGCCATTATGGCGATTTGTTACTAAGCTCCACGAACTCTGAGACTGATGCCTTGATTGTTATTTTAAGTAATAAATCGTGTATAACCGTGATAGTCCCATCTCTTTAGTGGAAAGTCCGACCAAAAAGAAGTAGAAACAGAGAAGAAACCCTATAAGTGGTGCCCCAACATCTTTCATCTTTCATAATCACTTCGGTCTCTAAATATCCCAAACCAGATTCTATAATTTAAAAGCATTTTATAACTGTGCTTAGAAAAAACATGATACCTTTCTTCTGTAAGTAAATTTTTTAAAGAAAACTCTGACACCCCCATGTCCCCCAGACACTTTAAAATCTATTATGAATGTTGTCCTTAAAAACCGGACTCATAGATATTAGAAATGTCAGTCTGTGAAGCATTTCACATATTCAAAATTTGCAGAAATCTTTTTTTTTACAGATTTTTTGTAATTTTGTTTACTGGAAGATATTTAGTCAGATTTCTGTTTATTACTTTGTGCAGCAAGTTATAATCCAAAATAAAGCAAGAACTGAAAATCTGCATCAGAATTAGCAAGTAATGTTTTATATAACTTTTTAAAAAATTAGATGTTTAAGAATAACCTGAATATTTGTCAACTATATTTTGTATGAAAATCCTACACAAAAGACTTTTGATAAAACTAGAAATTTCTCTAGGAATTTTTTCCTTTAAAAAAGTACAGGATCAGCTTTGAGTCCTACATGTAAATGCATCAAAATGCAAACCTCTTATTTTAATATTAAAGATGATTGCTGTATCTCTTTCGCAACAGAGTGTTTTGCTCTGTTTCCAAAGCCAAATTATTTCACTTTTCTGAATTCTTCAACTATCTCCTCACTCCTTGAGTCTGCTCATAATTTCCATCATTTTCTTAACTCCAAAACAGCTTCAACATTTATTAATTCAGTTTTCACTGCATCTCTCTTGCGCAGATTAGTTGTTTAACAAAGACTTGAAAGCATTTATTTTATCATTAACTCTGATATCCAGCAAGAAATCCTGATCAGTTTTTAGGCTTCAATTATCCTAGAAACAGTGAAAAAAACACACCAAAATCGCCAAAGTGTTCCTAGCCTAGAGATATTCAAGCTGTGTATTGTTAGTCATTACCTTCTTCCCAGAGTAGGAGAAATAAAATTACTTTCCACCTCTAGTGAAAAAAAATAGCAGCAATCTTTTCCTTCATGGAAGCTATTGATTTATTCTAGTTGGGTAATTGGTCCCAAGAGTCATGATCAGAAACTGAAACAATTCCTGTGTCTTATTAAGTGTATGAATTTACCAAACTTGCAGTACAGTTGTAAAAAAGTACCTACCTTCTCATATAAACTACTTGCCCACTCTTTACCTCAATGACTGATGACAGTTAAAAAAACCTAAAACAATTCTTATTCCCACTTTATTTGTCTTTAAAGAAAAAAGAAGGTAGACCTTGTCATATGAATTCAGTATCAAAAATTCCTTTTAATTTAATCAGAAACTCTAATTTGGACTGGGAAAACCTACAGAAAATACTTGCATGAAAGGTTTGAGCTTCCTTATGGGAAAGGAAATGGCAAATAATTGCATCTTGAACATCTATTATTTATTAGACCATTATAAGCATAACAAACCCAAAAAAGGAGCCAGAACTGTCCTTTTGCGTGTGAGTGCCTTAGCCAGAACTTTGTGAGTAATTTATAAGCATACACTAAACTTTCTTTTTTGGTTAAAAGTATTATATCATTAAAAAGTTGCTGCACTGAAGAAAAAATGTTCCCCTTCCCTGATTTATTTCTGGTGTCAGTTACTCTTGGACACTTAATTGTTCAGTGGCTGGCTTTGCACATCCGTTTATCCGGAATGATTCCTTTTAATGAGATTTTATTGTCCTCAGATGTAGGGGATTCAACATTAAAATCCATAAACACCCTCTTGATCTCAGGACAATATTCTAAGTATTTATCTCCTATATAAAAAAGATCTCTATCACTACAACCAAAATGCAGTCTGAAAAAAATTTAAAGTGTCATGCAGAAGACAACTGGTTTCCCACAAAATATAGAACATAACAAACCTTATGTGAGAAAGAATTTAATATACTCTCAGACCACAGTTCTTCTAAGCATAAGTATTGAAGCAAGATACACACAGTTGACTGAAGATCTAGGCAAGACTTCTGGAAACAGAACCAAGGAGTATTTAAATTCCTAAGTCTGCATGTAAATTAACTTTACAGATCAATATTTGTTCACATAGCACAAAAAGAGGAAAAACAGAAGTAACTTTTAAAGAATTGCTTTGAGATTCAGCCACAACTAAAACCACCAGCAATCAAGTGCTTCTGCATTTGTGTATGCTGGAGACTGTGTAAATTTTGTACACACAGAAAATCAAGAATATTAATTGAGAAGATAAAGCACAAATTACCTGAAGCTCACTTGCCATTGCAATACCTCTTTTATAGACTCAGACTGTGAAATGGCTTGCCAGATCATGACGATGCGATGAATTGACTAAAATTTTCTGACTTGGTTTGAGCAAATTTCCAACTTCAGACCTTATACAAAGTTTTCAAACATTGAACATTTATCTGATGAATTTTTACGAGGTAGTGAATTTAATGATTGAACTGGTTGAGGTATTCAAATTCAATCAAGACATGGATGCTGAAGCTGTCTGTGACTTCATTACGACAGAAACAAAACAACAAAATAAATTTTAGTTTTCTTTTTCTATGAGTTATAATACCACTTTAGAAGAAATATTAAAACTGATCTTTAGAAGAAATTACTTGTGAGACTTTTGAAAAAAGTCTACCATAGCAGAGTTCTGCTGGCTGGTACACACACCCTCTTTCCATGAAAACTTTTACGTTAAGAAAGTGGTATATTTTCATAAGACACTTTCTGTGCAAAGACAAAAAAAATAAGAAAGGTTTTTCCAACTGTAGTGTTTAAGCTCCCTTTCTACAGAAATGAGCTTGCTTGCTTTTTGTTTTCTGCAAATCTTGTGCAAAGTCCAATTTTATAAAAGCATTATCATCATCGTCTAATAAAACTCAGGATTCTAATTTTTTTATCAGTAAAAGTCTCATCTCTGTCAGCCAATTAAATTGGAATGATTTACCAGGCCCGTTTCTTGTCCAACACAGTAGAAGATATCCTATACACGTCTAGTTCCTTTTGTTATTTTCTCCTTTGGCTTATCGATAAAACAGAATCCCTTCTTTCTCCTTCTACTTATTTTCAAACTAACATATTGTTACATATTTTTATCTAGAACTGTTTGCCAGATTTATTTCCATGCCTGTTATTCACTTTTTGGTCTTTCTGAGGACGTGGACACTTTTTTTTTAAGGTCAAGAAAGGGTTAGAAATAAATTTTATTTTAATTTTAGTATTACAACATCTTATATAAACCATATTTGTTAATTTTCCCTTGTTGAAAAGAGGGAAATAAAGGACTGTTTCTTTACCAGCTACAGCAAAATCAACCCCTTAAATGAAAGTCATTGAATTGATTAAAATATCAGAAGGTGATACACTGAGGCTTACACTTCTAAGCTGCAGTTAATACGGTTCTAAAAGCATTTGAGTCTTGGTGCTTAAATTCTATTGCTCACAGTCACACATTTCATTACCATTGAAAATTTCAGATAAAACTAAGTTCTTCTTATGACTAGTGATAAGCTCTTAAATCCAAGCTCTCCTGCTGATAAAGGTGTAAGGTTATTATTTTATCCTTCTTTATGATTAACCTTTTTGTCTTTAAAACTAAAGGTATGTCTACAGAGACTGGAGGACAGCTGTGATAACAGAATTGAGGGGAAGAGTATTTCGCTTTTGATTCTGGAATAGCTTGTGTGTAGTGTTCAAATGTGCAAGTTGCAGTATCTGATATTCCACCCTAGCAGGAGACTCTGCTGCTTCTCAAAGGTCTCTTTGATACCGACAGTGAACCACTTTTACAGTTCAGCTCAATATCAGCCATGAAATAGTGGGAACCATCTCACTGATTGTTAACATATGAATATCTCTAGAAGTAAGCAACATGTTTATGTAATATCAGCTATTAAACAATGAACACCTTAACAATATTAATTAGAGACTAAGAAATTTCACCTAACCCTAATTGAAAATGCTTTATCTTATGTTCTGTTAAAGAATTTTAGTGATGACATCTAATTTCCACATTAGTTCATTGTTCTCCTTTCTGTTAGCAAATTATTCACATGAGCTGTGATAACAGTGCAAGATTAAACTGTTTTGAAAAGCAAACAAGCTGAAGTTGCGTCTGTCTAAAAATGTTTGTGCCTTCCTACTATATCACTTGAAACTACATTAAAAGTAGGAATGATGCCAATAAAATGTGCAATCTTGACACAAAAAGCCTACCAATTGCATTATGTTTGTTAGCTTTCCATAGCTTTTAATGTTTTTGTAAACTAAACAAACAAACAAAATATTGTAACAGACAGCACTGTTGTTGAAGGGACTACATAATGCATCCCTGCTTAGTGGGAGTTCATATTATTTTGCTGACAATCAGCAGTGAAGAGTAAAGTTTCATAATTTCCACATCAATATCATTTGTTCTCCCCATGTCTGATCATTAAAGACAACAAAAAAGTAGCAAGGGCGCAGTGGTTTGGTTTGGGGGTTTTGTAGCTGTTTTATTCAGCTTTCAGTCACACATATCAAGAGTCTGTGATCAAAAACTTATTAACTTTCTTGGTTTGTGATTAAAGTGCTCTCTCATGTAGCCATATTCCCTTATGCTTGTCACTTCTGTTATATTTATATACTACAGAAAAATTATTAAAATTCATAACTAAGTGCCTTAACTTTCATAAGTCTGACCTGGAAAACTACTGTGTAAGATCGAGTTTTCTCTTGCCAGCTTTGTCTTGCTGCTTTAACAGTGAATATTTTCTTCCTTTCTCATCTGACTTTGCTGTCATTATTATTCCTCCTGAGAAAGCCACTTACAAAAATCAGCAAAAATACATTCAAAGAGTAGGTCAGAACTTTGGTGTCTATCAGAACCTTTTCTTCAGGCTCTCCCCATTCCCATTGTTCTACAATAATGGTTTTTTTCAGGAAGAAAGCTTTGTTCCTCTCATCACAGTTGAAGTTAATTGGTCTTATTGTTTGTTTTTGTTAACAGCTTTCTCTAGCAAACTGACTGGCTTTAGTATATACATGAAAATCCTACTGCAGGTCTTTTATTTTTTTAGACCTCTCAAATTTCATGCATGTTAGAGAAATATGCAGAGGCCAGAACTTTTCAACAAATGATGGCTTGCAGTGCAGAAATCCTTTATATGCTTCTAAACATAAGTGGCCGAGAATGTCAAGATCCTATTCTTATAAAAGTGAATTGTACTTGCCTTGAACGTCTGAAAAGTGTGATGTACATTTTCAAGTACATTTTTAAGCATACCAAGACACATTTTATTGGCATTTACAACTATTATAAATTTGATAGGTGAAGTTTTATGAAGCCAACATTCATTGTATACATAAATGTGACTGTTTCAAGTTTCCATGTACTTCCCTCCATGTGTTTTTTGTTTTATTTTTTATTATATTCTTTACACTTATTTTCATAGGAACATTTTTGTTGAATAGGAACATGAAGTCATTCTGTTCTGTGTATATTCTGCTGCTGATGATATTTGTTTCCTTACACTATGTCAGACTTGACACCAACCTCAAAGTGCCAGGGATGATTAAAAAATCAGGAAAGGATCAGAAGATAAAATTCTTTACAAACAGTAACCCTAAACCCTGGAGTTTCTTTTCTTCCAAAAGTCTCTGAAAAACAGTAGTATCAGAACAGAAAATGTGGTCTGAGAGGGAATAAAATGAACTTCTTCTGTTACACATACAGAATACACGTACACATACACATAGAGCCACACTGGGCTTTACCCAATCCAGCTTCAGCCATCTAAAGCATAAGTTTTAAACTACAAGATGTTATCAAGCTGATTTGACACAGGAAGTTCTAGAAGATTTAACTTTCCATACAATTAGATTAGCTACCCTTTGGAAGCACAGATCTATATTGACTAGGAAGAAAACCTGAACAAGCTGCCTTGTACTCTAAAATCTTCTCTTAGAGAGCTGTAGTAACAGTAAATACTCATATATGGAGAGAGCATAAGTAGTATAGCTGTACTAAAATCCATGGAGCTATCTGATTTTACAGCAGCTGTAGAACAATCTTCTTCCTCCTGCTTTTTTTACGTCTTCAGGCTTGTTAATATAATATAATAGTAAACTGAAGTAAAGTACACTCTAAATTATAAACTGTAGTTGATAAGAAAGAATGCAAAGATCCGTTGGGAGATATGACTAAAGAATACGTAAATATAAAAAATTAGAAAAACTTAGAACTATTTAGTAGCAAGTCTTCATATGCAAAACTTGCAAATTGCTTGCAGGTATCACAGTGAAAATTTTGCCTCATATTTCAAATTAATAAAATAGACGGAAGAAAATAGAGAACAATTGAACCATAGCCTTTGGTTTCTTTGGACCTCCATCCAACTGCCTCCTTCTTCCCAGTTTGACTTCTGTGCAGGCTGTCTGAGATTATTTTCCAGTACATAAAGATGTGGTATTTCAGATGCTAAAATTTTACTGGTATTTTTCAGAAGTGAAGAGTAATTTTTTAATTGTTTTTGCACTGGTTCTGACCAGGAAGGAGTTAACTTTCGTTATTGAAGACTGTATGGTGCTGTGTTTTGGATCTTTGGAATGTTGCTAACACATCAATGCTTTGGTCATTGATAAAGAATTCTTGTAGAGTCAAAGTTTTCACTTTCCCTCTCTGCAACTCTGTTTCCCAAGTGAACAGACTAAGAGTGTGTTTTTGTTTCAGCCAGGACAGAGATGATTTTCTCACAGTTACCATGAGGGGAGCGGAGCCTGGAGGCATGTGGGAATTTATAGGGTGTTATTCTCTACCATGTCTCTTTCTCACCAGAAGAGGTGGGGGGAAGGGAAGATGCTGCTTGGACCTTGATTTCCAGATGGTTTTAAACCACAACACGATGAGCAAGAAGCTGGGAGAGGACAGAGATGGGACAGTTGACACAAATGGGACAAAGCAACAGCCCATATCACAAGGTGTGATATTTAGCTAAAAAACCTGTATATAAAGGAAGGTTGTTGTCTTCCAAAGGGGAAATACTTAGAGGCTGTCTGGGCATCATTTTTCTTGTGGGAGGCGCTGAGTGTTTTTTAGGGGTTTGTTTTTTTTTTTTTTTGCATTACTACTTTGGGTTTTTTTGGGTTTTTTCCCCTTTCCTCCACTTAGTCATCTGTATTTATCCATATGCTTTTCTGCTTTTGCTCTTTCTATTCTCTCCACCACTCTGCTGATGGTGAAGAGAGTGAGCAAGAAGTTGTGTGGGTGCTCAGTTGCTGACTGTGGTCAACTCACCCCACTTCCAAAATCAGTTTGTTCATTCAGTGGTTTATAGCTTAACTGAATCTCTACTCTTTAGGAACTGAGTTCAAAGCCTGTCATCACTACCCAAAGAACGCACTGAAAATTGCTTCCTCAAAATATTTGCAATTTCAAAAGAGAAAATACACAGAAGTGAGAGAAGAAATAAAAACACATAGTTATGATTTAGTCTGTCTAAAGTTTTCAGTCTGGAAACAGGATTTGGATAATTTAACTCAACATATTTTTTCTTTGTAAGAAAAAAAAAAAGATAAAATCAAGATATAAAGTCACTTTAAAACAGAGCAAAGAGTTTCCGTAATACTCCCCTTATTTCTTAAGGGTTCTGTCTTTTCTCCATGAAGAAATGACTTTGTTGATAAACTCTGCTAGTTTGTGTCTCAAAAAAAACATCAGCATCTGCATTCAAGCCAGAGATCTCCAGAGGTTCCTTTCATCCAAGTCATTCTGTGATTCTATTATGTAATTAAAATAGAAGATACAGATCAATTCTTAGCATAAAAAACTTCACATTTATCACAATATTATAAAGTACTTTAATGATATTTATTCAAAGTTCTGTCTTTGAAACACATTTACTGAGACGACTTGCAGCTTTGGAATTAGGATAATTGGATTCTCCAACTATTACTAAACTAGCTGAGAACAGCAAATTAGAAAAGTGGCAGATTTAAGGTGTTAAAGATTTTCTTAAGTGACTGTAAGTTTTTACAATATTGGAGGGTAACCTTAAGAAGTATGACTTGATGCAGGTTAAAGGATTAAGTTATTTTGTGTCACGTGGTTATTATAAACACATATATATTACTTAGAACTTGACTCTGATTCCATAATGTGCTTAATATGCTGTCTTCTCCTGCTGAAGTCATACGTATTTTTGCAGTGTTGAGGTCAAATTAAAATAAAGGACCTCAGGACATAAACATGAAGAATTCCTGAAGTTAGCTGATCACATTTAGAATTAACAAAGTGATACTACTTCTAAATTAATCTATTAAATGTAAAGCATCTGCTTGTGTTAGGCTGAGCAATCCAGTGACAGATTTGCTTCCATTCATCTTTGTCAAAGCGAGCTACTTTTGCACGCGGATCCTAGATAGCTACCCCTGTTTTTCCAGCTGTGCTAACATTAGTGATTTAACTGGAATCCAGGTAACTCTTTACCTGAAGCCTTTTGTTTTCTCCTCAGGATTCAGATTTTTTCCAGAGTTATTTTTAATTCAAACAGCTGTTTTGTCACAAAAAGAGTGCCAAGCCGAGAATAACAAGCTGTGCATAGAGGCAGAAGCTCAGCCATAGCACCCGGCTAACTTGCCTTCAAGGCTTTCTGGTTGGAGCTGACAAGCAGCTGGCTAGTGACAGGCTGGTTTGTAACACTGCATGAGATCACTTGTTTCTGTTTGCAAATTTCCACGTAAACAAGGGTGAAGTAAAACAGAGCAAATTGTTGCTGCATCTTGTCAGTCAGATTTAGTCTCTTTGTGGATCCACTGTGCTGATAAATAAACTGAAGCTTGTAAGATTCTCACAAAGCAAATAAATGCTCAGCCCAACAACACATTTCCTCATCTCCTTCAAAATAGCAACACCCTCAGATAGCAGCATTCCAAACCCACGAATTACAATGGCTTTTGTAGTTGGTAGAACTTCAATCATAATGTTAGCAGCAAATGAATATAAAATAAATTCTATTTCCTTTTAGATGGATACAAAGATATATGGGAATGGATTCAAACTGAAAGAGAGTAAGTTTAGATTAGATATTAGGGAAAACAAATCTTTGCTGTGAGAGTGGTGAGGCACTGGAACAGGTTGATTGAGAAGTTCTGGATGTCCCGTCCGTGGAGGTGTTCACGGCTGGATGGAGCTGTCAGCAGCCTGGTTTAGTAAAAGGTATCCCTGTCCATGGCAAGAGAGTTGGAATGAGGTGGTGTTTAAGGTCCCTTCCAACCCAAACCATTCTAGGATTTTATGAATATAAGACAAAACCTCCCTGTTTGCAAATTCAGCTTTTCTGAGATATGTGAAAATGTTAAGTCCCATAAGTCACTCGTGATTCTGGTCCTGATTCAGTAAAGTTCCTAAACATACAAATGTTGTGCTTTACCCAAATTAGATATTTGTGTATTTTTTAGTATTATCTATGTGCTTCATAGAGCAGAAGTGCAGCTAACAGTTGTACAGAGAGGTGTTCATGAGCAGCTTGTTAGATGATGTGGAGCTCACAGTATACATTTGGCAAAGGTATCCTTTCCTATCCTTATCCTATCCTACCCCTTCCTGAAAATTAATGTAGCTTGCATTGTTTCCTATAAGAGACTGAATTCCTTTGAATTGTTTCTGACATGTACTCTTTGCTAATTGTTCATCTAAATGCCCTACTTTAAGTACCAGCTAGTGCAATTAATCGCTTACCATAGCTAGTAAAGATATATACTTTGCCTCAAGCAGATCATGTAGAAGAAAAGCTTAAACAAACTTCACTTCTTAAGAGAAAATTAACTTACTTTTATAACTTCTGTTGCAGATAAAGACACAATCATGACAAAAAGCAACAGACATGTTAGAACAGGAGAAGCAGATAATTGTTAGCATGAGTCTTGACATCTATCACAGTATTAAAAAATATTTTCATGCAATTGATTCAAACTTCTGTTTTAGAAAGACATTCATAGAAACACCTTTCAGTAGTAAATATAGGTATTTTTGGGTGTTGTAAGCTTCAAATATAGCTGACAGCCAAGTCATGATCCAATAAAGTTCTTGAATTCCTATATATTCATGAAACTGCATAAGTACTTAAAAACTATATACTGCAGCTAACAAAGAGTAAATGAAAACCAACATTATGTATCTATGAACTTCAGATAGTAGTTACTGCAAAATAAATAATAAATATATAAAATCTTGACAAAGACTCCTCTGAGAAGAGAGAGGGAGGATTAACATAACTTATACAAATGGTTCTTTTCTGTCCTTGTTCTGGAAAGAAGGTGAGGCAACTAGATTGTGTTTTCCAGTTCTTTAGAAAAGTTGTATTCGGGATCATCAGAAAGATCATGGTAAAAAGATTTGCCAGACACTTTTCTGAAACTCAGGGAGAAACAGAAAGTAGTATAGCACTTAGTTACACATTTTCTTTCTCTCTGTATGTCATTTTTTCATGGAACATTAGTTTTCCTATCTTGGTTTTTTTTTAGACTACCCACCTGGCAATGCAGGAATTTATGCTTTTAGCTGAATGTCACAATAACACTACACTAAACAGGCTTTAGTTTTTTATGGTTTAGCATTTTTTCACACACTCTAATGCTAATATTCCAAATGTTGCCATGTTCTGTTCCGTAATTCTTAGTCTTCGTGTGTGCATGTGTGTCCATGAGAAACAAGCACCTTGCCTCAGTAACTGACCTTTTCATTCTGCTTTTCATTCTGGCAACACTGGGGTGCATGAAACCTTGAGCTTATATGAGGACTTTATCCAGAATTGTCTATCATCCTCAAAGGAAGATGAAAGTAAATTTTACCTAAATGAATTATTTTTAAATCTACCATAGATTGTAAGGCTATTTTACTTTTTTTCTCCCCAGTGTTCACTAGTTCTTTCCTATCATTAGCATATTAAGGTGATAATACTTTTGAGCTGATTAGAAATCAGTACTCATACTCCTGTATGCAGCTGGTTTCATTTTGGTATTCAAAGCAACAAATTATGTTAATTTCTTCAATAACTTATCCCACTCAAATTCATTTTACTGTTCCATGTTGTGAACACCAGGAATGTGATCCCTCAGCTAGCAGAGGCCAGGAAACGATAGTGTTATTTGAGTGCAAATGGTAATTCCTTTTTTTCCATTTTGTTTTGTTTCATTTCATTTGGTTTGGATTTCTGGCTAAAGGCAAACAACATTCTATTTCATTTACCAAGAAACCAGCTGATATATTGAAATAATAATTTTTGAAAATATTTCGTGTCCTTTGTTTGCTGTAAACAAAACAAGACATTGAGACTAAGGATGTTGTTGATACTTATATTGCATCTCCATCAGAACTGGACATATTGTACCCATGAAAACACGCAATGAATTTAACTACTATCACGCCATTAGAATTAGCACTACGAGAATTCATAATGTCAGAATATTTTTTATTGCATCTCTATTTCATTTTAAGTGTTTCATCATTATCAATACATTTGATACTCACTGTGTTGACAGTGATCATTACTAATTCATTCAGAACTGTCACGAAAATTTCCACCAAAATCTCACCGTAATTCCTATTTCATAATTCCTGTTTATGAAAACATTTAAGGCCTATCCTTACATAATGCTGTCTGATGTTATCGATGAATTGGAGTTAAACAGTTTAGCTTCAAAGTGTCACTTCTGCTGGGATCTCTGAAAATATGTTATCACAGACACCAAAAAATTCAGACTATAAGCATGAAATAATAGAAGTGTGATCTTTCTGCTGTCTCACAGAATTTTCATACTTTAACACTCAGAAGGATAATTTTTTATCTTTTGATTGTAATAATGTAATTATTTTGTGATCTTACAGGAGACAAAGAGAGACAAATATATTTGCAACAACACTGGCAATAATAATTTTCAAGTTTCTTTGTATTACACTTATGTAAAAATAAGCTGAAATTGGTAAATTGAAAATGCATGGAGTTGCGGTGAAGCTTTTTTTGCCACATTTCCTGATTCCTGTTGTTGGCAGGAAAGATTATATTATTCACTGAAACCTTGGATTTGGATTTTATTAATATTTTATTCAGTAGGGTCTTACTTTGCAAATAGCTACTGGCTACACTGTTAAGAATATTTGGCCTTAAACAGATCCAAAATAACATCACAGAATGTGAAACCACATTTCAGATTAAAAAATTGAGCCTTTATGGGTTGTGGTTTATTCCCAGCTGGCAAGTAAGCACCACAGAGCTTCTCACTCACTGCCTCTGGTGGGATGAGAAAGAGAATTGGAAGGGTAAAAGTGAGAAAACCCATGGGTTGAGATAAAGACAGTTTAATTGGTAAAACAAAAGCTGCATGCAAAAGCAAAGCAAAACAAGGAATTCATTCATCACTTCCTATGGTCAGGCAAGTGTTCAGCCATCCTCAGGAGAGCTCCATGATGTGTAATGGTTACTTGGGATGACAGATGCCATCACTCTGAACATTCCCCCCTTTCTTCTTCCCCCTGTTTTATACACAGCATGACACCATACATTATGGGATGCTCCTTTGGTCAGTTGGGGTCAATTGTCCTGGCTATGTCCCCTCCCAACTTTTGTTGAACACCACCTCACTGAGCAGGTGAGGTGCTCTGAGAGGCAAAAAAGACCTCGAGTCTGTAGAAGCACTGCTCAGCTATAATGAAAGTGTCTCTGTACTATAAACTCTGTTTCCAGCACAAATCCAAAACACAGCCCCACAGCAGTTCCTATGAAGAAATTTAACTCTTTTCCAGTCCAAAACAGCACAGTAAGTAATTTAATTGCTAAGCTGTACAATAATGCTTCTTTTTTATAGTCATTTATGGGCCAAATAGGCTTAAATTATTTTCCATTGGTTCAAGACATATGGGCTATGCTACCACTGAAAATAACTTGCACATTAGCATCTTTGAATATGTTGAGAGATAAAAGATGCTTGAACCTGTGAATTACATATCTTAGGCAAGGCTCCGGGGTATGCAGAAATGAATAAAAGTGAGCTTAACACTTCCAAGTATGTAAAAACTCCAGCAGTTATTCTGGAAATTTTTTGGTTTCCAGTACCACATTTTCTGCTAGCCCAAGGCATCTCAAAAGACACCAGATATTAAATGAAGACAACTAAATTTTACTTTTAGAGTGGCATTTATTTGCATAGAGACAGGTATCTAATGTAATTTCAGTTTCTGTAAGATGTTCCTTCTGGCCTCTAGCAGTAGTAGAAGATGACAACGGGTCATCTAATATATTCTGTGCCATTCCCATAGCCTGGTGTGCTTGTCTCAGATACTCTGAGGCATCTGCCTGTGTTTAAATAACTTCGTATAGCCCTAGATTTCCACTGACAAAAATGAAGTTATGAAGGTGAATTTGAACAATTTGCTTTCATTAAATGCTCACTTATATGCTCCTGTATTTAGATACCTACAACCTGGAGCTGAACTGTGCCATTGAGTCTGCATTTAAAATTATTCCATTCTGGTTTTTTTCATTGATTTGAGCTGTCTTTTGAAAAATGCAATGTAACACGACTTCTGAGTCTAGGACTGAATAATTTAGATCCTATTCAGTGGCACCCAGCTGTTCTAAAAGCAGCTCTTTATGATTTTGGACTCCCTTTTGGCAAGCTAGGTGAGTAAGCATATGAAATAATCAAGTAGGGTAAAAGCGCTAATATTGGTACTTCTTAAACAAACTCCAGTAACCCAAAGCCACCATGTGTTAATCTGTGTCACCGTAACAGAAGACAGGTACATGACACTGTGGTTCTGTGACAACTCATGGTTCCAAAATCCTCTCCAAACCTTTTGTGGCAGTGCCACTTGACATCAAATCCAAAAACAATCAGCCATGAGACCATGTAGGTATATTTGCATTTTAAAAGGAGAAAAAGGATGAAGGTACAGATCTCCTAATTCTGAAATTAATCACTGGACATGTTGTAAGCTTTAGAATCCCTTTGGTTCAGAGTATTGACAGGTCCTTTCTCTGTCACATGAGGACCAGTTTGAGTAAGCAAGCCAGACCTTGCTATCCCAGCTGACTTTCATCTCACAAAATCCATTCTCATAGGAGTTACTGGTATAGTATTTTTTAATTTCATTAATCATTCTCATTTCATGTAATGTAATTTTTCTCTTCCCCAGTGCCATCATTGTCTGGGTATGAGTGTATATGCTCCCCAGCTTCTTTGAAGAGGAAATTGTCTTTCAGCTCCTTAGTCTTGATATGATAACACATTTCTTTTCTTTGAAAAGTCTAGGGGCATATACTAAGGCAAAGTGAATCCAACGACTTCCTCAGCCTGCTAACTTTCTTTCTTGCCTACATGCTTCTCCAACAAAACATTGTGCATTTATTTCAGGTATTTGTTAGAATTGCACTATTATTTGTGGTACCAGTCTGAACTTGTCCTTGAGTTTGTTACAGGAGGGCAGATGTGAAGAGTAAATGGGTTCTTACAATGTATTAGATGCAGTTTTTGCGCTCAGTGATGGAGTCCTTTGTCCTCAGAACATAGTTTAAAACAGCTACAGTAGTCTTCATCAGAAGAAAAGTTATTAGGAATACAAGTAATTTCTATGTCAGAACACCAAAAAGTAGGTTTGGAAACAAATATCTAACTCTTTCTTGCATCACACATATTAATCAAAATTCATTTTAATGATCTTTAGTTATGAAAATGCTGTAACCTTGATATTTAATTCATTTGACACTTTGAGATCCTTACTTAAAAAAATTAACTAGAAGTTTGTTATTTAATATTTTTGTTTCTTCATATTTAATATTTCTTTATAGAAGGAATGAAAACATTATTTCTTCCCTGCTCTTCAGGAAATTTTTATATGTTTTTGACATTTTTCAATGAGATTATCATGCCTTCTCCACAATTCCTTTCTATTAAAGTCACCTTGTTCTTTCAATTTACTTAGTGTATAAGTTTTTTCCATGTCAACTGTTACTAATGACAAGACCAGCTCTAATTTCAGTTTCAAATTTCTAGATGCTTGTCGTTTGTTGGAAGCAGTTTCTTTTTCCTTGATGAACCTTCAATATTTGCTCTAAGAGTAATGTTTTTAGCATTTTGAGTAAAATCAATATTGCTGTTTTTATCACGTGTATTTATTATATATGCACAGAATACATAATAAATATATAGAGAACTATACGATTGAAGAGTCAGCATGTATCTAGCTATGATTATTGAAAGTATGCTTTGGCTTTTTTTTCCTAACATATCTTTTGTATAGTTCAAGGCAAAGGTCTCTAAAAACATCATTTTGATTATCTAAATATCATGATATCTAAAGAAAACATGTCCAAAATTTTCCCTCTTTTTAAATACTTTAAACTATATCAATTTTGAATGTAGTAGGAAGATGATTTACAACCAAAATATGTGTTGTCTGAATATAATTTAGTATTGAAAGAATATTCTTTCTTATTCAATACTGTAAAATTTTCAACCTGAGAATGAACATATGATCACAGTAAAAAATAACAAAAACCAAATTCAACCAAACAAAAATAAAAAAAAAATTCTTTGGAAATATTCCAAATAACTTTATTTTGGAACATAAATGACACAAACAGTGATGTCAGTGTTGCATGTGAACACAATAGTTAAACAACTGAAAAGTCAAGAGAACATTTCAATCACACATACTCATTTCTAGTGGGAATTGAGTTAAAAAGAAATTTTTTCCTAATCTTATTAATTGTGAATCAGGCCTTTAACTGAGATAAAAGAGCAAGATACGTGCCATGAAATTAAAACAGCATAGTTAGAAACAAAAAAACCCAAACCAACTTATCAACCATTTTCGTATTAAGACCTAGGTGGTGACATTCATTCTTATTTACAATTAGTTGCCAAAAGAAATCAGTGATCCACGTGAACATCACTGTATTACGGAAAACGTTTTTTGTTAAAATAAGGAGCTTAAACTGGCATCCTAGATTTTTTTAATTTAAAGAGTTTCCAGAGAATAGGTGAAGTACTATTTTGTTATCACCCATGTAGAGAAAATTAGCAAAGTTCTGATAAAGTTCAGCCTTCAATGAATTATGTAACATAAGTCCTTCAGGGAAACAAATGCAGAGCTACCTGCCTGCTTCAAGAGTGAATATTTTTTCAGTATTCTAGGCTAGGTACATAAGCAAAGAAATCCTAAAAAAAAAAAAATACATGATAAGTAGGGGAAACTTTTCCAGTTTTAGAGAATTCAATCTTATTTACAGTCAAAAATTTACAGGAAAATTACCATTATATTTCAAGTCAGCTTTTATCGGGCATATTTTGACTTGGGTGTTCAACCTCAAGGCCACTAAAAATTTCAAATTTTTTGCTTTTAATAACAATCGAAAAGTAGACCAACACAAATTTTTGGCTACAGTAAGAAGTGTATTCTTTACAAGAACTATTTTGTAGTTAAATTTGCTGTTTCACAGTTGCCTATTTTTATGTTTTATCAACATAAGAAGAAAATGTTTCTTATTGCAAACACTGTACACTACTAACCAACAAGTAATCTTGACAGTTCTAGACAATAATTTCTTGTTTCTTGAGAGATGATCTAATTTGTTCAGCAGAATATGAGATTACAATGTGTGACACTGCGGCCGTTTTTTTTGGTTTTGTAACTGTCTAACAGACAAAACCCTTCAGAAAGGAAAATATTGAAAACTTTAAAACAGGGTAGATCGAAATTGATTTGTAGGTTAATCAAGCTGATCTCAAAAGATAGATATTATTTTCTCATTTCTTAATATCAAGATAATACAAAGTCTTTCACTGTCTGACAATCAGGGATTCAGCTGCTTTGACACTTGCAATTTTGTATATTATGTGATGAAGTATCTACCGTGGATTGAACTTGGTTGGCTGCCAAATGCCCACCAAGCAGCTTTATAACTCCCTCTTTATCAACAGGATAAGATGAAAAATACAAGAAAAGTCTCACGGGTTGTGATAAGGAAGGGAGTGCCTGTAGTGACGGTACAAGGAGTAATGGGTACAAATTAAAGGAGAGGAAATTTTTCAGAACAATAGGAAGAAATTCTTTATTGTGAGGGTGTTGAGATATTCAAACAGGTTGCTCAGGGAGGTTGCGGATGTCCCAACCTTGGCAGTGTTCAAGGCTAGGTTGGAAAAGGCCTTGAGCAACCTGGTTTAGTGGACGGTGCCCCTGTCACTAGGAAAAAAAAACTACTCACCTCAGAAGCATGGATCTCTCGTAGAATCTCAAAGAAGAAACAGTATTTGTAAAATCTGGCAGATAGAACATAGTCTAAAATAAGAAATAAATTTTAAAATAAATTACTACATTTTCTTCTTTCTCTGCACTTTATAACTTAAAATACTTGTTTTCTCATATATTTATGTTTTGAGATGATTTTTCTAATGCTGCAGACATTAATCATGCACTTGATGTAACAGTCTATTGTTAGTCTGTTGTAAAGCAGAAACTGCAAATCACAACAAAACCATTAATGCAAAGACTGGATCGAGTGGCGACAATAAATCATCTTCAAAACTATTTTTGTCACTTTTGTCCTTCAGTTTTCATTAAGGCTATTGAAATTTTAAGTACAATCTTTTGCAAGTGAAATTTGTCTTTTGCCAGGTTTTAACTTTTGAGGGTGATCAGATGTCCTGGAAATGTTAAACTGTGCTATAGCTGAATTGACTGGTTTTTGAAGATGAATGGAAGTCATAGACTTTATGCACTGATTAGATTCTCTTTTGCTTAGACATGGAATATGACTGAAAATTTTAATTTGCTCAGTTTCTTTACTTTATCATTAGATAAGAATGTACAACGTAATCTTTTGAGTTTTCCATGATAAGACCTAAAAGGTGTTATAAAGTGATGAATGTACTGCGCTTTTTCATGGCCAAATTGATTATCACAGAATCACAGATTCAGAGAAGGCTTTGGGTTGGAAGACACTTTAAAGATCGTCCAGTTCCAATGCCTCTGCCAGGGGCGGGGACACTTGCACTAGATCAAGTTACAGCCAGCCCCATCCAGCTTGGCCTTGAACACCTCCAGGAGTGGGGCATCCACAACTTCTCTGGGCAACCCGTTCCAGTGCCTCACTCCTCTCACAGTAATGAATTTCTTCCTTATATCTAATCTAAAGCTATCCTCTTTCAGTTTAAGGCCGTTCCCCCTTGTTGTTTCATTACATGCTCTTGTAAAAAGTCCCTCTCCAGCCTTCTTTTAAGTCTCTTTTAGGTACTGGAAGGTGGCTTCTCCTCTCCAGCCTGAATGACCCCAGATCTCTCAGACTTTCTCCATGGTAGATCTCCAACCTGTGATCAAATTTGTGGCCCTCTTCTGGAATCATTCCAACAGGTCAATGCCTTGTTTGTGTTGGGAGCTCAAGAGCTATATGCAGCACTCCATAATGTTATTCCTATTTTGGAGAAGTTTAAGCAATATCTTGTAGTACAAGACATTTAGTATATGGTGGTTCTCACTATGAACCAATCACATATGAAGAGAATACCCATAGTGCAACTATGGCAATTGAATAATTGTTCTGAACGTAATTGGATTTTCAGTCAGTGCATTGCTTTCAACTGCGAGAAGAACTGAAAATGCAGTGATAGTGACACATCACTTGTAAGACTAAACAAAAAAGAAGTGTGATGAAAGGGGACTTAGTGCCTGGTTGAGGTTTTTTCTTGAGTTCATGAAAATTAGAGAAAAAACCAAACAAAACCCCTTTTTGAATATTTTGTATAGTATATTTAAATTCATGTGAAGAAAATCTCTGACGTAATTAGTACAGACAGAGAATGGTGATTTTGAACACATGGATCACATCTTTTTCCCAATGTACTAGTTTCTCAGACTTGGTCTAGATGAAGATTAAGTCTAGATGTGCTAAAAACTCTGATTCATTGAATATTAATATTTTAATGTTTTTTGGGTTTTTTTGGATTGTTGTAAGATTATTTCATGAGAAACACTTGTTCAGCCTATACACATATTTTCCTTATTCATTCATTGTAGAGAGTGAGATGACTAAAAACAAATGTGTAAGGAAGAAAAAAAAGGAAACAAAAATCTTACTATGTAATTTGTTGAGGAAAAAAGGAAAAAAAGAAGAAAACAAAAAAATAGTAGCCTTGTCATTAAACACTTGATTGCAGTTTTTAACTTTCCAATAATATACAGAGAACATTCTCAATTATACATATATTATTTTATTTAGTAATATCACTAAGATAATTGTGAAGAAAAAAATCTATTCTGTTGCAGAAATCGTGATTGAAACACTGAAATTCAGGAGTTCTTACTGTTTATGAAACTGGAAAAATTTTAAAAGAGAAAAATGTCTTTTTGCTATTTCCTACTCTGAGAAATTAAGTCATAGTTATATTCATGTTGAAGAAGACTTGAAAAATTCTTCATGGTAACTTCCTGCATTTTCAAGACACATTTCACTTTTAAGTTACTTTTCAAATATCTGGATGGCTAGGATAAATGTCTAGTTCTTAGTTGTTAAAAATTATAATTCATTATTTTTCTCTGATGGTAATATGCTATTAGTTTGCCATACCTATATAAAAATTTTGAGAGCCAAACACTTAAAATGGGAAAGTAACTTACATCTTTCCCGTATAGATGTATATTATTCAATTATGTTTTCATTTGTTAAGTATTTGTCAAATTTTTCATTGTTAATAGCTAACACACTTTCTTAACCTATCTGTTAAAAAGTCATTGCAAACCAAAAACTCAGTAAATTCCTCATTTATTCAGAAAATGATGAGTGTCATCAAAGAGATGAGGGGTTCTAGAATTTAATAAATACCCCCCTTTCTATAATTTTTTAGGGACCTATGGAATATTCTAAAAGAAACTGGTCCTCCCCATATTCCAAAGGAGAGAAAATAATACCTAGATAAATGACGTAATTTTCCATTACTGTCAGAGACTTTGTAGAAAATTGAATAAGTGAAGTAATGCATAATTACAGGTCAAAAGCTATATGACATCCAAGGTCTCTAACAATTCCATTTCATTTTCAGATTTCAACCCAGCTTTTTGTATATGGGATCTTAGAAGAATAGCAGTATCCCTGTAGTTAGGTTTTTCTTGGATCATGCTTTAAAGCACTCTCATTCTAAAATATGACAGGAAAAGTGGCATCAAAGATTAGATGCCAAATTTCTCTTAATGGTTACACAAAATACAGTCTTACTCCAGTTCTATTTAAATCAATCAATAATAGATCATGCATCAGCAAATATAAAGATATGTATTTTTCATTTTTGTTTTCCTATATGCGAATTAAATATTTGGCTCAAAACGCCAATGTTGCTTTCTAGCCTTCTTCATTCTTTTCAAATGGCTTTTACTCATATTTTACTCATGTTACCACCCTTAAAATATTCTGAATTCCTGATTTAAAGAGTTGACTTGAAGAACCCTTTATGTCAGTTATTGAATGTGGGTTTCCATGTAACCAGAAATGGAAGATTCATAAACTCAAACGAACAGACAAAGGTCTGGATTCAGTTCCAGTCATACCCTATACCAGAAAAATTGGCTGCTGCTCCCATCATGTTGAATCCATTGACATCAGTGGTCAGTACAATCTATGTGTCTAAAGTGGAGTCGTGGTCAGCCTCTCAAAGGAAGATAAGTGCTGTTGTCTTCAAAATGGCACATCTGGGAATGCTTGGACACCCAGAGCATGATGCTTTGTAAGACTGAAAGGTCAAATTGAAGGTAACTAGAAAATGTAACTGACTTTTACTGTAGGCAGTGTTTGAATTGCTGCCTGAGATTGAGGTGAATTTTGGGTTGATTAGCAACCATTTCAGCAGACAAGACTTGGCTAATTGTTAGCACTTCACTTTCAAATCCAAGATACTAGCACACTAATCTGGTCCCTGAGGCCTTCTGCTCTGCACTGGAGAGGTCACACTGGGCCTCACAGAGATGATTAAGTGAAGGCTGAGGGTGTTGGTACTGGTTAACCTAGAGAAGAGAAGGCTTGGAGGAGGGAGTTCTCACTGATGTATATAAATACCTGAATTAACTTTATTAAGGGTCTGGATGATGATGCTCAGCAAGTTTGCAGATGACACTAAACTGTGATGAGTGGCTGAATATGATTTCTGAAAAAGATGAATCAGAAATTTAAGATATATTCGCTTTCAAATATCTTCAGGAACTTTGCTGGTAAGATCCGTGCCTTGATAGTCACAGGGACCATATGTGGTACAGGAATCGCAGCAAAGACTACTGTTCACTGAGAATAAGTTTACATGGCTTAGACAATGCTGTTGGTGAAGGATTTGTTCAGCTGTTAAGGAGTAATCTTTATTGCAAAGCTGGTATTGTGGCAACACTAATCAGCTTAAACAACATGTGCGTGTCCAAGATGAAATTGAAAAGTATCTCAGAAATAGAAAATAAACAGTTCAGAGTAGAAAACAAGAGCCATTAATAGCACAACAGTTCATATATTAATGGCTGGTTATTTGCAAACCTGGAGTGGGAAATCACTTTCAAAGAAATAAAACTCTTGATAGCGCTATAAACTCTAGTTTTATGTTTAATAAACACCTATAATCAAGATAAGAGCGGGATATGAGTTATGATGTGAGACATTCAGAACATAGGAAACTCCCCAAACCACATTTGTTCAACCCTAGCCACTAGTGTCTAACAGAACATTAAAAATTTGAAAGCAAAAAACTACTGAAATACCAGGAATGATACCTACAGCTGAGCATATGCTAGGATGCATTTATAATTATTTAACTTGTAATCTTTTGTTTCACACTGTTAGGTAATTGCTGACCTTCCCTCTGGTTAAATCACCCTTTTTACTTTTTCATTAAGACCATCTAGCTGTCTAGACAACAAGATGCATCTAGATGAAACTAATATAGAAAACCATTGTCTCCCAGCTATGATCAAAGCCAAGTCCTGTTTTTGAGGAATATTAAATGACACATCTCAGGATGAATTTAGAAAAACCCAGGTCTGGAATCTATTTCTTGCCAAGGTGAAAAGATGGTGAACACACATTTCCTTTTTGTAAGGAACATCCCTGATTTCTGAGGGAACCAATTTGTCAGCCTTTTTTGGAGTAGCGTAATTTGATTAATGAATCATGCAGTAGTATAACTTGATTAAATATTTTTTGAGTAAAGAATTCAAATAGACGAAACCAATTTTCTAATGAAAAAAGCTAACTATAATTCCCCAAAATCAAAGACTCAAACAAAAAAATTGGGTTTTTTTGCTGTTATTCCTCATATCATCCATGCTTCCAACACATATCTAATAGCAAAAGATAATTAAAAAAGATTTGTAAAATACTAAGATGATCAGAGTTCAGAATGTGGTACTCAAAACTATTTTTGACATTAGAACTTCAAAATCATCATTAAAAGTTCTCAAAATAACTTGCTCAGTTTAACATAGTAGGCAAAAATAGAAAAAAAAAATAAAATTAGCCCAATCTACCCACCCTCTGTACCTCAGCACTGAGCTACCCTTCAGTGCGCCATAAATATGTACTTGTAAATCAATGTCAGTTAGTTGCACCATTAGCAGATATTTTTAATCTGGCTCACTGAGCTGGGTTACTGAAGCATACTACTAGAAATATTTTCATCAGATTTACTCCCATATGCCACTGATTTCTTCAGTCTACAAGCATGTCACATAGCTTCTGGGTATGCTGATTTATCCATCTTCGTTAAAATTTTATCCATGTGTCTAGTGGCATTACACACAAAAATGAAAATGTTTCTTCTAGAAATGTTCATCCTGGCTTAATGTACAACAAAAACATAGTAAATTATCATACCAATAGCACTTCATGAGTGTTACGAAAACTAATTAATTATAGTTCATAGAGTACTTTTATTTCTTAAAAGTGATTATTATTCTTATCTTCTTCAAGTTAAGGACTACCTTAAAAAATAGGCAATTATTTCAGTTAAAATTCTAGGTAAAATCTCACTTGAAATTATGATAATTTGTGAGTTTTAATTAGTAAATACCAATATAATTTGTACAGAATATAAGATATAAGAAAGCAACCAAACTGCAAATGAAAGGGTTTAGTCTCCACAATATTTCTGTATTAGTATGCTAAGACTTTAAAAATAATATACCCATGTCTTACACTAATTTAACAATATAAAAGATTTACACAAGGGAAATGAATAAATATTTATGTATCTGTGGTTCCAACAAGATAAAGGAGCAGAGCAATTAGTGAACTGCTTTACTTAATAATACAGTTCATTTTTCAGAGGAAAAAGAATCACATTGTCACAGTGAAAGCCCTCTAGTTTGTCTTCAGACAAATAGATATATAAACGGGGTAAATACATTTGGAATTGAAACAAGCAAGTTTCTAACAATTTCTGCAGTGATATTCAAGAATAATCTTTAAATTTGATAGTGATAAGCACCGGCCTTCAGTAAACCTATGACAGGGATTGTTAATATGATAGAGCAGAGGACAGGGACTCTCTGAGTTCTGTGCTTATATGGATGATGCTCCTGTTTCAAATATATTTTCTGAAGAACCTTTGAGAATTGTCTAAGTATCACATGTCTCAAGTTTTCAATAGTAAAAAAAGACAATTATGTTCCCATGAAGAAATTAACATTTTTTATGTATATTAGTTTTAGAGCTAGTGCAGAGATGAGAAGACAAATCAATGTAATGTTAGAACTTCTTAGAGTTTTAACTACAATTAAATAGTTGAAAGCTTGTTAAGGAGTAGCATTAGCTTCCGGCTTCACCGACCTCAGTATAAATCTAGCAAACTGAGGAAAGAAGAAGGACAGACTCTTAGATGAGGTTTACTCTTCCAAAGACACACGAAGTTTTCCAAGGGAAAAGAACTGATGTTTCAGGTACAGTTCCTTTGACTAAGCATGCATTTGGGGAGGGTAGGGGACATAAACAAATAAATAAATAAATAAATAGGGTCTTTTTTCTCAGTGTGCTACAATCCATTGAATCAAATTCCTGAACAGCTGCCATCCATTCCCGTTATGACCTTTCTATGCTTGTTTGCTTGAAGAGTAATATTCTCTTCTCATTAGCAGTGGTCAATTGATTAAGCCACTTTACTAGATTTAGGAGATATGAGTAAATTTTTGTTAAGAAGAATCTATCTAGATAAGAATCCAGAACACTTTGGTTAGAATGTTATGCAAATGTGAATAGCTTCTGCCATCTCTCTGGTAGTACCTCTGCATTTGGCTGTTTGTCAATGATAATCTAATTTATGATAATCTAATTTATGTTAACACCTTGAGTGAGAGAGAAGCTATCACTTCCATAACAGTTTCTGAGAATATATTAAAAAGCAGTTAGTAGGAATGTAGATAAGGTGACATTCCACTTGTCATGTGATACTAGTAAAACCTTTATTATATTTTGCTGAAAAAGAGAGGAAATAATATTGTCTCACCCGTGCTAATGTGATGTCATGTCAAGCTGTAATTGCTTAGGATGGTGGCATCCCTTAATTCCACATAAAACAAAATCCTCATCTTTAAAAGGCAGAAATGCAGTACTGCCTCTTAAATACTAGATATTAAGGCATTATTTAAAACAGTCTTGATCATATGGTATGGTTTTACATGCAGTTGTGTTTTAAGGTACGCCACTGACAGAACTTTAACTTGGAGTATTAAGGAAATATTTTCTGTACAGCACTTCTATTGCAAACTCAGATCTATGAATATGAGTTGCTTGATGTCAAATTTTAGGTTTTAGTATGTTTCTCTCTTTTTCTCTGTTAAACCAAATCATACTTTTGGTGGGTTTGTTCATTTATGAAAGAAAAAAATGATAACAGAAAAAGGAAATTAAACGAACAGATTTTAAGCAGTCGTATGGTTTAGTTTTATTTTTCTTCTGATTCCAACACAGGGACAAACTGCTGTCAGCAAGTGCCAAGCTGCCTGATCATGGGTCTGACTAGCTGTTACATTTTTCGTCTGACATGGTAAGCATCTTCCTGCATCAACTTCAGATGTCAGCAGCAATGAGGGCCCTTACTTTTTCTGGAATTATAAAGTTGGAAAAGACCATCTGCTCAGCCTTCTGTTATCTGAATTCTTCCCTAGAAATAGTTTTCAAGAATATATTAAGAACTGCAAAGAAAGAAATAAAGTGTGAGATGTTGGTAAGATAATTTTAACCCTTTCCTTTCAATTAATGGGATATATATTTTGTTAGAGATGCTGCAGCAATAAAAACAAACAGGAAATTTGTGTAGTTCACCGCAATTTTGTTTATGACATTGAATTATTCAGCATTGGAATTTTTACCTTATAATTAAAGGTTTTCTGTACCGTTTTAAATGTTATTGCTACATATCCAATATTTAAGATTCTTTTGATGTTCTGTTCACATACAAAGTTTGGAAAGTGTGTATTCAGCAGTAATCTGTGCCAGAACAAGAAATCTACTAGAACACTCCCAAAATATCAGCGGATGAAATATAGCCTATGTGGAGTTTTATTTGGAATAAGGAATGAGTATGGATTTCATGAAAATTACTCTGTATAAAGCATTTTCTTTTCTAAAAAAGATCCACTCTAAAGCTGCTTAAAGCTAAACTCATATACACATTTTTTTTATTCACACTTTGTGGTCTCTATGCCCTGTTACCAAATTCAGCAATGACAGCACAACATAGAAGTTATCTAGCAGTGTACAGAACACTGGGATCCCAAACCATGGATGATGACAAATACGAAGTTAACTTTGAAAGCCAGCAAATGAGATTTCTACTTTATGAGAGTTGCAATGAGTATAAAAGCAACTTTATTTTAATTTTCAGTATTAATACAGACAGAAATCTGATAGATATCTTATTTAAAAGGTTTCACATCAAACAATAATGAAGCCTGTGGGAACATTCTCATTGTCTTGAATGAACTGTGGATCAGGATTTTCCTTCATTAGCCACTCACTACTTGGTAAGCATGAAATACCATAGGCTGTAGAGCTATTGGGTTTTTCAATCTGGTCTTACTGAATGGTTTCTAACACTGAAATTTTTTTCCTCTTTTCTTTCTTATGAAAGCTATTATTACTTGGAAAAGAAGAAAAAAGTGTAATTACATTTTCCATAGAATGGAATTAGTTTGAAACTCATTGTCACAACAATTCATCTTGTAAACATTATGCTCATGTGATGGAAGCTTTTAAAAAATCATACAACAGCTCAGTGTTATGTGGAGTATCTATTGTTCTCATTTGTTTTCCAAACTCAAACAAGACAGCTGGAAAGGTTTCCATGGTTTGTTTCATTAAGAAGACATGTGGTTGTTAGTGTGTCAGCCTGGTTTTAGTCTCAGTTGATGTATTAGAAGCTATAATAAACAAAAAACTACACAGTATTTGGTGACTGTTTTTTTTATATTATTTTAATACAACTTTGCAAAGCAAACCTTGTAATCTTTACTAAAAAAATTAAACAATTGTTGATATTGTAATTTGAAAGTAATCCCTACTTACTTTCCAAACTAAAGTAATAAACTAGTTTAGTGACTTGAAAAATTAAGACTTTTGAGTAATTTTAATTCTAGCATTAACATCTTTCTGAAAAAAATTACCCGCAGAAAGCCCTCAATTGTCTTCAGTGTTGGAATTAATATGAAACCAGGCTTTCATTGAGAAAAGAGCAGATATTAATTTAAAAATTACACTTTATCTATAATTATCGAAATAGTATATAACAATAAACCCTCTGTTACTATATTTATTGTTATTTATTATTTTATTAAAAGTTGCTCAGAACACAAGAGTCTTCTTTCCAGTTCTCTAGTCCCAGATTGACAAATGCAAGCCAAACAAAATTTTCCCAGAATCTTTTGAAACCCAAACACTTGGACACTTTGCATGTCTCCCTCCAGTAGAGCAAAGTAAGGATGGGAGTCAGATTCTTATCTATGCAACCTCCGGGCTATGCAGGATGAGGGATAACCATTTCATATTTCTTAAGTTTTGTTATTCTTTATGAAAGGTCAAGCCCACCATGATCTGATTGGAAGCAAAGCCTCTATGTGGCCCTCAAAGTTTGATTCTATATTCTGGTTCTTCATTGCATGCTTGGGAATCTGCAGTCTTACTGACAGTCATGGGAGAAAGTGTCTGTCTCTGCTGACCTGTCTGGATCATTACTCCGCTGATCCCACATACAAGCAATATGGATACAGTAAGGCTAATAAAAAGCACCTTATTTTCCTTATTCATCTGCATAAATTTTTCCGCTTCTCTTAGGCTGGAATTCTCAGTTTTTATAGACAATATCCTTCTCCAAAGCTTAGCACAATTGATCTGTCTCATGCCGACATCCTCCTTTTTTTTTTTTCTCTGTTTGGTGAAAAAAAATTTAGATCTTTTCAATGAAGAAGTTGTATTTCTATTGCTGTGTAAATGTCTAGGTTGTTATGCTGGGAAGCAGCCTTAGTATTTACATTTTGGTATCTGATGCACTATATTTCTCTTCAAGTAGCTATGAAATTCTCTTTCCTCTCTGTAATGGTTGTTAGGTACTCTTCAGTGAGGAATGAATAATTTCCTGAATTTTACTTTTTACTTCAGGCTACACATTAAAATATGCAAAAAATTAAACAGATGTTATATGTACAGAGCTTTTTTTTTTTCTTTTTGTGACTGTAGACAGTCCAAATATAAGAGAAATCAAACACTTTAAAGTATAATAGCTTTAACATGAAAAATTCTCAACATGTTTTCCTCAAATAAACTCAAGGGATGTTCATAGTATATATACCTTGTTTCAGATACAGCTATTGCCCACTTAATTTTGTAAAAATTATCAAATAAGATATATGATCAAAATAAGTGGAATACACCATGAATTTTAAATCACCAGAATGCATTTTCTAGGATAAATCTTCTTAATTTTAATATTTTCTTTAGACAATAACATTTGAAATAGTTAGGTTTTGTTACTAATTACTTCAAATACCCAGAAATATTATGCAAGTAATGGTGGCTATAGGTATGGATTTTGAAAGAGCAATAAGGTCAAAATAGGTCCATTTTTTTGTTTGGGAAGACATCAAGTACATCTAATGTTGAGGGTGCAAAGGTCTCTATTCGTTATTCAAGCAGAATGATTTCAGAGACCATACTTCTGGTCATCATGTTCCTTTTCTGGCATTTGGTTAAATATGTAGCATCAACATTAATCAAATCAAACCATTTTTCCTTGTTATACTATCATCTTTATCCATTTGATGCATATATCACTCTCAGAACCTCATAGCCTGCAGTCTTCTGTTACATGCTAAGGAAAGATTTCAAAAACTGTTGTCGAAATTGTGAAGAAAAGTAACACACAATTTCAGCCTGTGAAGGAGAAAATAAACTGTCTCTTGGAGGAACTGACTATCTCTACACATTTAGTAAGCTTTTAATTAAAGAGTAAGAATTATTATCTTCTCAAACAAAACAATGACTGCAGTGGGGTGTTACCATCATCTTATCAGTTTTAATTATCCCAGTGACTCACACTTATCTTTTCCTGGCACTGACATATCGTTCTTGAACTGTACAGTCAACAGAAATGTTATCCTTTTTTATACTGTTCTGTTACTCTCAGCCACAGCCACTGTTTCCTCAGTGATATGTATCTTTATATTTGAAAATAAATGAAACATTTATGAAGTTTCCTGCTGGCCACTAGGATACTTGACATTAAAAACTCCTGCTTAATTTTCAGTGAAATGCATTATTCTGGTGTCACAAATTCCATAAAAATTATGGAGGTACCAACATTTTTTTCCTGAAAGTGTGTTCATAATTTTTCTTTAAATTCAAAATCCTAACTAACTGTCTCCAAATGCTGTAAAATTTGTTGCATGAAGTTGGTCCTAGACTTTATTTTGACTTAAATGAAATTAAATTATTAAACAATTTTCTGTTTCACTGGAATAGTTTGAACTTACGAAGTAAATATTTAGGGTCACGAAAACCCACTGCATTCCATTGCAGGCACACAAATAAAGCTAAACTAAATCAAACCACCAAACTTCAGCAGTGTGAAGTCCGGCCTGCCTGGCCTCCATCTCCAGAGACCTTCATTTTTTTTTCTCCTTGGGGACACCACATTTGATAGAATGAACATAAAAAATGAATTTAATTGTCGTCTTGAACAGAGTGTAACAAAAACTTTCTGTATTTGTGAGTTTTTATGAGAAGGTGGCTTGCTCTCCCCAAAATTTGTAATGAGAGGAAGAAATTGTCTAGTTTGTGTATCTGTAGTTGTAAAATACAACGTTTTTCTGTTCAGAGATGGTTGTACTGTGCTGGCAGTTAGCCCAGGACATGGTGGCTAATTTACCAGGAAACTGGAAGGCCAGCTGGGGAGTGTTCAAATTAGCAGCCAATGAAAAATATAGAAATTCAACACTTTTTAGAAGAGAAACTTAATATGAACAGAGGACAATAAAAAAGGGAACTCTTGTTTTAGGCAAGAACTGTGTACTTCTCTAACCTTCTCTTCCATTTTGTTGTTTTAGGTTAGTAAATGAAAAAAAAAATAAAACACGTAAACTTTACTCTTTCTGGAAAAATAGATATTAATTATATAAGCCCACCCGACAGGTAAACCCAAATGATTTATTACTTTAAAAATCAAGACTCAGATCAGGAAATTTCAAGGTAAAGAGGGAATAGAAACCTGTAAGGTGTTGCACAGGAAAAATGACATCAACAGTGTGTTTTCTGCATTCTGAATACTAGCTTGCCATATATTCTACAATATCAAATGGGCAAAAGTTTGGTTATGAGGATTACAACTTTCTCCAGATATTATTATCATATTGTTTCCTGATGGATAATCCTTCAGATGTCTTTAATTTATCAGTGTCAGAAATGTGACTTAATTCTTCTGTTTCCACTACTGATATTATGCCTGATGTGTCACTGAGCCAGTGCTTGTAGTGATACCTCATGCAGAAACATCAGAATGAATAACATAATCAATACCACTCCAGGTGAGCATTCACCCATAGACCCAAGAGTATTGGGTACTTACTTTGTGTTCAGTCTTCAGTTGTTTATTGACTTGCTTTAAGGTTTAGTAGGAAGTCAGTGACTTAGGGGATACATAAAAAACCCAGCTGTTGTGGTACACTTTTCCTATTCCTGTGGAAAGACTAAAAAAGAAATGTAAGTATATGCAAGCTTTTAATTACTTTTTAGAAGATATATACCAGAATGAGGCATGCTGTGAAAAAAGTCATGTGAAGATTGTTACATTTTTGAAACAAACCTAATTACTATTACATATTGTAACCAAGTTCAGACAATTTAGCTACAATCTGATATTCAGAATTATATGGCCTTTAATAAGCCCAGGATGTCTGAGATCAGAAAGAGTTTGAGAAGTCCTTGGCAAATCTGAAATAAGCCCAGAATGTTACAGGTTACTTATTGTAACTGTTTCATGTCTGGATTAAAAAGTTGTAGTTATTATGGAATTACACACAAGCTATGCATAAAATTACAGCCAAATATTTGACATTTTTAAATTGTATGGTATTGTTTTTAGTAGTGTGCTATACAGTTTAGGAAATTATTTTCCTCGACCTTCCTCTTTAGAAAGATAACATGTAATAAGAATGATGGAAAAGCATTCAAGAGGTATACACTCTGAGTTTTTTCATTTTGGTGTCTTTAAGTTAATGTCAGACTTCAGTCACAAACCATTACCTCTCATCATTCCCTAGAAATTTAGGAAAATAAATATAAAGTAAAAAGAGAAGGTCAGAAATCTAAGTTGCCACTTGTAGTGGTAGTGCAAAAGATTTTTAGTTTTTAATCTGTTCTGTGCCTGTAGACTCTGTTTAGATAATCCAACTTTTATGTAGTGACAATATAGGAATTATAATTTTGTAATCATAGTCATCAGTGTCCTATGTGATAGTAATCACATTTTTCTAGTTATGTCAGAGCACCATAGAAAGTGACATGCTATTTTCTATGAAAAAATAATGTGGGGTACTTCATACAGCATTTTTTAAAAACTACAAGTATGCTTCTACTATATTAGATGTCTTCCTTCTCTTCTTTCAAATATCATTGAAATAACCTTATGCACTGTTTTTCTTTTGAGTACCGTCTTATGGTTACAACTTGAACAGTTCATTCTCTGATTTGGCAGGGACTGCTGAGTTTTACGACTCCAGAAACAGTTTGGGGTATTCATTATCCAAGTGATTGTTTCCATTCACTTCGACCTCGATTGTCCAACCATAACCTATATGAATCCAGCACATAAAGTTCTTTCCACAGTAAGCATCACTTTCAGAAACCTTCTTCCTAAAATCCTTCTGTTTGTGTTCCCCTGTGTGCTTTCAGTAAGTCATGCACAACTAGTAAGGTTGATAAATTGGTCTAGCTATTTGTAACTAGCTTTTCCAGAAAAACCTTCTGCTTGGCCTTTTTAACATTAAGACATCAACAGGCTTATTATAGTTTATTTATAGTTCTTCAATTCTATTATGTCTCTCAAATTCCAAAGGAAAACATTTCCCTGTTCAGCAGTAAGATAATATATGTCTCACAGAGTTATAGTTTGAGACTGAATGCTGGTTCTGCTGCCTGAAGTATGAGATTTTTCTGCTGTCTCCTCAATGTACAGATATAGTGGGATATCTTTTTAAAAAAATTATAAAAGGATGAGAGATTTCCATATTTTTTCCATAGACAATTTTTCAGTAGCTAGATAATGAACTATTTGTACACAGTTTTTCAAAGTTCACCACATACAAAAGTCCATGGATTCATGGGTTAAGCAGAATTCTCATGTAAGAATATCTAATGCCCATAGTAATAACAGCAGTGCTTTCAGCATGCATACTGGTACAAATAAAATGCCAGCCTTCAACTGTCTCATAGGTAAGGTATACTTCAGAGATTAAAATGAGAAAGTATAAAATTCATTAAAATGCCATAAAAAGTCATCACAACCACTGCTAATACATTTAAGTAAGCATTTTGAGCTAGCAGACTTAAAAAAAAAAATTCAAGGAAACCCCTGAGACACCTCAACAAATTACACGACTGGGAAATCACCAATCATATGAAATTCACCAAGGGAAAGTGCCAGATTCTGCAACTGGGATGGGGCGACCCTGGAGGGTTGAGATGCACGCTGGGGAATGAGATGCTGGGAAGCAGCACTGTGGAAAGGGACCTGGGTATCCTGGTCATTGATGAGTTGAATGTGAGTCAGCAGTGCCCTGGCAGCCAGGCAGCCTGTCCTGGGGTGCATCAGGCACAGCACCGCCAGCTGGGCAAGGGAGGGGATTGTCCCTCTCTTCTCTACGCTGAGACAGCCTCACCTTGAGAGCTGGGGGCAGGTTTGGGTGCCACAATATAAGAAAGATATAAACATAGAGAGCATCCAAAGGAGGGCAGCAAAGATGGCAATGAACCTTCAGGGGAAGCCATATGAGGAGCAGCTGAGGTAAATTGGTCTGTTCAGCCTGGAGGAGACAGGCGTGTCCTCATCGCAGTCTACAACTTCTTTGTGAGGGGAAGAGGTGGACACTGATCTCTTCTCTCTGGTGCCTAGTGTGCAGGGCCAGGAGTTGGACTTGATGATGCTTGTGGGTTCTTTTCTAACTCACCATATTCTGTGATTCTGTGAAATATAAGCAATAGGACGAATGCAAAGAAAGCTAATCTGTGAGGTTCAGATTGATTTAATTTTTCACCATGGAAAGTTCATCTTTAAAAAGGTTATTCACGTAGAATTATTATAATACCAAAAAAAAGGACACTCTTAAACACTGTACAAGCCTACCAGTTTTCTCTGTTGTAAGATGGTATCAATTTCATTTCATTTAGGTTGCAGATTGAAAAGTATCAGTTTGAAACCATAGAATTGATCCTGCATTTCTCCTTGTTGTTCAAATCAAAAATGTTGAAGATGTAATACCATTTATCTTGGAATAGAGACAGCATTTAAATACAAATATCCTTTGCAAGAGATGGGACAACAGCATACACATTTCAACATAAGGCAAAAGCTATTATTTCTACAACATAACAAGAACAGGGCATACAATACTTGACATCCTAGATCCCTATGTATTTCCTTTTTCTACTTGTCAAGTAGTCAGTGAGAACCAATTAAGGCCAGTATTTCTTCAGGGTAAAAAAATAATTCTCTGCTCAATTACTCAAAAGTGATATAGCTCCCATTTTCACTTTTCTTTCCGCTATTCCTGTTTTATATTTCAAATTTCCTGGTAACTTAGTCTCCCCTTTACCTGATTTTTTTTTTTTTTTTGGTAAAGAATAATACCAAATTTTAATCTTAATTTTTTTTCTCTTAGAACGCAAATAAGTGCAGTCTGATGTTCATTTTTTGTATAACAGCCTTATTCATCTTTTTTTCTCTTCTTCTCTATGCCCAATCTTATTACATTATTTCCCAGTTATTTTACCAATTTATCTGTAATTTATTCTAATATTTACACATACATATAGCAGTTTAAAACATTACAGTGAGGATACAGTTGTAAAACAAAATAAGATGACCATGCATCTTTTTGTAAAAGATCTGTCCCTTAGAGTGATTGTACATCTCGTGTTTTAAGGACAAAAGTCTTATTTAATTCATTTGTCACGGTAAGGAAAAACTTCAATCAATCAAGCCTTCACATGGCAGCACTAAGGTTGTAACTGGTGATTAAATATAGCTTTTGTTAATCGTATTCAAACAATAAGAGAGTTTCTTAATAAGAAATGCAAGTTTCTTGGTTTCTTGGACAAGGTCCAATAGCATATCTTTAAGAAAAAGCATTTAAGTTAAAAATTTTACCAGTTAAAATGTGACATTAGTCTAAACTTTTGTATTTTATACTTGCAACCTTAAAATAGTGAAAGAGAATGAGAGAAAGAGAAGTTCCAGAAAATTACAATGCAGATACGCTTCTTTCCTGGAAAAGTTGAGTGAGTACTGAAGGCAAAACGCTTCTTTGTTTTTCATTAACAATAGGTTCAATTACCATGGCCAAGAATTCTTTTATGAAGGCAATAAGTCTTCATAAGCTGGCTCTCACGAAAGTACATTCTAGTCCCACTAACTTATAAACAGAGGAGTACTCAGTTCTCACAGCGATTAGCTGCTTGTGGTGTGTTCCTAGCTGCTGAAGAGATGAAGGTGATCTTCAGACAGGCGTGTGGAACAAAAGAAAAGGCCGTTCTTTTGTTCTTAGGCACGGGCCAGCATGACTTCCAAAAGAGAACTAAAGAGGAAGACTCCTGAAAGAAAGAACCACATTGCTGGGATTTCTTTCAGAACCTTTACTAAGATGATTTTTTGGTAGATGAAGAACATGAGATGGAGGTAAAAATCTGGAAATTACTGAGAGAATGTGTAACATCATTATACACTCTTCTGGCATTTCTTCAAAACTGAACATGAACTGTCTTTGCTGAAAGCTGTTACCAAGCCTCCAGTTGTCTGAGAACAAATACTATGCTCTGATCTCAAGAAGTGGTAGTATGGATTTCTTTAGAAGCTTCAATAATGGAAGATGTTAAAATTCTTTTAAAATCTTGTCAAAAATTACTTTAGAAAGAAAGAAAATAGAGAGCAAGAAGGAGAGCTGAATTTTAAGCGAACTATAGATAGAATCATCCTGTATGTTCATGCATTTGTCACATAAATTTGAAATTTAAAATGAAAAAAAAAATCATAATTCTCACAATAGCTATCTGGCAGGGTGAAGTTTGCACCCTGAATTCATGTTAAATTGATCAAGGTGTAGCCCTAACTATCATGAACACAACATTTATAATTATATTATCAAAAGCTAGCTACTTTACTGTGTTAAAATTTTATTTTCAGGTCTTTAAAAATAAAAACAGCTTTAACATTAGCTTTCTCTGAAAGATTTCATAAGCTACATTTACTACATTCGTACTAATTCCCTCATGTTACAGAAACTGTGTCAAAGACACATCCTGTAAAAATTAGCCACTTTGGTTAAGTGTCCTTCCTCTAACCAAAGATTCCTTGTAGAAGTATCAAATTGAAGTGAGCAGTTTATGCTGAATATTTATGCTGCGTGACTTGCCCTAAAAGTAGTGACTGTTAGCACCTTAGCTCCTTTTTAACAAGTGCTTTGAAGTAAAGACAGCAAATAATTACAAAGCCAAAGTAGAGCAAACGCAGGGAGAAAAGAACTGTAAGGATACCATGAACTCTAATAAACCATACCAGAATTATTTGGATATGTAAATACTTAATACAAGTTACCATCTGGTAACAACTGGTAGTTTGTAATATCACATCAGTTTTTCCAGACAAGTGAGAAAGCAAATTATATATTCTTTTTATATTATTATCACAACAGTCTTTGTTCAATCATTTAAATTCCATTGTCATGAAAACATAGAGGTTTAATTTGTTCATATAAAAATCAGATGTGAATTTTAATAAATACAGATCTTGTAACCCTGTAAACTTCTGGATCTTCATGCTCTCATTTAGCACAATTTCTTGCCATAAAACCTTACAGATAAAAGAATCTTCATGTTTGAAATGAAGGAAAACTTGAATATAGAGATTTAAAACACTCATTTTGGTGTCTCACAACGAGTTCAGCAAACAAAGTCTGTTAGTCTGTTTTAAGACTTTTCTGTGACTAAAGTGAGATTCTTTATTTGTATTAAGATGGAAAGGATTTGGACCATGAATTTGCAGACCTACAGTTAAATTCTTACATTCATTATTTCAGGTTTTTGGTGTTAAAATATCCATTAGAGTTAGAACATGTGAACGAGGGAGAAAACAATAATGTATTCAGTTATAGAATCATAGAATAATTTAGGTTGGAAGAGAATTGCAGAGGTAATCAAGTCCAAACTCTAGCTCAGAGCAGGATGAAGTAGATCAGGATGTTTGGTGACCTTTCTGGTCAAGCCTTGAACACCTATGATTGCACAACCTTTTAGATGACTTGTAGTGTTTTACCACTCTCACAGTGATTTTCTTTTCCCCCTTAGTCATGATTTCCCAAGTTCTGACTTGTGCCCATTGTTTTTCATCCTATCACTATGCATTCTCAGGAAGAAAAGTTTAGCTCCATTTCTTTATATACTCACACTAGGGAATTGAAGAAAATAATGACGTGTCTCTTTAATTTTTCCTCTTAAGGCTCAACAAACCCAAGTCTCTCAGCTTCTCCTCATGATAAGCGTGCAGTTCCCAACATCTTCATTCTTTTTTCCTGAAATTAAACGTGATATTTGAGATCCTTCTATCATTAGGTAACTACTTTACCTGAGAACTTTCACCAAGAACTTTCAGAGATCATAGAGGCCTCATAATGTCATCAGACGCCTTCTGTAGCACCCCTTGTTGTATTCTCTCTATATTTAAGCACATTCAGTTATAAGTGCTCCCTAACACTATCTTCCCTCACTGGCTGCAATATTTCACTCCTAATAAACACAATTGTGTCAGAAAAGGTCTGAGAGCAAGTTTTGTGGATAAAAGAAAGGCAGAGAGGCCATCAAGTATGTTGTGTTCTTTGACACTAGGTTTCCTGCCCTGTTGAACAGTAGGCCTCAGTCTTGCTGTAGATTTCCTTTTTCTGCCAACGTCCATACAGAAGTTCTTTCAATTGTCTTTTCTATAGTTTCAGCTGTAGTTTATTGTTGGAATTCTGAGAGTCTTTCCCAACATCTTGTTCCTTAAGCTGCTTCCTCATAGTTGTCTCTGTCTTCTCTTCAGGTCATTTTAAAGCCCTCTTCACTAGAATTAGCAAGCCTGCTAGCAAAGATGCTCTTTTCCCTATTTTTCAGATGGACTATGTAGCAGTTCTCATTCTTGGGAAAAACCGAAGCCCTGTGACATCACCTGCACAGCAAGGTGTTGAGCTGCAAGGTGCATGCACTCTTAGATGAGTCCTTCTCCCTCACTGGAAGGACTAAGGAGAATATCCTCTTGACCCCTACACCCAGAGCTAACCACTTCACTTTCTTTCCTCTGTTTCTTCCTATCTGACTTTTTTTGCTTGACTGTTGTTATTTTTTTTCTTACAATAAGGGTCTACAGCAGCTGTTTTCTCTCATCAAAACCAATTTTTATTATTCACAGACTTATAGAGTAGGTTTAATTTGCAAATCTAAGCAGATGTTTTTTAAGAAATATGATGAATCTCAAATTGGAACTATTTATTCATGTATTTAGAACTATGTTTGAAATTTAGGGTTGCAAATATGAAATGAAAGTAAAAAGGAGATAAAACTTTTTCATTTCACCTACAAAAACTATGCTGTGATTTGTTAAAAGTAGACACCAGTTCTCTAAGAGGAATCAGAAGATGATTTTTTTAAGGTTTTGATTTTCTTTTTTTAAATATAATTTTTTCCTCTGTTTTATGAGGAAATTAATGAATGTAAAATCATTGAAAATAATTTTTTCTCTGGTTTATTGCTCTCCATTTGGCATGTCTAGAATTGCTAGAATTAACTCTTCAACTTGCCTTAAAATGCTGATCTACCCCGCTTTTTATCATGCAGAGAAAAAACCCCAAGCTTTCACTCTGTATATATTTTGAATCATAACAGTGGTTTGTGGTCTAGCAATAATTGATAATTTTTAGCAATTTATATTCAAAATTTTTATAGATATTTTTATTTCTATGAGTAGAGAAGAGAAATTAAAATATAAGAACAGGAAAATATCTAGATTAAATTAAAATTTAATGAATAGCATTGGTTTAGTTCCAATTAGAAGGCTAAGTTCAGCCTGCATAACTTCATGAATAGCCTGAGAAAAGAAATTTTTATGAGATTCTCAACCACAGATTTATCTTGGCTTTGAAAGAAAGGGTATGTATTATGTTGAAGGCTCTCTGCACTTGTTTTCACAGGCAGAAGGAAACAAAATCCAGGCTATGTGAATAATTAGGAAGAAAACAGGCAGCTTTATAATAGTGTTATTTTTTACCTCAGTCCCACACAGTCTTTCACATTGATTTCTTACATTCGTATCCTGAAGCAGAAAAGACTATGCTCAAAAATGTCATCAGTCTGATGATGTGAAAGGGATTCTGTACAAACAAACATAGTAAAAACATGAAAGGAAGAATCATAGGGCCGCAGCAGCCTCACAGAATGACAAGTTACACATTATCAAAGGAATTAAGGAAAATTGGAAGCAATACAGGGACAAAATCTCTTCTTAATGGAGCCAAAATTTGACTTACTTGCAAACGTATTTTATGTCTTCATTGCTCTCTCTGCTCTTACACCCTCGATAAAGAGTCCTTCTGATAGAACCTTATAAATTGAACCCAGATGGAGCTCTCATTTTCCTGTATGATCAGAGAACCATAGAAGGGTTTGGGTTGAAAGACACATTTAAAGGTCATCTAGTCCAAGCTCCTTGCAATAAACAGGGACACCTTCAACTAGATCAGGTTGCTCAGAGCACTGTTCAATCAGACCTTGCATGTTTTTAGAATTGAAACATCTACCACCTCTCCAGGCAACCTGTTCAGGGTTTTACCACTCTCATTGTTCCATGATCATTTCCTTGCGTAGAGATGTGGAAGGAGAGTTCCTATATGTTTTCAGAATGTTTTTTAGAAAACCATTATTTAGCTTCTCAACTTGAATCCAACATGTCAATGCTCATAAATAATAAGAGCACAAGATAAAGGGAAACATGCAGTACCATTCATTAGATAAAAAACAGAGGTCTCTTTATTTTTGTTCTCAATAATTAGGCAATATTGTGACAGAGTCATCTCACCCTATGTTAGACTTTCAAATAAAGCAAATGAATCCCACTGTCCAAATGCTAATTTGGGGGTACTGATTTTGGAGAACATCTAGACAACATAGCTATAAATCCATACACTGTAGAAGTGTTAAATTACATGAAGTGGATTCACAGTCTGATGCAGTATTTTAAAGTGTTTTCAAAAGAGAAATCAAACTTTGGAGTAATATATCATCAGCATTTTATCTTGCAACACTGTCCTTCCACAAAATAGATATTATTCATAAAAAAAAAAAGTCAAAAATAAATTTTATATTGTGTTGATTACCCTAAGTGAAGGCTTGCAAGTGACTCAGAGTATAGATGTTACATGTAGTCAGTAATATGTCAATAAACGACGTAAATATTCTTTTCTCACTAATTCCCTTCTACTATTTTTGTAAATTTTAGGGAAATAATTTTTAGATAAAATGACATTTTTCCTGCCAATTCAGAAGGCTATCCAGCAACATAATTAGCTGATTAATTATTGTTTTCTTCGTGAAAGAAGTCACCTTTGAGATGAATTTGTTCAAACATGAAAAGCTGTATATTTGACATACACTTTTGTTCCCAGCTGGTGGAGCGCCAAGGAATCTATTTTGGTCTTGTTTCACCAGCCTACTTTAATCACTATAAAAATCACTCAAAGGATCAACCAATGCCTAGTTGACATAGGGCAAATGCCTTGAAACAGATATAGAGAATTCCAGCTGAAACATTAAAAATAATATGGTTTTATTTTACTTGTGTTGCTGTAATATTTATGATTATCAAGCTTTCAAGTAAATCAGAAAAAGTTTTTTTTAAAAAAGATATCAAAACACTAAATTTAAAGAGCTTGTTTGCTCTTATTGGAAACTGAACCTCTTGAAATACTTACCATAAAGTGTTTCTTCACAGTCATAGGAGGTAGATAATAATTAACCTTTCCAGTGCCCTTGCATTGTAGTTAATTAAACCTGTACAAACCACACTAGCTTAAATCTGAATTGCAAACTTACAGTGATCAAAATGGTGAATAAAACCCGCTTTCGGATCTTTCAACTGAGCTTGCAATTTAGCATTATAAAGCTTTTATTAAGAATATACACTTTTAAACAAACAATGCCTCCGTACTTGGTGTATTCAGGCAGTCATTATTTCTATAGCAAGTTGATGGCACTGTTCCCACACTGTGACAGGTACCTTGAAAAATTATGTATAATACATTTATACATATATGTACATTCACAAACATACACACAGATAGAGGAATAGTCTTTAGACAGTTTGCTAGATGTGAATAAAAATTCTGCTGACCACCTGTACCATTAAAATTAGAGGTAAAATGGAACATTTAAATCTTTATACTGAATAGCAAAGCACGCCAAACACCTGTATTTGAAACTATGTGAACAGGAGCGTGTGTTTACCTAAGAGCCAGTGAGATTTCAAGACCAAGACAGCAGATCCACCTCAAATTCAGGAACAACAGTATGCTGATTTGCAGCCAGCTCCTCAGTGCTCACATTTTCTTTCCCAACATAGTGTAAACATGGCACCCTCAGGGAATTTGGGAGTCACTCACTCAGCCTTCTTATGTACATAAATGCTCATGTTCCTCATGCTCATGCTTGCTCTCCCCCTGCTCCATCCATTGAACACTGTAAAAACTTATTTTGTTGTAAGCAAAAATAGAATTTTTAGGAGGAGATTTATGCATGCAAGGACAATATTCACTTCTGAATAGCTCTTCTTCATCTTCATCGAAAGATGTCAGCAAGCTATATGAAAAGACAGGAACAGAAGTGTTGTAAATGAGCTGCAGTCTATTTTATTCAAACTAAACATTTGAAATGTACAAAACTATTAATTTACAATTCAACAAAAAGATGTAGTTTAACTTCCCTATTTTTTTAATCTTCTCATGGCTATCTTCCTGCTCTAAATATTAAAGCAAAATATTTTACAAACAATATTATTTCATTACATAAATCCTCAGCAGTTTGTATTTGTTCAAATAATGCTGATCTGTCTTGTTTCCCCAAATGGAAATATTTGTACCTCAGTTATAATTTAAGTAAAATCTTAGTTTATCAGTATAAATTCTATATTTCAGTTAATGAGGAGAATGTATTAAATGGCTGGGGTTGTATTTACTGAAGATGGATTACACTCATGCATAATTATGCATGGATACAGTTAGGACATGATTGTGTTATTTCCATGTCAAATGGCTCACTTTTTCTCCAGGCCAAGGTTCTTAGAGTGAAAGGATTAACAGAATCAAATTAAACTGGTAAAACACATGTTTTTAAAATTTATGTTTAATTTTAATCAATTTAGAACTTCCTGGTATCAGGTAATCTTATTTCACTTGTTGCCAATCAAATACACACCCTCCCACACAAAAAAAATCACAAGCAAACATGAAAACCCAAAAGAAAACACCAAAATGCCCTCAACTCAACACTTTTCTATCCAGTGCCTCATGAGTCTTTGAACAGTAGCCACATAAGGACTCAACATGTTATGAATTTATGCATATATTACATCTATATTGATACTCTGAGCTCATGTCAGCACCAGTGACAAATTGTCTCCTCAACAACATTCTGTAGATTGCTCATAACAGCAATTTTATTAAGAGATAAAGTATCTTACACTGGTGGAAGTTAAATAAAAGCCTGTGTGTATTTTATGAATATATAGCATCCACAATAAAAGCTTGGAGTGTAATGGATAGTAGTAGACTAGTAGTCTAGTCTAGAGCAGAATGGATTATTTAAAATCCACAAAATAAGAGCAAGCTCTTTTAAAATATGTTTTCAGCCTTACTGATAAGAAGGACTCAGTTTCATGAGACCTCATAGAAAAGTTCAGTTCTGTTCCTTGCACAGTGTAATAGACTTAGACTAAATTTGCCTCAAAATCTGCAAACTGTAGTGTTCACACATTCAATGCTGGCGTACACCTTAATTAATGAGCAAAGACTTTATTAATCAGCATTAGAAAATAGTATATGTTGATATTTTTTATTCAGACTTTCGTAGAAAAATGTTCTAAAAAAGATCCAGCAAGACTGAAACATTTTCTTTATCTCCTATACCATTTGCATGGGATTATACAGTAGGAAAAAACCTTAAGTGCTTCACTGGATTCTGATCTAGTAAAATGAGATTCTACATCCATAAGTCTCTGTCATCAAAGTTTTCATGCAACTCTCTTTCATTTCTCTGCTACTGGGATGTAAAATAATTGTGTAGTCTCCCAGGCTACATTTACATTTACCTTCTGGACATTCTGCAGTGATCTGGAGGGATTAGATCCTCAGCTAGCCTATGTCGATCACCAGGAAATACACCAAGTTTGCAGTCATGGAAGGCAGGACAAAGAACAGGGGATGGAGAAAGATCCTTCAACTTGATAAAAGCACTTGGTTTTATTAAAGGCTCATTCTAAGGTCAAATCTTGAAATTGTTGTGCCAAGAACTCTCAGTAACTTTGGTATCAAGAAGATTTATTGCTCTGCTGGTAAAATATAGAATGACTATGAACAAGCTATATTGAGAAAAAAATGCAGGCAAGTTGAATGGGGAGAAAAGTCTTCCATCTGAAAGCATCCTCAAATTTAGTGACCACAGGACATAACCTGAGCTGTTCAGCAGGAAATGACTCATTTTCACCCAGCTTCTCAATGAGAAGGACAGTATTATCCAATCTTTCTTGCTTGCTCTGAACAGAAGGAGTGTGCATCTGTCTTCTTTCACCTCCAGCTCATAAAAAGGATGGGATGGACAGCTTCTGTATTTGTTACGCATTAATTTACTCCCATAGAACAAGAGTTCAGGTGACCTCATTTCTCCTTTTATTAATTTATCAGCTTGGCATTTTTTCTTACGACACTTTTAATCTATGTGGGTTTGTTCGTTTGTGTCTATAAATAAAATTATCTTAAAATAATGCTTCTTGACTTTCAGCATGGCCATTCAGTACCCCTTTCACACACTGAGAATCTCAATAAAAAACTACATTGTTATGTTTAGTGCATTGAGCTGCTAATAAATTAATTGATAAAAGAACAGGAATATAATTTCTTTACATACATATGTTTTCATTATCAGATTTCCCTCATAGGTCAGTCAGTGAACTATATTTTGTTTATTTTCTGCTTTGAATGTTCCTTTTATATTTTTTTAAATTTGGGTCCAATGAATTTTTACACGATGTTCTAGAGTTATCTGAATAATTTTATTAAGATATTGATTTGGCTATTTGAATTCTCAAACACATCAGTACTTTTAGATACATGAGCTATTTTAAAATCTTAGTGAAAAGAAGCAGTCATATATCTCACACTTGCAAAATTCTCATTTAACAAGTTAAACTGTGGGGCTTTTGGGGGTTGCTTTTTTAGTTTCTGTTTTGGTCGAATGACAGACTTCCAACACAAACACTCTGATGCTAATAGAGAACTTTCCAAACATTTCACTTCAGTTTCCTCCCTTAAGACATTTTTAAACAGGAAATATTACATACTGAAAAAAGTATTCCATTGTTATCAATGAAATCTTGGTAGGGGAACAAAAACCTGTTTAATAGTATATAGAGACAAAAAACCCCCAAAAAACCCCAGAAAAAAATCAGGAATTTCTTCTTGAAAGTGTAGTAAAAAGAAATATTTTCTCATTTTCACATGTGAAAAGAATATAATGTTACACTAAGATCCATCATAGGAATTCTGTTTTCCATCTGTCAATACTGAATATCTTCACATGCAAGAAAATACCAGGCATAAGGTACTGACATTTTTTTCTGTGTGATAATTCTTAATTCTTTACTGTGTAGATTGCATGGCATGTTTTTGATACAGCATAAAAGATAAAGCAGAATTATCAAAAGTTTAAATTGAACAAGTTTCCAACACCTCAAATGTCGTTCATAAGACCCATTAGATAGTCTTTCCTTGAGGCTTAAACAAATGTTAGGTTTTGTTGTGTGTCCTGGCCAGAAAGAATGTTTTATCGACCAGTTAGGAAAGGCACTGATGAGATCACACAAGTTATGACGCACCATGAAGAATTGTGTGGAGCCCTTGAACATTAGTGACACTAAAAGAGCATAAATAAATAAAATCAGACAGAAAATAAAATAAATCCTGCAAGAGGAAATAGCATTGTTCCAACAATCAACCATCACAACAAAGCAAGACAAGACTTCGAAGCAAATCAAAACTGATGTAGGAAAAATGAGAAACACAAATACATGGAATGAAACATTCATAAGTTTGTTTGAACACACTAGGGAGCCCTGTGAGGTTTATAATTCACTTCAGTGAAGGTAGAATTAAAACTAGAGACAGGCTTTCAGATATACTAAGACATTTCATTTGCTAGCTGCCAGAATTTAAGCACCACACTAATATTAAATGTAACTGCCCTCCTTTCCTGTCTAAGCTGCCTTTAGCAACTTAGAGGCAACATCTTTCCTGCTTTAGACAGCTGAGATCAGTAGATGATTATCAGAGTAGTTACCAGAAATGTTGCCTAGGTTTCTTTTACAGTCTTTTAATTAAAAAAAAAAATCAAAACAAACAAAAAAACCCAAAAAAACCCCCAAAAAAACCCCAAAAAACCAAAAGGAACACCCCACCAAAAAAATCTGCCAAAAACTAACCAAAAAAACAAAAACCATCAACTGTCAAGCATTTGAAGAGTATTCAAGAAGCAGTAATTGGACATCCCAGAGACACAGTTATGTCTGAACTTCCACTTCTCTGAGATATATGTGTCTAACTAAAGGTGACACAGTGGACATCTCCACCCTTCCACCCTTAAGATTTCTCTCAAAAGATGGGTAGACACTGCAGCATAGCTGAGCCTTTTCAAAATTATTACATTTGGGAGTGAAGGAGTGAAGATGACCCTGAAAAAGTGGGGAAGAGAAGTGTTGATTTAGTGTCGTGTTTTTTTGCCTACTTCTACTTGAAACAGTGATTAAATATTTAACAGGCAATAACTTTTGTTTTGCCCACATTGATTCTGTTTTGCCTAAGATATTAATTAGCAGCAATCTCCTTGTCTTTATATCCACCTTTGCTTTGCCATTCTATTCTTTCTATTTTCTACTGCAATCCTGCTGAAGGATGAGAGTGAGCAGGTGGCTGAGTAGAAGCTCAGCTGTTCATCAAGGCTAACCCATCATAAACTAAATACAAAACACCACTGTTATTTTTCATGGATATATTCATCAGAATTCAAGAAAAATATATTTTTTATATATATATAACTTAATATTATCCTCTCCCTTACTATTTTACAGATACTTTCTCTGAGTTTATCCAGTTCATAAACAGATTGTGGCAAAGACATGACAGATTTAACTTTGCTACTTTTCCTCACTGTCAGAGTATTTTCCTCAATTTAAGACCTCTTATTTTTTAATACATTTAGTTGAAACTAAAGATTTACAAAACAAATTAGGTGATTTTGATGCTTTAGGTTTTAGCTTTTATATTTTTCAGATCCTGTATTGCCTAGTATGTAACTCTGAAAGTTCATATAGCCTGTTAGCTACTGTTCTCATATTTTGGTTAGACATAACAAACCCTCTCTGGGCCTGAACTCAAGAACAGCTTGTTGTCCCAGGCCCTGAAATATGTAAACTGAGCCTCTGGACAGGGGGAGCAAACTTGGGGTAATTACATCACTACTTGAAATTGTAACTGGAGAATTAACCCTGATATGCAAATGGACTAAACTTATAAAAGCATGAAGAACCCGTGACCCAGCGTCCATCTTGGGTGTAGCCCCTCGGAGGCTTTTGACTGCCCCAGGTGTACCTTTGAAGGCCCTTCAAATAAATACCTGCTTTTATTCTCTTAATCTTGTCTAGCCTCTGTTTTCAGGTAACCACTCCAAGGCATCAATTTCAGACAATTTCAGAACAATTTGCTTCTCTTTGGAGCTAATGTTGTTGTGCAATAACAGCAAATATGTTACTCCTAACCCATCCAAAAAACCCCAAGAAAACTTCACATTTTTATTCACTATCTATATGCCTGCACTTAGTTAATAGTTTTTTTCTAAAATATATCAGAATTTTTCAGAACAGACTTGTTGAACATTTGCAATTTAGTAACTGATAGGAATGTCATGTGTTGATTAATACACTATACACAAAATTAATTTAGTTTTTCTGTTAAGCAACATTGTCTTTATTAGCAGTATGCAGTCAGAGAGTTACTCGTTTAAAGTGTACAATGTTGTAAATTATATTAATTTCAGCTCTTTTGTTTCATATTGGAGCAGAAATTTGAAAAGCTAGAGACTACAATAAGCAGTTGTGGCTTGAATTAATAGATGAGTCTCTCAATAGGTACAGAATGTAAATTTTAGGGCAATTGCTAAAACATGCTAGAGTTTTCTAATCTAGTTACTGTCTCCAGGGGAGGAAATATTCTAAATATCTTTGCATATATCATAGTCTAATGAATATTCAGTTTACCTCAGTGGTCTAAAGAGTGAACAAAGTGTCTCAATTATGTTGTAAAGAGAAAATCAGTAACCCAGATAGACTTGCTTCCTGAAACTTGATTTTATGCTGTCTTTTCACTTAGCCACCAGAGCTAAGTTTTAAAAAGGATCTCTTATATTAAATGTATCTTATGTATAAATTCATGTATCTAGATATGCATTATACTTTTTTAAAAGCTGTCTATGAAGGCAAAATGTAACATACAGGATTTTCAAGAGTGGAAAAAAACCCAAACTTTGAAAGGCATAAAGTTTTATATGCACACAGATTCCAATTTATGTCATCTTCAGACAAAGATATGAAGGGGTAGCCAGACCAGCTACACACTACACTAGTATAGAGTTTTGCTTAAGCTCATATTAAGATAAACCTAAGGTGGTTAAAACTAAGGTTAAGGTGGTTTTACAGCTCTTGGAGTCAGGTTTGCTCTCATCTGTCCAGTTCCACAGGCAGAGAATCTTGATATCTTCTGAATGTTCATGTCAGCATATCTGACATGATATACCTAGGGCCCTGTAAATAACTTCGTAAGAAGAAAACTGTTCACTTCTCCATTTAAAGATATTATGTTTCCTAAAACACACATAGTCTCTTTCCAAAATAATCAATGGTCAAGTGGGACAGTATGGAATTCTCTGAGCTTCTGTTTTTCCTACTTTTCCTATATACCAGTTGAATTTTCCAAAGGCAGCTGTATTGTCCACAAGGTCTACCATAACTCATGTGTACAGACCAGACAAGAAAATGGGAAAATTTCCTGAAAATCTTTTGCTTTCTTGGGTATGCTGGGGCCAATAGCAGCTTTTTAGTTGACATTTCTTTTGTGCAGTACATTTTTTGTTCATTTATTATGTTTCTAACCTGAAAGAGAAAAACAATTCTATAATACGGCTATGATGACTAACCATAATGCAAACCCAAATATACATTTGGAAATAACAATATTTACACTTCTAATCAGTTAAAAATGGTCTTATACTGAATAGATAACTTAATCCTCAGAACCTAATTTGTCTAGCTGTAATATAGATGGCCTTTGGTAATACTTCCATTAGGCTCACTTTCAAAAGCTATATGCAAGGGAAACATATGAAACTGAAGTGAGTGAGTACTACACTTCTAAATTAGTCAGGTTCTCAAATTGTGCCACATAATTTCTTCTCTTTCACATTATTTATTCTTTAGGCATTTATTTTATCCTGTGAACTTTGCTTCACCTTTTCTTTGATCACTGTAGCAATGAAAAATTGGCTTCCTCTGACATTAGAAAAGGACTAGTATTTGGATATCAACGAGAAGAAAGTTCTAATGAATGTTTGCAGAGAGCTCCTGTCCTTCTCTTTGCAGAAAGTGGGTTAATTTCTTCCACTGTGCCAGATTCCTTACCAGCTGAAAGCAAGCTGTGTTTACATTCCTACACTGTGGGAATGGAGCAGGTGTTTGCTTTGTCCATGGTGGCATGCTTTGCTTCCCATCCATGCTGCAGATGAAGTACATCCAGGACAGTAGCTGGCAACTTCATTCAGGGCTTACTAATTTGTCATCAACCACCACTGTCCATTTGTTTTTCCACAGGCAATTATCACACTACTCTAAGGGAGATTAGTTTCTGTTCCAGCTGTTTACTCCTTGAGACCATGCCTCAGTGCTCATTCTACCCCTACAGCTCTCACCTCCCAGCATTTCAGCAACAACATGATCACTCTTTCCTCTCTTTGCAGTTTGTGCTCTGTGAGAGACTGGAAAGATTGATCTCTTGAGACATTCTGGAGTGCATGTGTCGGGGGAGAGTCAGGTTGGGCCTTGCCCTGGTGAGGAAGTGCCTAGCTCCACACCCCCATCCCTAGAGCCTGTATCCCAGCCCAAGGGTGGCTGCCAGTTCCTGTCACATCAGAGGCAATGCTCCACACCTGTCTCTGGAGCCCCTAACCCAGCTCCTGAGTGGTCAAATGACCAGAAATCCCACCTGAGTGAAGGGCCCAGAAAAGCCAAAGGGTATTTAAAGCTAAGCATGAGATAAGCATATATCTTGACCCTATCCCCTCTTGGGATTTCTATCAGCTGAACACTGCGGGAACCCAGGAGCTGGTAGTTATCTGTGTTCTTTGCTATATCTTTTCTGTCTTTCTCTCTTTCTTCTTTGAATTACTTCTTGGAATTTTGAATAACTTAAAATCAAATGGGCTTAAAGTTTGCCCACTTAATGCTTTGAGAAGTGTTTTATGTTGATTGAATTTGCCAAAGCTCTGTTATTTTCTAAAGTTGCCAGTAAAGCCTTTTTTGTTGTTGTGACCTCTTGAGAATATCTTGTTGGCATTTCTCCTGTGCCTCTTACTCAGAGCATGTAAACAACCATGAGCCCTGTTAGAAGTCTCATCAAATGAGTTTTTTTGGGCTTTAGGTGCTCATTCCCAGATTGTGTAATGCCCACAGGGTACAGGAGCAGGGGCTGAGGTATCATTGCAGCCACTCAGGCTCCACAGCAGGAGCTGGACTCCCCCAGCCACATGCCTTGGACAGCCTCTGACATGGACCTATTTGCCTTTTCCTCTCCTTGCTCTTCTTTAGTAACTGCGATGAAGCTCCTTATACCTGGGGAGGCAATAAAACCCCCTCATCATTATTGGAGGAGGAGGACTGTGCATCCCTGCCCGAGATCTCTGGTTCTCAGTGGGAATACTTCAACTGTTTGGGGGTTTTTCAAGAAAGCCCTTCTCTTCCTCCAGTTTCTGTACTTTTTTCCTTGGAAAAACAGCGTACAAAGGAGCAAGTCCACAACAATGCCTCCTGTTAGGGAACCAGGGAGTTCTTATTTCTTATCCTATTCTTACTTTATTGCCTAAATATTATGCTCATTCTCATCCCCACACACACATTTTAGGTTTTGGGATTTAACAGCAAAACTGAGCAATGCCTACCACAAGGGCATCCCTTGCTGCACCAAGCCCTTCTTGAGAGCAATGTCCTGCTACAACCTCAAATTCCAGTCCTTTACACCTGCAGAAATCATATTACAGATAACTTTGATCTGAGAAATTGGTATCCCATTGTTGATAGTAGAATTCACAATTGAATTACAAGAACTCTTTTGACCAAGAGAGAAATGACACAGGCTGTGGGAGTAAGGTTGGGTGAGTCAGCATTGGTAGTCCCCCTCCATACAGTGCTGGTTGCTGGGCTGTGGGATTTTCTGCACATTTCTCTGAGGTACTAGGATTGCCTACTCTTCAGTGTTGTTGATCACCTTTCAGGTCCATATTCTTACCATTATTATTATTATTTGGTAAAATTGGAAATGGTTTACTATGCTTTATTTCTGTAGCCTAGTGGGTAACACTTTCACCTGGGATTTAAATCTCATATAGTCTTTAGTACTAAAGATTTGGGCTTGCTTACGGTGTGCACCATCTGTAACTAGAGAGCTACCACACATTACTTTCCCCTGAGTATAGTTTGGATTATTTGCTGAATTTGAAAGTGCTTCCCTTATAACCCTCTGGCTGACTGCATCTTTTGAAACAAACCAGGGGAAAAAAACCAGTTCTTTTCATTATGCCAAACTTTTGCTACAGGTATGAGAGGTGTCATCTGTTTAATGATACTAACTGAACTACAACATTTCAAAAATCATGGTGAAAATTGTATTGTTCAAGCTTGCACATTCCTACTGCTGAAATATTATCCAACTTTTCAAATGCCAGATCTTGCAGCATGTATCAGTTAATAAAAATCGTTAATATATGTCTGTTAATATATATAAGGATAGACCCAAAAATGCGAAATAAACCAAGGTAATCAATGCCAGAATTAAAAGAACAGAAACTATGTGGAAGCAAAATGAAAACGAAGTGACAAACATATAATAAAAAATATAATTTGATATTGTTACTATAAATATATTTCAATAATAAATACATAAACAATATTTTCTATATTATATTAATTTATATGTAAATATGCTAACAGAAATATTCAAGACTTTCTTTCCTTTAAACTAGATTTATCGTTTTCAGCTACTAAGGAAGAAATCATTATTTCCTCAGTTATTCACCTGCAGTTAGCTTAAGAGAGAAATCAAGAATGTCTGTTACAGTTGTGTCACTGTTAACATTAATAATCAACTAGTACAACTAATTGTAACATAATTCTAAAAGCACTAAACTATAATACAGAAAAGGTCATATAAAATTTTTTCTATTCTGATCAACTAATGAGGTCTTGTAAAATAAATTTCATGTTATGAAAATTTAGAAAACAGTATCAATTAACATATCCAAGTAACACAGAGGTTTAAAAATCCTTTACACGTAGTAGTCTCAAAGGTAAATTTTTATTCACTTCTACAAGCATATACCTTACCTACTTTTCCAATAGCTTAGTTTTGGAATAATGCTTAACCTGCTTAATAAAAGCTGTATAATGACATGGGCAACACATTCCACCAAATAATTCTTTTCAAAATGATTAGATTAGGAATGGAGTGCAGTAACCATGATCACATGACTAACAGCTAAAGGCCCCAGAGAATTAATTTTATTTTTTTCTAAATCTGTTTCCTTATTTCAAAGATGTTAATAATGAGTTTAGTCATATTTGAAAGGCAAATTATTATCAATAGATAAAAATATGCACAATATAATGCATATGAAAGTAATAGGTTTTGTAATATTTGAAAGACAAACTGTTACCAATAAATAAAATACAATATAATTTAATGTATATGGAAGCGAGATATTGCTATCATTATCTGGAACAAGAGTAACAAATCAGACAGCTTCCTTCCTTAGTCAAAAACTAAGATACATGCTTCACTGGTGAAAAATTATATTGACTGCATTAGAAAATTGAATGTTCTCTGTGGTATTCCTTATTCTTTGATTGTGCTTCATTTTGCAGTTGTTATGAAATTTAATTATGACAATAATTCAACTGCTGGTAAACTTTTGGATGACAGCAGGTCAGCTAGAAGGAACTGGAAATTTCCAATTCAGCAATTGCATAGTTAAATCAAGATCAAAAGAGAAACAAAGAAGGACTGCTGGAATAATTGGTAAATTGAAGCTTAAAAAATTACTTACAGAATAAATTTATTTCCTGGAATAAATTAGCATCTTCTTACACATATAATACTTTGGCCTAGACATTGTATTTTAATTCTTTTGCATAAGATCAATATCTGTCTTACTTTTGCCCTGGGTGTAGTTTTACTCTGGATGCTGTTTGGAAACCTGTGAAAAGTGCCTACAGTGCATTGAACCAATTACAGAACTGCCCCAGCTGGTGAGGAGAATTTTTTTTCTGTTTCACAGCTGAGATTTAATGTAGGATGCTAATGGCTACAGAGAAACTAACTTGATTTATAATACCCAATTAAATCTCCCTCTGTAGTAGTTAATTAAGAGCAATGCAACTGCAAATTATTCTCATTCTAACTTATACAAATCATATACAGAATAAAGAAAATTATAATAATTTAAAAAACTGTACTTGGAATATACTGTTGGATTCTCAAGTGTGAATTTAAAGTAATTGAAAGATGTGACCTTTTTTAGAGGAGGGAAACTTCCAAAGGACTAGTGGAATGGCTACCTTTCCTTTTTGTCTTAGCATCATTCAGGTTGCACCATTCTTGCAATGCATGATAAAGACTAATAAACTGTAAATTGGGAAACACAAGAAAAGGAAAACTAGCACGTTTTGAAATCTCGACCATTACAATAAAATGCATGTCATAGTAGCTCTGTTTTTTATTTTATCTGTACAAAGCACAGTTTTAATGAAAGAAAGAACTTATTTAAACTGAATTTTATGTTGTCCTGAAAATACTTGTTGAATTTACAGGTGTATAGGGATATACCTATCAACAATTCTGATATGATATGATATCAGTTTCTAGATGTGAAACTCTGAAGCACACATGCATTGCTGGGCCCATCCATTCTATTATAATGTTATAGATTTTTAAAAAACAGACAAGCAAAGCAGAGTTTACAAATATTATTTTAAAATAAGGTTTTCAATAAGAAGTCCAGAAGTTTCCTGCTTAAAAAAAAAGTTTCCACAGGTTTGGGACCTACTTACATCCTGAAGAACAGCAGCTTTTGATCTGGACTACATTACTATTTTGGGTATTTGTTGTGAATATTGAATATTATTATTGAAGTTTAGGACAAAACCATTCTCTTAAATTCGGACTATTTTATCCCTTCATACGTACACTAAAAAGGAAAGTAGTCAGTGATGAATTACACATTTGGTTTAAATACCTGCCTTTTTAATACTGTCTGTTCCTTATCACTTTAGCTCAGACTGTCACTCTGGTATCTGGGAAACAGGCTAATCTAATGATTTATGTTAAATCCTTGTCCTAAAAGAATGAAACTGCTGATGATAAAATGAACCGGTAGATAAGTTTCATGATGCACTGACAACTTTTCCCCCATAGCTTATGATGTATTTTTCCTATTTTTCTTCAAATTGCAAAAAACCTTCTTTGTGATGAAATATGTCTTTGCCACCTAATTAACAGTGAAGGTTTATTTGGTCTTCTTTTTATTTTATTTTTGTATGACTTCACATAAGAGATAGTTTTACTCCAATTAATAAAACTATGAAATAATCCCAAAAAAATCAGCTGTAACTAGTTAGAACAATATACTTTATCAAAAATTAAGTCAGACAGATGATACTGGATTAAATACAACACACATTTAACAAAGATAGATCATGGCCAGTTTAACTGCTGTATTCGTAGACAGGATAATTGATTTTTTTCACAGTAGTAAAATATTCTTGATCTAATCTTCCTAGACATCAATAAAGACCTTGGTGCACTGCCACATTACTAGGAAAGCTGGAGAAGGTAGATATTTGTAAAACAAAAAACGAATTGCTCAAAAGAAAAGATACAGTTTATAATGATGAAAAGGGATCACAAGTTTATTTGTTCAGGAAGAGGTTCCTCAGAAGACTTATTTAATATTTAATACTTTTCACTGATGAATTATAGTAAAATAAGGGTTTACAAGCTAATAAAATTGCTGACAGACAATAAGGATGACAGACAATTTGGATGATTGGAATACTATTAGATAATGTTGAGAACCTAATTTATGAAGTGGGATTGCATTTCTTATCCAGAAATGTAGGTCATACACTTTGGCATCAGAAGTGTTTCTGATACAATATGGAGCCTCTTCATTTAGGAAAGAGAAGAAGAATTGAAGAATTGAAGCCATGTGTGTAAATCATCCAGGGGATGCCTAAATGTAACAGTATGACAAGGCTGGGAAAAAAGCAAAGACATCCTTAGAATGTATTAGGTAAGCAATCTACACTGAACAGAGGTTTAGCCATCTGTCTAGCCGACCCTACTGGTCTGTTCCCAAAAGAATAGAAAATTGCTGCATTCTTGGAAATCACTGAGCAATTTTATTCCAAGAAAATTTGTAAAAATTAAGTTACCTCCACAAAGCATTGAGATATACCAAGATCCATGTATGTGCGTAATGTGCAATAGCTTTTATTATTTGCATCAGCTAACATTTAAAATGTAAATCAATGGAAATCTTTGATTAAGAAGCATTTATGAGAAATTACTATGTTCTGAGGCTTTGTGGAAGTTACAGTATCTATATCATATCTAAGACCTTATTAAGATTTACAGTCATTTAGTACTAAGAGCACTTGATTTTTTTTCAGTTTTATGACTGAATATAACACAATTGATTTTCAATGTTGGTGCAATTTATATAACTTTTTCTTGCAACAATCAATTTTTTTTCAGATGACCTTTAAAGAAACCGTGTTTCCCTTTAGAGACTTTTTTTGCCTCCTATGGTTGAAAAGTCTCTCATTTAGCATAACTGCAGTTCTCATGCAAATGAAATTTCTTTGATTAAATGAATAGTAATTGTATAGAAATATAGAAAATACTTCATTATCATTGTTAATTGAAACATCATAGAAAGTGAACTGTTCAAAACAAACACCTACTTCTATTCTTCTAGTCTTTGAACTCCGATTCCTTTTTCTCTATAGCTTTTCCTATTCTTAACTTCTTATTGTAGCAAGCATTTTAATTTTCTTCATTACAGATAGTAACGAAATCTTATAATTTTGTAGGCTATTGTTAGATGACATAAAATATTTCATATTCTAAATATAGATAAATGTTATCTATCTTAGCACATTTATATGTATAAATATATTCTATTTCTCTGACTCTATATTTCTCTTGTGACATTGGAAGACTCTTCTTTACCCAAGGCATCGCAATCTATGCCTTCTCTCATCTTCTTTATGGTGTGAAAATCTTCAGAATTCAGTTAATATGACAGGTTTAACCCATTAAAATTTACCATGTAGAGTAATTACTTCTGTAGCAAAATTCCAAGCTTCCTTCCTCAGGCATCCCTTTGAATTTTCTTCTTAGTCTTCATCTTCCCAGATTATTTTACCCTGTGATGCAACTAGCATTACCTCGAGCTAGAAAATCAGGGATTTTCAATCTGTGCTGAAATGTGAAATTTTGTTATTTACTTTTTACTGTTTGTATTCATAGATGAATAAGTAAGATTTAGTTGTAAGCAATATGTATTTATAAAAGACAGGTGATAATAAAATCTGTCCTCTACTGTTTGTACATGAAATTATAGGAGGTGCCATTTCAGACTGCTTATTTTTTCATTTTGTCACAGCTTGGACCTGAAAGGCAGTTTAATATGGAGCCTGAAGCCTATTTGTTTTCAAGTTCTTTGAGTTGCCAGTAATATTTGAGAGATGAAACTCTACAAAACCCAGTTTGGCTGCATTATTTGATTTTTAATGATTTCTTAGATTTTTTTTAATGACCGTTTCAATAGAAAATTGAACCATATTTTTTACAAGCTGAAAAAAAAAAAGGCTTGTTTAATGTCAGATCTGGTGCATACTCCCTGCCTCCTTGGAGCTGCCTGCGCTCCCTGACAGTGGAAGGATGCAGCTCAGTGGTGCAATCTTGGCTCAGACTACTGTGTGAGAAAGAAATGGAGGAAGACTTATAGGAGAGGTCCTGCTTCATTTCACTTCATCTGTGGCTCTGTCCCTCATTCCAAAGCTATGTCACAGGCCTGCCCTTGCCCAGCCACATCCCTGCTGATCCCAGCCCTTGTCCCTACTTTCTGGCTTGACTTCTGAGGTGAGCAGCTGTAAAGTTGTTCTAGTTAGAAGTTACCGAGGAGAAGAAAAGAACTGCTGAAAAATACTGACAGTTTTCTCAGGGTGGTGGACTGACTTCGGGATGCCCCTGCCCTGCCAGTGGAGATGGCACCCCCTGCCCCTTTCCTTACAGAACAGCCAGGTCTTGCTGCTCCTAGTAGTTTGGTTGTATTTGGTTAGGAACTATTCTCATGCTAAATGAATACTGCAGTGGGAAGGATGAAATAATGTAGTTTAAGAATTTATCATTGCCTTCCAGGCATATGGATACAAATGAACTGAGTATCCCAACACTTTTCTGTAAGTTTATTGTTATCATTGTTATCATTGTTACTGTTATTTTGCGTGTGGTTTTATTACAACCACTATTAAATAAACACATTCACAATATGTAACTTAAAAGTAGTTAATGAACAGGTCATAAAAAAATTCTTTCATTAAATTGCTTTTCAAAATCAACAACTATTAAGCGAATAGCATTGTTTCAGCTGCAGCTAATTGTGGTTAATTTCTAGGAGAGATACAGGATGCTTCTTTCAATTTATCAGCTCTAGCTATTGGATTTTTTCTTACATTTTGTTTCATTACTTTTTAAATTTAAGTTTCATTGATCATTTCTTATTAAATGAATAATTTTTATTATACTGGAATTGAAATGCTAGATAATAACTTCTCCTCTATAAGTTAAGTGCAAACAATCTGATCAATGCTTTTGTCATACTTCCACTTAACAGCTAGGCTAAAGGTTTTTGCTAACTGGCAGGTTTAATAGTGAATGTCCTGCCAGCTCTCATTTGTCAGCACACTGCCTGTATTTTTCAGCTCTAGAGTGAAAGGGTTGTTTTTTTTAATTAGATCATGCTGAAAAAAAAATTATAACTTCTTATTGTCTGTCGCTGACTTCCTGATCCTCCAAACAAAAATAATTTCCTTGTAAAGTCTAATGTAACAAACTGGATTTGAACGATTAGAAAATGCAGGGCAAGAGTTAAACTCTAGAAGAGCAAAATACCCATTGGGCAAAAGAGAAAGCTTTCACTCTTTTTACATCCACTTCTCTTCTCATAAGTGATAGCTACAGATGTAATTAAAACTTATTTTTTGTGACGCCCACCCAAACATAAAAATTCTGTCATATGGCCACAAGGGAATAGTACCTGCCTAAAGTAAGACGAAGACTCAATGCATCATATAGTTACTTTAAAGACTGGTTAATAAAACTGAGATGTAAAAATTATGTTTATATGTAAAGTTATTTTATTTGCATAAGTGTTCTAGTGTCATGATGAGTTTTCATTGTCTGGCTCAGATTGCACTTCCTGTGTATTGATGGCTGATGTTACAAATCAGCTGGGGCTGCCATGTTTCTCAGCAACAGAAATTACTGCCAGCAGAGGTCACAGTTATATTTGCCATGTATTCTTTATTCCTTCATGTCAAAACGAGAATCTTTTCCCCATGACCACTTTCATACCACTTTTCATGAAGAGAATACTTACATTTGTTCTAATGTTCTTTTAAAATAATTGTTCTGGAATTGCAGCTTATGAACCAATTTTCAAATTCCAGTAAGTGTATGAGATGAATAGGTCTTTTTGAGGCCAAACCCATTTATCACATCACTGGTTTAATACAAAATCCTTTAGTCTTCTGGCTGATCACTTAGTCTGCAAGAGGAAGTGCTGATAGAAGCAGCCTCTGGTATCAGAAGGAGAAGTTGAAACATGGTCATGAAGCAAAGACATTTATATCACTATGCATGTCACATATGAGGGAGGGGAAAAAGTGCCATAATATGTTTCTATAAATAGTGTGGAGAGTAGAATTATAGACACTACACTCCAATGCCCCGCTGACAGAAATTATATGAGAAGCTGGGACAGACGGTAACTTTTATATAAGATAGATTAACCAAGGGAGATAAGAATGAATTTTCATAAACTTAATGTTTCTCTCAAGACATGAAGGAGAACTGGAAAATAACAAGTCTGCAGAAAGGAGAAATAGAAGTCAGAAAGAGGTAATGAAAGAAAAAGAATGTCACCTATATTTTGAAAAACAGAAAAATATGTAGTACTTAAATACTCAAAGCAGAGAAAGAATAAAAAATATGTTCTCTGAGTCTTAAACTGAATAGATCTCATCCAGATTACATAAATAATATTATATGATGACAAAGTTACAGGTTTTGTGTATTTAAGACAGCAAAGTAAATCAGCCTCACCTCTGTGCCTCATAAGATTGTTGAACAACTCCTCCTCAAAGACATGTCTAAACATATGGGAGGCGGGGATGTGATGTGTAACAAAGTGGAGAAACTTACAGGATAAAGGCTTCATGTCTTTTTGTATTGAATAATCCCACAGACTCATGTCAGGAACCATATACACTGAAAGCATGGGGTAAGCCATAGTTCTAATTGTACTCTGCCTAGTGATTTCTCTTCTCAGGTCTTTGCCTATCCTGCAAGAACTGGAAGAACAGCTCCTTTTTTTAGAGGAAAGATGTTCCAGTTCTCATTAAGTGAATAGACCAAAAAAAGAACAAAACATGCATGATAGAAAAAATGGCATGAAGCCTTACTGAGGAAATGAGGTATAAATTCCTGTATAATTGGAACAGAAGTCCCTGCAAAATAAAAAGTAAGAGGAGAAAATTTATTTTAGAATGCATTTAAATTCTACGCGATTTAGAAGCTTTGGTTTTCACCAGTCTGATAATTTCTTTACATGCTGCTATTGTGATTACTCATTTTTGATCTATAGAAGTACCATGCTTTACTCAAGTAATTTTCATCCATTACGATTATTTCCAGAGAAAAACAACAAAATATGCTGCTTCCAGTATAAATAATATTACCTAATTTATTTTAGTGGCATTTTCATGGATTTACATCTATGTAAATAAAACCACCCTCTCATCCAAAGCATGCAAACTATTCTCTTTTAATCCCAAACATCTGCAGAGGACTGCCATCTCAAACTTGGCAATTTCTTGGTAATTTCTCTCTTCATCATAAGTTAATGCTGGCTCATTTTCATCGTAACATCCACTTCGACAGTGACCAGTTCTGCATTTGTACTTTGTTCTCTTGGCAATTTCAGTAAATGCTTGAGAACTGCCAAATGTGTGCCAAGAGATTAACATCTTACCTCAGAATTTCATGGATACCAGACTGCTACTCTGGTATTTAAGTATATGAAAGATTGTTTTGCCACAAATAACTTAGTTCTATATCTCTTCTCTGGACGAATTCTTTTTTACAATTCAAATAATTGTAAAGTAACTCCCTAATTCCATTCTTCTTTTTTCCCCCCAATATTGTTTTAAGTAGCCTCAATGTATTGTGCCATTTTGGAAGCTGCTTATTTTTTCATATAAATTCTCTACAAATCTATGTAGTTTGGGTGGTGCTGCATACCTCAGAAAAATGTTGCTATTGTGATTTACTTTTTTACCTAGTTTCTTCTTGCCCACAAAACCTGTTGTAACTCTCTCTACAGACTGAAACCCTTATAAGGTATCAGTGTCAAAAATGTAATGAGCTCAGCTAGTATTCTACCTTCAAATGTCACAGTAATTTACAGAAAGCTATATATGCCTGTCTCAGAGGTTCCTTTTTCAAACCCATCATGGCCTTAATGACCTACAAACAATGGACAATCTTCCAAATTGTATAAAATTTCATTTATTACAACATTCTCTCCTTTCTCTTAAGTCTGTAAAAGGGTGATCAAATCAATATTATATAGCATATAAAGCTCTGACACCCTTATCTCAGCTATATCTGAAGTAATCACAATTAACTTTTTATACTGTTTCAAAGAGAGATTTTTTTAGAAATGTCTGATTCATTTAAATGTATACCCTGGAGGGAAAAGAGGTTAATTTGCTCAATAAGGGTCCCTGTCTTTCCATTACCTATAAAGTAGTCGGACAGTCTCATTCTCTCTCTACAAAGTGAGACCAGTGAGTCATTTGTTTACATGATACTCACCCATCAAAAATCCTGGCAAGACAAAAATGTTGTAGCTTGGCTTCAGTCAAACAAATTAGGCAAGAGACCCAGTAATTAATAGTCCTGTCATGGCTTACATCCTTCTTTAAAAAAAAAATAAAGCCTTTGAAATGACTTGGTGTGAAGAGGAGTTGTCACGCTACCTTCCTTTTTCCTGCTCACTCATTTTTTACGGTATGCTTAAAAGGATGTATTAAAGGCAACAAACAAATTTGGCTCACTTGTAAGTTATGAGCAATTATTGGACAAACTGAACAGGAAGCTGCTGAACAAAAAGAGGAAAGAACCTCGCTTAGAGTGTCTTGTGTGGTTTTGTTGCAAAAGGACTTTTAAGTCTCTTGTGAGCTGTAATTCAGTGATGTGGCATCAAGGCTCTCAGTCCCACGAGTCACTGACTCATCATAACAGCTGTTTGCCAAGCTGGTGTCAAGAATACGACTGTGGGAGATTACTGGTAGAGCATTTATAACTCATTTGGAAAAAGTCCAGCCCCAAACCTTTTCATTATATTACTGGATAAACTCTCTTATTTCCTTGGTGTCAACATAGAATGAGGCTTGCTGGCTCAGGCTTCTAGTTTGCTGAACAGATGTAAAACAACAACTACCTATTACTGACCACTTGTTTGGTTTGTTTGTTGGCTTTTTTTCTCTCTTCAAATCAGAAAGAAAGATGAAACTCCATATTATCATCAGGTAAAGACATATTAGTTATAGCATAAGAGCAGTGGCTGTAACAGGATTGATGTGATCTTATAGCTATGCTGTTGAAACAAGAAATATTTGTCAATTCCAAATTGAGACAGGTGGTGAGAAAAGATAACTGATGCTCGTGAAAAATACCAGGAGCAGAAAGATATTCCTGAATGAAAATTAGCTATTCAAGTACATTGCTTTCTCCTTATCTTGAGGAGTGAAAAAGTAGATTATGTCCTATCATCTGCATGACTGTGTCCTCCCCATATGCAGTTTGCTTTATTGGTGTTGAGAGTGCCTTTTCAGCTCATATTCAGCCCACTATCTACTGTAACTCCCAGGTCTTTTTTAGCAAGGCCATTGTTTATCCAGTTCATTTTCTTTCTTTTGCTGTACCATGTACATAGCCCTTGTTTTCTTGATCCTTATGATAACATCTCCCAAAATGTGTCTACTCCATAATCTCAGTCATCCGTCTTTGCCCTTAGCTGTGTGTTTTTAATCTTTCTGCCATAACATCATACTTCATCTTCACAAAAAAATATGAACAGAATTATAGTAATTATAAAATATATCATTGTATTAATAGACAGTAATAGTAATTATTCTGATCAGTTCTCTGTCTACCCTTTGGTATTATACTGAAGACTTCTTCTATTGATAATAAATACTATTAATTTTGTCTTGGTGTGCCGAACTACTTAAATCCCAAAGTTAATGTCAGTTCTATCTGTATTTCCCATTTGTTGCTTCATCAAACTATGAATGGATTTGCTCCGGGTAAAACATTTCATTGTGATTTTTATTTCCTGATGCACTACTTCTTCCATGGACTATCTCCACTCCAATAAAGGAAAAGAGTTTTCTAATGTCCATACATATTTTTTTAAACTTTTTCCTTGGGCTAAAATCCAAAATCTCCAAACAAGTTTCAGACTTGTTTCTCTCAAACAAGTTTCAAATTCTTCTATTTTTTCACTTGTAAGACTCAAAACATGTTTCAGTTTTTAATAGTGTGAATAGTAACAGAAATACTCTTCAGTTGTTTTCTCTAAAGTTGATACAGATGAGGCAGTGGCTAGCTAGCAGACACTATTTCATGCAGATAGTTCACTTTTTTTCAGGTAAACATAAGCTTCACCTCATAATAATACCTGAAAAATATTATTATCATAAATTAATTAAGTTTCAACCATCCATGAACTGTATGGGTGTGAGACTCTGAGACTGATACTTTTTTCTCAATTTTCCAGTATAGACACAGGCGCTGAAACCAGCCTGTCTCAATAACAGACCAATGCAAAAAAGGTCATATATCAGAATTCTGCAGAATTGCTGATGTACCTGACCCTACTTAACACTACTTGCAGAATGTTTCCAATGGCCTGTAATAATATAAATGTCTGAAATACAAATGAATCAAATCAAAAGCCAGTATCATCCACAGAACAGACGACACAAAAATGAGGCCTGAAGTTTACCAAAGCAGAAAGTTTATGATCTGACATGAGGATCCTTGGGAAAGAGCTGTGCCTCACAGAAGAGAAGACAGAAAAACTGTCCAGGGGTCTTTGTAGATATGAAAATTCCATCATGATCCCAAATTTGGTTTTACAACTAACCTGACCCTCAGGACATGGTGAATAGATGTTTTGAAGACCCTTTGCAACAGGCTGCAGTCCACAACTGTAACTGTCAATGACCTTTGTTTGCTAAGCACCCAGGTTAGCTATGGTTTTAACCCGTAGTATGTTGATTCCTTAACCTGTTACCAGGAAAAAGGTACTTCTCTTTAATGAGATATAATGTTTTTCTCATGAATGTGTCTTCACTCATGGTCCCACTAATGTTTCCCATTACAAATTGTAACTGTGAAGCCAGTGTCTTAGAAGAGTTTATTGTACTCATAATGAAGTTTGCAGGGAAAAAAATCATTGTGAGCACCTGTGTTTAAAGTTACCATGACTTTACAGAACAATTTGATCATAGTGGTAACTGGTCTTTAAGTAAGATGTTTTTAACACTCTGAGATTGGTTAAGGAGAAGAAAAACATGGGAAACCAGTCAACTGTACTCCTCAGAGAAAAGCTAAGGCCTTCAACTGGAGGATAAAGGCATAAAAAAGACTGTAGGTCTTTTAGAAGCAGCAGGTGGGAATAGCTGAGGTTACAAAAGATGTGTTTTTGCAAAGAAACTATTTTTTTGTACACTGAGTGGAAATGATCTATGGGCATCTCATTGTAAATACACACGTTTCTACAGCATCCTATGGTCATTTATAATCAGTGAAAGAGATTCAAGTACTCATTCTGTACAGTTTCACAGTAAGTAGAAAAAAAATCCAGCTCAGATAACTCACATCATGAGTGTGAAATATGACCTATGCTGTAGACACTCCAAGAGCTTTAACTTCAAGTGTTAAACTTGCTGGAAAATAATTTTTTAAAAAAAGATGTTTTCATAGTCAAATTGTAAGAATTTTTTTTCTATGTGAAAGAGTTCAAAGAAAGCTTGTTGATTTCAAACAAGTTTTTTTCTGTGTTTTGCTCCATAACATTGAGCTTTCATGGTTTGTTTTTGCTTTTCAGTGGAGAATGAATGTGCAACTAGCAGCTGATTTAGAGCAGATTTTTAAAGCTTAAAATTTGATTTTTACATGGATAGTTTTATTTTTTTCTGTGTGTTGTGAGTTAACTCTAGTTATAACCTGGTATAATCTCAATTATATCCTGAAAGACAAACAGACACTCTGCTGCTTCTGATGCATTTTAAATGGCTTAACTACATTTTAAGTGTTCAGATACATTAGGAGAAAAATAAAGTAAGAGAATTTGTAGGTAATGACTATGCTTTGGTGTAAGCCAGTTTTCATGCTGGCCTGGAAATATTGTGACTTAAGTACTTACATAAACGGAAATTTAAAAGTTCATGAACTTTGCTATTGTAAATGTAGGCAGAGTTTAGAGGCCTTTAAGGCTAGACCTGCCAGTGAACAGGGAATTTTAAAGCAGAATTAATTCCTTTTGAATTAAGGAACCCCAAACCTTTCAAATTTAGGCACCCAAATAATATGGTGGGAGTCTGAGCTATGTGTCCTATAGTAAAATACTACGCTAGTAAATGAAACTATAGTAACTTAGTCCAGACTATTTTAAAAAACACTTATTAGTGAATCAGTGGCTATGAGATGTTCTTATGTTTCTACAAAAAAAAAGGAAAAGACTGTAGAGAGAAAAAAAAGCAGAATAGATTGCAATTTTAACTAGGCAACGTAAAATTGTTGTCAAGGAAACAATAAATTATATCAGCTAGTTTTTGTAGCAATATTATGAAAGACATGTTTGCATAAATAAAAGTAAAAAGTAAAATTTCTTTGCAAACAGAATTCTTACAGTAGTATAAAATACAGAGTCCAAAAGTAAACAGAAGGATTTAAACCAAAAAAACCTCCAGAGTCCTTCACACTTCAACTGTTTTTGTGATAGAAATACTTTGTGTCTGCTTTGCTCTACAAGTTCTAGGTAAATAAAACTGCAAGATTATTAAAAATTAAGATTATGGGGGGTTTTTTCTGATAAATTTTCTATCTAAAAATAATCTTAAGATAAAACTTTATTTTCCACCACCCACACCATGGCACCCTAAAACAAGGTCAGCTTTTCTCCTCTCTTCCAGAAATGTAGCCGTTTACAGTCTCCCGTTTACAGTCTCCTTTATTGACTCACTTCCAAGCTCATAATCTTTGTTTGCCACTAAAACAAGACAACTGTGTTTTTCTGAAAGACTCACACTGTGAGCAGGTGTTGATCCTGCTGGGGAAAGAATTAAATATCATTTATGACAGTCAGGCACATGAGCTGTTTTTACCTTATTCTGTTGAAAGAAGTCAATAGCAACTTTTCTGACAGAGAAGCCAGACAACTGGTTTGATAGCCCTCAAGGAAAACTCTTTGGATCAGTCAAATATCAGAACATGATTTCCTTGGATTTAATGTTGCATAAGAGTTTGTTACCCAGGGTGAGATCTGCTGAAGTATTCTATGTAAAGAATCTCTTAGGAACAACTCATAGGAAATAGTAGATGCAGTCTGGGTATGGAACAGGGAATACAGGTATAAGAGTTTAGTCGTGCATTCCTGCACAGGAGTGAGTTTTAGGCAACTTCAGATTAAGATGGCTGGAACAGTCTTTGCCTTCTGTTTAATTTTCTATGGTTGAAGGACCCAAATTTTGTTCAGCATCCAACCTTGTAGATAGACTTGTTCTTAGCAGAGAGGTCTCAGGTTTGCTACATCCTACAACTGACAGCATCACTTAGTATTCTATATACCTTCTGTCTTGGTTTCTGCATTGTACAGAGCTTAGATGAAAGGAATTGACTGCTCTTTGAAACGTTTAATAGAGGATTTAATACACAGTGATTCTATTCCAATGTCAGCTCAAATTTTTTTAGTTGCTCTCAGAATTTTTTTGTTGGATGCTTTGAACCTTCTGATTAAGTCAATCTTAGCTGTAGTAGCTGGACTATTGCGTACTATATATAAATATTTGATTATCTAAAAGGACATTACCAAATTAAGGAAGTAGCATGCATATATATTTTCAAATTTTAACTATAACATTTACCAGAACTATGAAACAGAAACTATTGTTACAAACTTGTAGAAGTTTAATCTCAGGTATGAAATGGAGTCTGCTTCTGTATTAATCCTTATGTTCCTCAGACTGTACTAAAATCTCTCATAATCTTGGTTTACAAGACACAATATAAACCTTGTCAACTTGTTTATGGTGAAAGGTGTGGTTTCTGAAGAATAAGGTGACTGCAAATAATGTACACAGAAAGTTGATACATTTTAACATTCCTTTGGTAATATTCTTGAGGTGAATATACAGTAAGATCTCTTGAATAGCATTATGTTTTAAATTGATACAATAAAGTAGTTATGATGAGAAAACAATTTACATGTTTCTTGACTGTGGTGATTTTAAAATCTCAGTCTTGTGTTTGAATAAAGTAGATTTCTGCTGTGTCCTTGAAATAAGATTTTCCTAATGAAATCAAGGAAAAGTATATACCAGTACGGTAATTTTTCTCCCGCTGAGGAAAATAATATTTACCTCAGCTAAACAAGACTGATTTGGATTTTTTTCATGTAAAACTGCTCATTATAGTATGTTAATATTCATAATAGTTCTTTTAGCATAATTATAAATTGTCTTATAGTTGGTTTAATTTAGCCAATAATTACAAGCCTGTTTCTCTATAAAAAATTACTCTAAATAATTGTTATTAAAATGTGGGAGCCATCAAATGGATCATAAAATATATAGCAAAATATATCAATGATCCATTGGACAAAATATGACTGCATCATTAATGTATAAAAAGTGCGTAACATAGATCTTAAAGTAAATGTTGTATCTGCTATACATAACTGAACAAGGAAAATCTAATTATTTTTTCATATCTATTTTTTCAGAATTTATGGTACAGACTTTTAAGGCGCTTAAATCCAAACATATGTCAACATATACGTTTACGTATACGTATGTATATTAATAAATAAATAAATTGCCTGAACACAATGAACTGCCATTTTTTCATTCATATTTCCTTTGTTACCTTCAGGAAAAGTAAATGAACAAGCAAAGCTTTCTTTTGCTAGTTCTAGAAGTTGCACAGATGTGCAACCTCCTGAGAGGTTTATAAGAGAGTTCTTCTCTAGCAAAACATTCCTTTGCTAAAGCCTTTACTTAGGCTTCCACTTCTCTTCCACTAATTCCCTTTTGTTTGCTCACTTTTAGCCTTATGCCTTTCAGTCTGCACTTACAGCCAAAGTACTGTTACTTTTGAAGAATCATATGTGAACTGAGGTGAAGTTTGTCTCAACACAAATGCTGGCATTTTCAGTTTAAAATTATTTCGCCAAATGAGGTACCATTTTCATTTTCAGGATACCAGTTAAATAATCATTGCTATTATAGGTCTGCACCTGTATAAGTTTCTGTGTGTGAGCGTAGGTGTATTTATATATGGATACATAGGATCAGGAAACGGGATGTAAGTATTGTTGCTTAATTGAAAAAGCTCTGGAAAACCTCATTTCCTTCTACTCTTCAGGGAATCTTGGAAAATTTCTCTTCAGTGTAATGAATTTAAGATGATGAAACTATGCCATTCCATTATTATTATTACTTTAATGTTTATTTACAATGCATTGTATGTATAGGACACTTCAGCACCTAAACTGTGTAAGGCAATGAAGAGTATTGAGCACGTGTTGATTTATATCCTCTGACAAGCCTCTAACCAGTGGGTTGTTTTAAAAACATACACTAAGGAAAGGGATTTTGAGTTCATGCTTTCCGAGAAACTGATGGTTGTCATATATTCTGTATGAATTCTCACCATTTTAGAAGGCCAAACATAGAGCTCCTGATGACAGAGGGGAATTTACTTTGTTTCATCTGTGGGATTTGCTATGACTTTTTTAGTTAGTGTATTTTCCTATTTTTGAGAGTTTTATGTGGAAATTTAAAAGTTCTGAAAGTATCTTTTTGCCTCAAACAACTTATAGTAATGCCTTGATTTTTAATAATACATTTTTTCTCAAAATCTTTGACTGATTTTTTTTAAATTCTTTGTTATTGATTAAATCTAGTAGAGTAAATTAAATGTCTCCACATTTTCTAAAAGACACCTTAAATGTTACTTTTATGTTATATTTTACTTGCTGCCTTGTCAGGAATCACAGGCTAGGATACTGCAGCCAGTTATGAATATGAACTAATGAAAATTTTAATTTTATGTAAGTTCGAAAAAAGCCTTTTCAACATATGTACATGGTTCACAATAAAAAAATTATGAATTTATGGAATTCACTGTTTTAGGTACAAAACAAATATGTAGTTTATCTGTCTATTTTAAATTAAAAAGAGAAAAAAAATATAGCATATATATGTGTGTAGTCTCACCACAAAAATATATATGGTTGTTTCAATTGAATAATTTTTAAAGTTAACATTAAAATAAAGTATAACATTATAGCTGCTGTATCTCCTATGAAATTTTTAGGCTTCTTGAGATTTTGGTATTTCAGGAAATTGAGATGATTTCCTATATATAGAGATATAGATGACATATGGATACTCTCACACAGTTCAGCAGATCTATACAACTGTCATAAATATCATCTGTAGACTGTAAAGCTTTTAAGGTCTTTAAAGAGAGCAACATTTTCATGTCACTAACACAGCTACGGGGACTAGAGAAAATTAGTTACTTGGTCTTATCTCCCCTTAAACCAGGTAACCTGGTATATAGGATTTTCTTTTCTCTTTTCTTTTATAGGACATATGGAAGGAATTCTCACCGTTTGGTACTATGACTCTACCACTCAAAAGCAGCCAGAAAAGGTGAGACAGTTCAATTTCTCTTTTAATACTTTTACTGGCAAGATAAGATGTACGAGTGCTACTAATAGTAATGTGTATAATATTATTGCTTAAATCTGCCTACTACAGCCATCTCAGTGATAATGGGGTCTGTAAATGGGTCTCCTGAGGATTTTAACTATCTGACTTCACAATGGTTAATATAATGAATTTCTGAAATCTTTAATAACAAGAATACTCAGATTTTTTATTAAGTACATCCATTTTATTCTCTGGTCTATTTTAATTCATATTAGGTTTTTTTTTGTTGTTGTTTTTTTTTTTTTAATCTAAACCAAGAAATCAGCAGTGCTAGGAAAAAAAAAGTCTATCTTATATTCAAGTATATTTTTCCATGTCTCCTAACATTGTTGTGAAAAAATTAGTACTAGAAGAGATCAGAACAAAGTTTCTCTCAAAATTCAACTGGTTATTAGGTAGCAGATTACAGTGATATATACAAAAGGTCTCAATTCCTGAATTCATTACTATAGATGAATACTATAGGGCCTTTACCAGAGGGACATTTTAGGAAATAGCAGAATAACTCAGTAAAGAGTTAGAGACATTTACAGTTGGAAGGCTTGCTGAAAATAATGCCTCTTTTTGAAAAAGCAATCCCATAGGAACTCACTTCACTGCTGTTTAACCATAAAATTAACATCTCATAATATCATTTGGAAGTGTTATAGCATTGAAGCTTTACTGCTGTCTCCCATTTTCAGATGTAGTATGGCTGTGAACTGTTACTACTGAAAGACATGTAATGATGTCCTGAAACACATTTAATAAAAGTCCAAGCATAGTAGATGGCTAAGGCTGTTGACGATATGGCTGTGAAATATGCATTAGCTAAATTATTATATATAGCTTTAATAGATTCAATTTGATGTTATATATATTCTACTTTACGTGGAAAATCAAGTGAAAATGCAGTGTTGAACACTATAATGCATGACACGTCATTTTCGCTAACAAACATAACGCAGTTTCAGTAATCTTTAAGGATTTTGTAATTATTTACAAAAGAAACAAAGAAGATGCCATCCAGAATGGATATGCGTAGGTAGATCATGAGGCCTGTTCTGGAGGAACTCAGGAAGACAGAGAAAAGCTGATGAACATCTTGGCGGATATCTTTCCACTTCTAGGAAAGCTGCCTCAGTACTGCTGAGAAATGGAAAGAAAAGCAAAGAAGTTTGTCGGGGATATCACATAAGGTTTCATTTTACAAACCAGCATCTTCAGCCTCATGTCAGTGATAAACTGAGCTGATGAACATAGAAGTCATCTCTAGATCAAGAACATATAGAAATCTATAAAAATATTTCAATTGGAGAGAGGAAAAGTTAGAAACAACTGTTTCATTGTATCTTTAGTAGTAGAACAAGGGGCAGTGAACGACATTCAGGATGGCAAGCTCAAGGAAAAAAAAACAAATTTTTGGTCATTTTGTTTTCTTATGCTGTCATTTCTGTCTCATAAATTAAACAGTGGTACATACAATGTGTTCCTCCCCCTCTGTACACTGAATCTGTAAAGAATTCCTCACTGGTCTCTGTTGTGGCATGTCTCAGGAAAATAATCTGAAATAAACATACTTGTGTCATATACACTGTATTTACATAGTTCTCTTTTAATTTCCTAAGAATCTTAATGCCACTAACAATCTGCTTTATGCAGATAAATAGAAATGGGGAAAATTAATCCCAGAGAGGCTTTGGAGCAAAGAAATTTTAAAAGCAGCTGGGCCTAATTTACTTTGTGACCCACTGTACCTTTCAGCATTAAAACAGAAAATGTCTTTAAAAAATAGAGACAAATTAGCAGTAGAATTAAGTTACAAATATAAACTCCCAGATTTCTTTCACATGAATTCAGGAATTTAAGTGATTTATCAATTAGACAATGATTGATCAGGATTCGCATTATACTCAATGGAAAGAGAGAAGCATTCCCAAAATCGTCTTATCATGGTGTATGTTTCCCTTCTTTGAGTTTATTAATAGCTGAAAGAAAGCTAAAAAGTACAGTTAAGTTTTCAAAATTAATTTTAATGAACCCAGACTTTAGCCTTGTTTTACAAAAACTGGCCTATTCTCTTTCAGTAAGCATGATTACTGACAGTTCAATGGTATGAAGCAAAACATAGCATGGCTTTTTTCACTTTTTTTTCATAATTAAGGCAAAATGTTACACCAGACTTCTGAATTTCCCAGATACCCATATATCAAACTACACAGGTAAGGGAAACATCATTCCAATGTGTAATTTATTTCCTAATGAGCAGAACTTTTGCCATTAGCACAGGCAATTATGTAAAAGTGTTTCTGTCAGTCATCTTGAATGTTATCTTAAAAGTATGGAACTGACGCAGATACAAAGTATGAGTAAATCTGATCATGGAATAGAATTCAATTTTAGTTCACTTTTTGAACTACTTTGGCACATTACTACTTTGTTTTTTAATTTTTTTTTAGATGAAGGTTGTGTGAAAAAAAGGTGCTATTTGGAGCTAAGGAAAATATCACGTGAGCCTTGTAAGTCTGTAAGCAACAGTAAAAAAGCGTAGTCTCTCATCTCAAGCTCTTAGAGAATCCCAAGTTCAATAGACTAAACAGACCCTAAAAGTACGCCATCTTTTTTTATGCAAATCAGAGAGAGAAGTCTTACTTGAAAGTTTTGACAAATTTGTAATCATTTAATACTTTCAATCAGAAATATAGAGCAAGTACAATAATCGTTTACACTCACTATTTGAATAGTGGTATTCAAATAGTTGTATAAATAAATGTTTGTATTTCCTTATATGTTGCTATTTGGCTTGTAAATTCGTCCTTTGTTTAAAAAAAATCAAGAGGAGAAAATTTATTTAAATGTACTGTAGTCTTTTTTCCATTAAGGGACTTTTTCCTCAGATTTCCTGAAAATAATAGTTTTACTCTTATTGCCAAGTGACAATATTATCGGCATGGTAAAATAACACACATGCACAGAACTTATGCCTCCTTTCTTTTTTTGATCATTTTTTCTCTTTTTCTAGTGGCTTTGTACCAATGGCAGATTTCTCTCGCATTTCAAATCTTCAAGTGCAGTATCTTGGTGGAAGCACATGCTATCGCAGTTTAAGTCTTCTTTTTTGCCTTGCTTTTGTCAGAAATACATTTGGGCTTATTTCAGCTGTGCTTTTAGAAGTATAATATATTACAATAGGAAGTGGAAAATTTTATAAAAGATGGGTCTTTCGAGATGTTGTTTCTAATATGCCTCCCTCTGAGTCTCTGACAGAGGTCACTTTTCAATAGAAGTCAAGTATGTCAACTTTTTAAAGAAAATGCACAGAGAAGATAATCTTAACAAAACAGTTACATTCTAAGGTTCACTGAATATCAGCTGGTGTCTTATATAGTTACTTTACCAGAAGATAGTAGGAGTATAAATAAGAGATCGAAATGAAATTTAGTAAAATTTGCACATTTTGTGATATATTGTAATTGTCCTTCCATTTGAGCTGGATTCTGAGGAAAATGGTACATGAGATTCTAGCAAATTCCTGTTCTTTACAATGAATTAAAGTAACTGACATGAAGAGAAAAAAAACTGCATTGTGAACGGATGATTCTGAAATATATATGAAAGTGAGATGATCCTAAAGTTTTCAATTTGAGGAAACTAGCACTGTATATAACAATATACTTCACTGAAGCAAAGTTACTATATAATTAATCATATTGTTTCTTTAAAAAAAACCAAGTCCCTTCATGAAGTTAGTTATTTTCAAGTAGTTGTTAAACTACTGGCTATTTATCCCTTGGGATTATTTCAAGGCCTGCTAGGTATTGTTCATAAAAATTACTGAGAAGTGACATTATCAACAATCAATTTTCTAGGCTATTTTACTTTCTTTTACAGTTTTTTCACTTTTTTTTCTTGTAGTAATGTCTTCTTCTACAGAATTATGACTTTATAGTAGTATTCTCTATTGAGAAAATGATATTTGTGGAAATATTTGAGATGAATACTGGTGAGATTTTATATGTAAAGAACTTACCACAGAGTCTTCAGTGAGGGCAGAAAAGTTGTGCATATTACCTATAGTTGCTGGATATCACAGCTTCCAAGTCTTCTTCCCTGGCATTCTTTTTTAATTTGGATCACAGCATCTTGTCTGTGAATATACAGATCTCTCCAAATATTTGATATGGAGTATCAGCATTGTCAACAAAGCCTTTCCTCAGTATGTACCAGCTGTCACAAGAGATCATTCTCAGTTCTTGGAAGCATCTTGATGCTGATTCCTAGTCTAAATGCAAGTAGTTCTGAAAATGCTATACACAATGTTGCATATTTCAAATGGCAGAATCATTTTCCAGGGAAGAACTTGGTTTGATGGGTATTTCCCTGTATCAGTTGTCTCTGTTTGCACATTATTGTTTTCCTTGCCTTATGTATGATTTCGTTAGTTCATTAGAAATGCCATCTTCAGGCAGTTTTTTCTCGTACTTTTACATTTGGTCCAGATTATCTTAGATCAAGCTATTCTCTCTTTATGTAAAAGGAACACAGGAAACTTAGTTTGAGTACAATAACAATTGTCCAACAATGAGAGAAATCAAAGCATTGTAAATAAATAAATAAATAAACAAATAAATAAGAAGACAAACCCCAAAGTGTAAATAACCAGCCAAATCAGCATTCTCTAAGCTTTTTCTAGGGAAAAGTTCTAATAAAAAGCAGCTTACATCAAGATTACCTGTAAACTATTGGAGTGACCAAAGCAGATCATACTTGTTATTGTTGCTACATTACATTAACTTCTCTCTTCTTTTCAAGAGACAACGTGCACCTCTTTTTTTATGTACAAAAAGGATCATTAAAAAGAATGCAGAAGAAAGGAAAGAGAAACATAGAAATACCACTGATACAGACAATTCTAGTGTTGGAACATGAGGCTGCTATAGGCTGCTTTAGCTTTCAGTGAATGTATAATAAAGCATAATTAAATAGTAGTAGTAGTGCTGGTGGTGATCAACTGTGAAATGGGCTATTTGAATTTAAAAAAAACCAAACAATTCTCTCCACTTGGATTCTGGAGCAGATGGTTGTTTTTAGTCTGAATAAGAGACTTTAAGGTGATCTCATGGTTTTTACATCTCCTCTCAGTTATATTTTATCACCTTAAGAACCCCCAAAATTATGTGCAGTACTTCTAGTTTGAAGTTTTTTTACATTAGAAAGAAAAATGGGAACTTGAAAATAGCTGGGCTTAATAAATTAATTGTAGAATCATTTTGTACAGAGGGATTATACTGTGTGCCTTAAAATTGAAATAATAATTATTTTTCTGCTTTTTGTTATGATAAAGAAGGCAGATTTATCTCTTGTTTAGAATCTGCATTGTCTACACCATTGATCACTGTCTTTACTGTCTTTTTTTAATAGGAAATAAGGAGAGAACAGAAATACATAAAGATGCGAATTGTGAATAAGTTTATGTTTATATCGACATTAAATTATATCTTACTACTTATATTAAATTTTTTTATTCTGCTCTTACTTCACACAGGAAGACAAACTCATGCACACTTCAAGAATCTGGTTTAGTTACAGGTAGAGGGAGGGGAAGAGGTGAGAGGAAAATGTCACAGATATGGAATGCATTGTCGCTTAAGTTAAAATTTAGATTTTTTTCAAAATTAAATAGATAAGTCAGATATTAAAAAAATAAGCTTTTTTATCTCTGCCTCAGTGAAGCTATGCTTAGTGCACATTGAATTGAAAGCTGAAATTGCTAAGGTGATTCATGTTCTTAATAACCTAATTGAAGATCCGGAACAGAATCCTTCTACGTTTAAAAATGAAGCATGCTTTTATGTGTGAATATATGACAATTTTAACGTATTTTCATGTAACATTTTTTTTTAATATTAACAAATATATAATGTCTAACACTACTTGTATTCTAATACCTTTTCTTGTATTTCAACTCTTCACCTCGTATCTAATCACCTCGGACAAAATCCCTATGTTAGTTCACAGAAGTTCATATCAAAATCTTCAATTATTTCTATTTTTTTTTCAGATCACTTTTATTCTAACAAAATTTGGAATCCCTTATCTGACTGTTTTCAAAAGTGAAGAGAAAAGGATCACCTAGTATAACAGACTAGTTAAAGGCCCAGTGACATCTGAGGTACCCTTCAGCGTTTGAGATATTCAGTGAAGATCTAACAGATCTGAAACAAGACCTATAAGAGTCTGGTGAGGTCTTGTGGAGGCAGCTGAACAACAGATGGGAGACTTAGGTATCTAATGGCATTGAATCAAGTCCATTCAGTTATGCTGTAAATAAACACTTGGTACACGTAGAAAATGTGTCAGTAGCTTCACTGTAGGACCCCTGAAAATTGTAAGGAAAATTCAAGAGGTTTTTTAAGTACACAATGCTTTCAATTCCCTCCCAGTACAGCTGTAGTAAACTAAGATCTTACCACTATATGCATTTTTTCAAACATAAATGTAATTTCAGTGCATGCAGTATGTCCTTCATATTTGTGATCCCTGTACTTATGTGCTTACTTATGTAAAACAAATTACATGAGTAGGGAGCTGCTCTGTTCCCACGATAAACAACCTACATTAATACACTGAATGACTACATAACAATTAAATAAAACCAGAATAGTACTGAATTGATTCCTGATGTAGTTCTGAGAATCAGTCTGGTTTTTGATGTATCAACCAGGTCATCATTATATCCTGGAAAACAAAAATATTCTAGGAACTCAAAGTGCAAATGGAAGTTGCCTGTACTTCCTTTAAAGCGTTACAAAAAAGTACTGCCAGAAAGATGTCAGTGGAACTGTGAAGACTTTCAAATATGTTTTGAAAAGGATCTGTATTATTAGAGAAATTAATTCCGACTATGAGAGTAGTTTGCATGGTAAATCTGGTGGAATGGACATATTACTGAGTAAGGAGTAAATCATCAGGACTAGGTAGTAGTCATACACTGAAAGTATGAAGGAAATATCATTCAAAGCAAACCACATTTAAACAGAAACATGATTTCTTACGCAAGTTTTAGGCTCTTGCATAGTGTATTATTACTCGCATGGGTTTTTTTGGAGTTAGTTCACATTTTGTTTGTGGTTGTCTTAAAACATAAGGCATTAGCGACCTTCTTATGTGTGTAATAGGAGCTGTCAGTACACATGTAAGACACATTCATCAACCCTTCATTTTATCTACATGCTCTTAAACAAAATAAAAAGCATAAATCCTAGTATAATTTTCATCCCAGTTCCCTCCATTCTTAGGAATTTTACCACAAATACTCCTGATCTCTACCCCTATTCTCTGCTGCTATTCTCTAATCAGCATTCTTAAGCAGTCTTTCTCTTTCTGGAAGGAAAAGAGTAGATGAACATAAAACCACATTATCAAGCAAAAATCTTACCTGAGTAGAATAATATTAGAGAAGTAATATTACTTACTTTTTCCTTTTGTAAAGATTTTTATGGGACTGTAACATGAGATTCTTCCCTTTCAAGGCAACTAAGAATGAAGATAGATTCTGGATCATTAAATACAGCTGTACCATATATATCCAAGGAATGGACACACAGTTTAAGATTTTGGTCCCAAGGGACAGCAAAACATATTTTAACTATCATTTATCATTCATCAGTAATGCTCACTAATCAGGATTTACTGCCTAGTCAGAAGATGAAACTACGTGTATACTACTGTTACAAGATACCTTCAGGTTCCGTGGTTTTCCTCTTGAAATAATTAGTTCGTTCCTGAAGGTCATGACAGATAACTTTTTTCTACATTTTCATACTTTTTATGCTGTTAAACTGATAAAATATTATTTTAGTCAGTGTTAAAGATAGCATGACAAAACAGTTCTAGATTTCTACAGATAAAGAACGAGAATTAAAATAAGATTGTGTGAACAAAGCTCCAATAAACCAAGACTGGTGTTTCAGTATCTACTTCTTTTTCACTCAGTGTCCTAGCAGGAATTCCATTAGGCATTTTTCTTCCCTGAAATTGCTTGAGTAAGTTAGTTCTATTTTAAATCTGTAAGAAATATGCTGATTTTTAACACTTTTGCTGCTTAGCACTAAGTTGTTTTGATTTTTAAAAGTGAAATTTGGCAAGTGAGTCATACACACATCCTGACTGCTTGCAAATTGACTTTGAAAGAAGGACATTATGCCTTTAGAGAAAGTAAAAAGTTTCTGAGAATGTTTTGAGGATTTTTTTCAGAAAGATCTGTATTACTTCCATTTTGGTTAGGAAAAATGCTGATTAGTGTCCCTCTGCACACCATCTGATCATTCCAACAAGGTAATGAAGACCTTCTGACACCATATAAGTGTTCATTCTTCCAGAAATGCTGCCATTGTTGGTGTTGAGTTAAACTCACAGATAGATACAGATATAGATATAAAACCAAAGAATTCTTCCTAAATGCTGTGCAACTGAAAGGGTACACTCTTTATATGTCATTATGTGCCAGAACAGTGCATTTGTAGAGTCTGCTTATATTCAAAATATGGAATATATACTTAAATAGTTTTACATCCCCATTTTTATGGTAACTCAATTCCAATATTCATTTTACATTAAAGACTACACATAGTTCCAGGGAAGTCTTTTGAAAAATAAACATTTTGCACTCATGGGAAGCACAGAACATTTTGTCCAACAGAGAATATTGAAGGTAATTTGGTAGGCCACCTCATAGAATCACTGGAATCCTGCCTGCAATGTGCGTAGCTTCTCATTAATATGTGTTCTCAAGAGTTGTAGGGACACTGGTTTCTTGGTGTAACTGAGGAGGTGGATATATAATTTTCCACAGAGCATTCAACTATGCATGGTTTTGATTTAGAAGAGCAACAAAATTCAAGAGAGGCAAGTTTAGGGAGAAGTCCAATGTCAAAATCCTTCATGAAACAGAATTACTATGACTATTTGTCAGTATATTCCAGTGGAAACTATTAATTTCACTTTCTCAGTATCTCAAAAAAACTACTCAGAATGTCTTTTCTCTTTGCAGGATCTGTTATGCATATTAAGTTATCAATATTCTTAAACCTTTCAAATTGCATAGATATGGTGATGAGCACCACAGATAAGTCCTGTAAGAACATGAATATTCGGCTGTTTAGAACAGAGGTAGAATAATATTGGCTAAGCAAAGGAAACAAAACATAAATACTGAAAAGCTGCTTATGAGGGAAATCCCACATCTTTTGTACTGGCTAAGGCAATGATCCAATAGGGAAAAATACTGATAATTAATAGGCTTGTTCATAATGAACCTACACAGATGGTCACATGAACACCTAAAATGAGGGTGTCTGATCCCAGGTGTGCTGTTGTGATGTGACAATAAGGCACTAGCTTCTCCAAGTGGCATAATTGAAACGAAAACTTTGAAAATAGATCATAGAATCGCAAACTTGTCTCTAGATTTTCTGAGGCTAAGAACTACACATATTTTGCCACTGACTCACAGGAAAAACAAAATTTTTACATTCAGTTGAAAAAAGGCTTCAGTTGATAACACATTCTGAGAGTCTCCTGAAAAACACCAAGAAAATGAAACATTATTTTTCATTTACGTGTTTATTCAAGATGACTTTTGAGCTCACAGCATATGCAATTAAAAGTATACAGTTTGAAATTCTAGAAGTCTGTCTTTGTATACACTAATCAGAGCCTGGAAAACCAGATTAGATGGTTTGTTGATTGACAATCAATGAAAATCCTATGCCAAAGCCTCCAAACCTGACTAGATAGGAGATAAAACTTCTAATTCAGCCTATTGCATTTCTAAATATATTTTTTCTTACCAACACCACTAAAAGACACCAATTTCTTTATTTTCCAGGTGAGAAAGAGACACACCACGAGTAATGTTTCTTCAGTCACAAAAAGTAGTTTTTGCATGTCTTGTCCTTGTTGACTATGGTCAACTCTAATCTGACTAGAATTTGCAATACCACCCAAGTTTCATTCCCTACATAATTGAGAAGAAGAATTTAGTTCCTCTTGAACAACATTCACAAGCCCAGCACAATGGTGACCTAAACCAGATAATAATGAAAAACTAAGGATGGGAAGAATGAAAATAGGTTATTTAAAGAGAAGCAGAAAGTCACTGTCTCTGTGGTTTGACCATTTAGCCTTAAGGTTAAAAGTAAAGTGTCCTGACCTTTAGTCTTTGCTTCCAGAGCTAGTCATGGAGTTTATACTGAGGAGTGTGTTTACACAAAGTAAAAAACTTTTGAAAGAAATGGAGTCTTGGAGTCCATTCCAGAGTCTCTGGATGGCATGATTGAGTGAGGTTAGAATTTTTCAATAAACTTCAGTTTTGTGGGAAATGTTCCAACAATCAGTAATATAGGTCCAGCATATATTATACCCCCCTTTTCTCTAACTTCATTTTTAACATGTTATTAAAAGCTTTTGGTGATGGACAAAATCTACTGCTGCAAATTCCAGAGAAGATAAAGAAATACTGCAGTAGTATTCTCTTCCTTTGGTATTTGCCTCCACTTCACTTGATGAATACCATGACTGAGAAAATAACTCTCTCTTTTCCTTCTCTGTAAGAAGATAGGTGCTAAGAGATTTAACTCAAAATATAGACGTTCACCATATAGACTCCTAAAGTTAGAGTAACACAAGGGGATGTATAATTTTCATGCTCTACGGAATAAGCAGTCTTGGTGGAGTAAAAAATTTGAACACTCCTGAGAACCATTTCTATAAACTACTCCTTTTTGTGTTAAATGACAATATCTAAATGTTTCATATCTGCATAAGAAGTTAATACATTTTTGGTGAAAAAATCCACAACCCCAAAAACTCACTAAAAATGGTGTCACTTGCTGTAAAAGCACTGTTTTAAAAGACAGATATTTTAAAAGAAATATATATTGCCTCTGTGCAGTTCCACAAAAAATTAACTAGGTAAATGCAAAACATTTTTAGCACTTTTTGTTTTTTCTGCATCTCTTAGACGCCTAAGCACAATAACAATCTCAGCCTTCAGACTTTGTACATAATTTTATTTCTCTTTTAAAGAAATCAATAAATAAATCATCAAAAAGTGAAGCCCTGCAAAAGTAAACCTTCTTGTTTTCCTTCTGTAGGGACTGTTTCATAAACACGGAGATTGAATAACATCTTGTGAAGACAGGACTGTGTGACATAAATATTTTAAGGAACATATACCATTTACACATATTGTTCCTATGTTGCCTTCAAAAGGCCACTTGTACCACTTTTCATGTCACTTAGAAGGATGTTAAAAGCAACACTGTGAATACACTTCATAGATGAATTTATCCTTATGTGCTGTGATTTATAATTTCCCCATGGAAATAAGAAAACTGCAAACAAAACAATGTACAAGTAGATGTTTTTGTTTCCTCCAAGCAGAAAATTTCCTATTATTTGCCACTCACGATGTTATTTTGCATAATTTGTATTCTGAATAGTCCAGGAGTGGAAGAAGAAATTAATAAAGAAGGAATTTCTGTTTTCATGTTGAATGGGACTGCCAGAACAGATTCCAGGCACAAAATAAAATAACAATAAAATGGGGTGTGCAAATTTCCTTAGAGGCATCCAGGAGAGAATGTGATACTGTGCTCATACTTCCCTCAAGTATGCAGGTTAATTTGTATTTTACAGTGTTATTTCATGAATGAACATGTTCTCTAAATTCCAAAAAAAGACAGTTGATTTTTTTAATGTTCTTTTTGCAGTTCATAGAATTTGGAGTTAAAGAATCTTAGCACTCAATATATAGAGACTATATATAGACATATTGTTATATGGGGCAGGAAAAAAACCCCACAACACCAAAACCAAAAAATTCACTCATATATGTAAAACAAATATTAATGAGACAGAAAGAGATACTGATAATCGTGCTTAATAATCTCTGTTTCAATTATTTATATGCTGTTCCCTTGTGTTTCTTATGGTAGTAATTGCAAGTCTTACCAATATTTTCCAAGACTTCTGAGAGAAATCAAAAAATATACCATATTATAAGACATTATTTCAAGTTAAAATATACTGGGGTGTTTGTTTCTTTGTTTATTGTGGTTTTTATCCAAAATATATTTAAAACATAGGTGAACTTTATGCAGACAGCACAGGAGCCAAGGAGATATATATATATATATACATGTGGTGTCTGGAGAAGAGAAAATTTTTATTTATTGCATAGCTTGAGAAGAAAAAGGCAATAGAAGAGAAGTCATGGGATGCATGACTTCAGAGAAGAACCCTGATTTAAGATATTGACAACAGAAATCAAGTAGCCTTGGGAATGTTTTAGGAAAATATTTTGCAATGGTAGATTTTATACTGCTGGAGGAGTTTAGAGTTCTGGAAGTTACACATGCATTTTGCAATGAGATCTTCTCACCTGCAAATATCCAGCGGTTAGAAGCATTGGTACTTGGTACATCTGCAGCGTGGAAGCATCCTATCATCCATTCAGCATAATTCAGGTACATTCAGAATTGTACAAATGTCACTGATTTCTGAATATAAAATGTGCAGATCTTTTTAAAAACGTGACTCAAGAAGATCCATAAACATATATAGCCATATATTTATCAAGTAGAAATAGAAGTACAGCTGAAAAAGCAAATATTTTAAAGCTCATGCAGATTACTTCTCTTCTGCTCTCGTGTTTTATTCATTTAAAGCATAGCCACATATCAGTGACAGCATGGCTAACTTAATTTAATCTTTGATTGTGGAATCAGCTGCATTTTGTGAACAAGACCTTAGAGATAAAACAGGATATGGCGCTTTGCCAAAGTGAAGTGTCTAATGTCTTACATTTAGAAGAGACAGATATAAGCCCTACTTCTCATTAGGACCATGAGAATTATTAAGGTTCTCCACTTGTTATTTGATCCAGCACATTCTTCCATCACTACAGAATGCAATGTTCTAAAAGTGGTACCCATCCCTCACATGAGCTTACACAGGACTACGGCATGCCTCAAGAAAAAGGGTACTTCCCTTCTGGGGAAATGAGGGGTTTCTTTCCATCTCTCTGCTTCCAAACTGAAGAAAAGCAAACATTAAACTGATCATTTAAACTAAGATAAGCACTGTTCAGCAGCCTCTTCACTAAAGTAAGTAAGAAAACTGCACTTTTTTTTCAGTACTGTATGCTGGAAGTAGACATAGTCTTAGAAAATAGTAAGTGCTTGTGTTCTCTTTGCTGGCATTTTAAAAACATCTCTTAAACAAGATTTAAAAACCTCTCTCTGGGAAAAACTACAGTGTGAGCTGTGCTGCCCTAAGTGTCACAAAACCCTATCTTGCTTTAAGACAACAAAAGTGCAACTTAAGCAAAACCATCTTAAAGCTTGGGAAATTTTTGCTTTCTCCCACGTGAAATTTGAAAGAAAAATTGTTGAACAGACATCTGTCACGCTGTCCATAAGAATATGCAAATTTAATTGGAAAAAATGCCTTCTCTTATGCTACATATAGTTGCCAATATCCTGTGTTATTAAAATGTCAGAAGGATTTAAAAGAACAGAAAAATCTTGTTAATTTTTTCCCAGTATTTCTGTTGCTTTTTCATACGGTATTCTTTACCCACACTTTTCACATGAAACTATAAGTAAGAGATTTCGCCAGCAGTTTTCAGAAAACTGATAGATCTGATATGGCTTGCAAATTCATAGCTTATAGAATTTAAACTCTATCATATTTTTTGAACTGGAAGACAATTCCTAAAATGAAATCTCTGTTATCCATGCTGTCATAGGTAATATTTCAAGACTTAAAAAGGCAGGTAAACAAAAGGAATTCAGGTCTCAGAAAATTTCAGCTGAAATCTCTTATGATGGATGCTCAGATAGATTCTGCATTTTAATTTACCGTGTTTCTGAAATCTGACTTAAGAACGTGAAGATATAAATTATATATACATATGCATATGGGCTAACTTTAAGGGACAGCAGCAGAAATAACTGGAATATATATCAGAACCCAAAAGGAGAGCCATCTAAAATTTCTACTTGTTTGGTTTGGTGGGTTTTTTCTTTTTTTTTTTTTTTGTTTTAAACATGGACTATTACAAAATTAAAATAGGGCAAATCAGACTACGTGCAAATGTGCATCTAACTTGGAGTTTAAACAGACTTCTATCTACTGGGAGACATTCTACAGAAGATGAAAATAACTACTTTCATCCCATTTTCCTAAAGAGATAAGGCTGATGCCATCATTCTGCATGCAGTCTGCCTGCTGTTATCTATAGTATCCATTAGCAAACTTGACTAAAGGAAGGCTCTATGGTTACATTCTTTGTAAGAATGAGAAAGGAGTTAAAAATGAGAAGAAAGAGTGTACATGAGTGCACATAAAATGACTGATCAAGTGAAAAGCTTCAGAATGAGGTCATGTGTTCTTAGAAATCAGAGAATCCAAAGAGGAAAAAGACTTCACAAATGGGGTACATGTTCACTAGACCTGTGCACAGTATTAAAGAACAAAATCAGCCAGTGACAGAGTCAGAATTAGACTTCATTGGACTGAAATCTTAAGAAGTTCCTTAGTTCCTATGAATACAAATTTTGAAAGTCAGTGTTAAGTTCTTACTGACTAGAGTGGTGAAGAAGTCAGTCCATTATACCCTCAGAAAGATTTTGTATTGATAAAAATACTTATCTTATAAAAATATTTCGATGTATTTATAATTTTAGCACTCCTTCATAGAAAATTTTCTTCAATTTGGAAAATCCAGAATTACAAAAATGGAGTGAGGAATTTAATATCAGTTACTTTTTATTTTTTTTCACTCTGATTTTAGAATGTGATCAGTGATGGAGTTGTTCTGAAATTGCTAATCAAATATTATTTGAATTATCCTTTCTCCTTCCTTCGATACTCATACTCACTAAAAAAACTTATCTAAGAGTCAGTATTTTGTTATTCTTATTCCAGTTCACCCTCATGCTAGCAAGGTAATGACCACATGTACAGTGCAAGTTTTGCTGACTTTACAAACATGCCATTTTTTAAAAACCTGCAATCTGAGTTAGGACTAAAAACTTTGTAGAGGTTGTCAAACAGACAGTTATGGTTAAGAAATTTACACACCCAAATTATACTTGCTGTTCCTCCTGAGGTCTTCAAAGACAGCTACTTATTTTCCCTGATTCTACAAAAGAATTAAACATTTCCAGTTCTAGTTTGTTTTGGAGCTGGACTTGGTGATGGCACTCATGCTGTTCATACTTAATGTGAGAGGAAAACAAACCACAGAAAGACACTGGGGATTTTATTGCTTAAATCAAAGGATGTTAAATTCTGCTGGGGACAGATCTCACTATTCCCAAGGGAAGAGCTGCCTCTGGATGTTATTAATTTGTAGGTCTAATTTTAAGACATTGAAGAAGGCAAATTTACTTTAGTCTTTCTGATTTAAACATCTAGACCTTTCTTTTAAGTTATATCTGACCCAAATAATTCCCCCTTGGTGACAAATAATAGGAAATGTACAAACTAATCTCCACAGTGATATTTAGCTGTTTAGATAAGGTTATTCCTAAGTCATTCTTCTCTCTAGGCGATCAAAGTTTAGCATGTTATGATTTATGTTGTTTTCCTTTGCCTCATTTTGCCCCAATTAAAATGTAACAGGATTGTTATGTCTTATCAGTTGTCTCAAAGATTAGTTTTTTATTCCTTTTCCATTTTTCTTAAATATTTTTTTCTGTATTAATGATTCATGCTCATCCTATGTGATCTTTTTCTCTATGCAAAATACCTTGACTTTGTTTCATGAGTAGGTAAAAGGGAGAAATTCCTATATTACCTCATGTCTGAACACAATGGCAACCATTCAAGAGGAACAGGGAAAATGCTAAAAAAGGAAAGCTACGTCACTGGCTCTTCTACTGTTTACCTGTTTAGACTGACAATATTATACTACTGGACCTCAAATTGTATGTGCGTGGTATGTTCTGTGTTTACTTCCCCTTCAAAGTATCTAGTGAAATTTCAGAATCTGTAGATTGTGGTTTCCAATAGTGAGTGCGGTTAAGTAGGTTGACTTTCTCACTATATACAAATCATTAATATGAAAAAGAATGCAAAATAAGGCAAAGCTCTGAACACAGGTGTGCAAACTTGTTTTATTTTGGATTTGAGAACAGATACTTTACTTCACAGTTTACATACCTTTCATAAAAACTGCTGATATCTTACTGCTAGTATCAAAAGGCTTAGATTAATCTTAAGATACTTAGAAATAAAATATTACTTCAAAGTTTGTGTTCTAGTCGCTTAACAGTTACTTGAAAGATATTTTCATAGGATAATTTTTGTTCACTCTAAAATAGGAAACCAAGGTTAGATAAGTTACTCTTTGGAACTGCTTTTGTATTAAGGCCATCTGAGGTGACCATTTCAGATGTAAATACTCAACCTTTGGACACCTAACATTAAACTACATTATTTGCTTTCTTATACTACAAGAACAGAACAAAAAATGCCAGAAAATGAATGCAGGATAGCATTAAAAATTCAGTGATAAATAAACTTAGTATACACTATTTTGTGTTATTTAACTTTAGCAAAATGTATAGCAATCACATTTATGTGTTGCTCAGTATACTCATAGTTACTGTGATCTCCTGATTTAATGGGGACAGGAGAATAAGAACTACTGACAGTGTTATTCCAGTAGCTAGGGATGTATTTTTTCACCAGTTGGAAGACAAAAAATTACAGATTACAGAATTTTATTCACTTCAGGTATCCACAGAGTATTTCTTGCTAAACTGCAAAAATGCCACAAACATGAGTGTGTTCCATGGCTCTGAAAATCATAGATATAATTTTCTCTTAGACATGTTGAATCAAAATTATGAAAAAAAGAACAACTGGAATGCAGGTAATTGGTATCATATGGCCATTTTCTATGTCTCCATTCTATTTTAAATTTTCAAGTATTGTGTTAGTTGCTAATGAAGACAAATTTAATAATTATACAATTCTTGATTCCATATTTCTATTTTTCTTTGGACTTTTTTGCCTAGAAAATTTAGTACTACAGAACTTCTAGATTTCCTTCATGTGAGTTATTCGCTTCAGTGTCCTGAGACTTGTAGCTTAGAAGAAACCAAATTGGACTGTGAAAATCCTCATTTCCACTGGGATTTTTATTTTTAGAATTTTTTTGCTTTCCCTCCATCTGCCTTTGAGCAATTTTCTGTGCTTCAAGCATGAACAAGCAATATTAATCCAACTCCTAGTTTCTGTGAGGCACATTAAGTTAGATGAAATGCACCTCAGATCACCTCTTTAGGAACTATGCATTTATTTAACTGTTTCATTGTCTCACTGCCATCAAATCTTTGCAAAACCCAGACCAACAGACTATGAAAAAAATTAATCTGTCTGAAGTGGATGTGAAGATGAGAAGGAAAAACAAACAAATAGGCACCATATTGCTTTCTGACAAAGGAAGGATTCTACTCTGATTTCCCAACTAGCATTCAGTCAAAATCATCACATTTCAGGATTATAATTCAGTCACCATTCAATTTATTCACCAAGTAAGGTACAACAGCAGTACAGTTAGTACTTGCTTTCAAAAAACATTTCAACGACTATGAAGAAAGAAAAGGCAAACAATCAGCTTCTCCTTTCCCCTTTCCCAGCTTTCAGTCAGTTCCAGCAGAAAGAAATGGGAGTGCTGGCCTTTTCATCCTCCCCATTCATAGGGCAAGGTATTATCCTCTGTACTCAGGAGAATTGAGGTTGACCAAAGCATTTCTCACTTTACTTTGCTTCTATTAACTGAGATTCACACTCCCTTTCTTTTATAATGTTGTTCCTTTGATAGTTTGCATCAGGTTTTACTTACAGGTAGTAAATATTATGTAGAAATAGCTTCAGATGCCTTGTTCTATATTAAAATAACCCTGCAAAATACTTGTATTTCTTACCTGATACTAATTATTTCTTATAGTTGTATATTTTATAAATATATATATATATATTTACATGCTCTCTATATATGATGTGTGTGTATATACATATATATATATACATATGTATACATATGCTGGTTTAGACTTATATATTCAAACCAGGAGGGACTAACTCGTAGGTCACTACAACAGAGCAGCTGTTCTGGTACTGCTGTTTGACACATTTGCTACATTTTGGCTATTAAGCTGGATAGTCTTTCTTATTATTTCCTTCTTTAACTCACAAGCGTGTTATCAGGTTTCACACATACTTGGGGAAAAAACAAAACAAACTCACAACAATATCTAATTGAAAAAAGCCCCAAATCCAATATTGGGCTGTTATCAGGGTATAGCTTTCCAAATGCAGAGATTCTCTTTCCTTTCTCTCCTGGAAAAATGACATGCAGGGAATGCCTTTATAAAATGAATTGTACTGGGGTTTTCATTTGTTCATTCTTTTCCTTAGCAGTTCCCCTAAGGACAATTTCATGTCTTTCTGTCCCTATCCTATGACTCTTCTTGCAGAAAGTTGCAATAAAGCATAATAAATGGGAGTCCTTATCTGTAGATCAAAGAGCTTTTCTGCTGATATTTCTTCACTGAGACATCAAGTAGTTTTAGTGGTGAATTATAAAAAAATTTATATGATATTTAACACTTAAAAGAGGTCATTTGTTTAGCATATGCAAAACAGAGCTTCTCATGTATACTACTAGAAACAGAGTGCCCAATGAGACCAGGGCAGTGACTGTCCCCTGTACTCAGCACCGGTGAGGCCACACCTTCAATCCTGTGTTAAGTTCTGGGCCCCTCACTATGGGAAAGACATTGAGGTGCTGGAGTGTGTCCAGCGAAGAGAAATGAAATTGGTGAAGATACGAGAGAACAAGCCTTCTGAGGAGCTGCTGAGGTAACTGGGGTTGTTTAACACAAAGAAAAGCAGGCTCAGGGGGAACTTGATCACTCTCTACAACTACCTGAAAGGAGCTTGTAGCAAGGTGTGGGTTGGTCTCTTCTTCCGAGTAAAAAAAATAGGACAAGAGGAAATGGCCTCAAGTTGCACCAGGAGAGGTTTAGATTCGATATTAGGAAAAAAAATTCTTCACTGCAAAGGTTGCAAAGCATTGGAACAGGCTGCCCAGGGAAGTGGTTTGTTCTAGGTTACAGTGTAAGATGTGCCCAAAAGTATGTATTCTATCACCATCTTCATAAGCTGTTAAAAACTGGTGGAGCAATGTTCCTTATCTCCTTCAGGACTCATCTCTGATAAACTCTGGAACTATCTTCTGTTAATGGGCCATCTAGTCTCACCGCATGACTGATAAAATTACATCATTCCATTGTGAGATGCTCCGCCCAGAGGGAGGGACCAAGCATTCCATCCTGGATATAATCTGAGATTTCGAACACCACAAGCAGCCTTTTTCCAGTAGATTCCCAGAGGAAGACCAGACCCTTCTACAGGATCACTGCTTCAACAGAACCATCACTCCAGGACTGCAGCCACCATTTAATCTGACTGCTACCAACCGCCTGACTGACAGGGGGTCAGGTTGTATTCTGACTCTGTCAGTGGGTTGCTTTTTTTTTGTAGTATTGCATTTTTTTTTCCTATTAAATTGTGTTTCTGACTTGGAGTCTCTCACTGGTTTGCTTTCAAACTAGTACATGGTTGAGTCACCATACCTGGAAGTATTTAAAAGAAGTGTTAATGTGGCACTTGGAAACATGGTTTATTTCTGTCAGTGTGATGTTTACAGTTGTACTCGATGATCTTAAAGGTCTTTTCCAATCTACTTCCAACTCAATCATTTCCAACCTATGATTATATGCTATCCAGGGTTTTTAATGGAACACTGACATAATTTTCTTTGACATACATGCAAATAATAGAAGTGACTTATAAAAGACACTTAAATATTTTTTCTGTTCTCACAGCCCATTTCTTCAAAAAAATGCTGATGCCAAAATCTCTGCACTTTAAATACTAGAGAAAAAGACAGGAAATTCTCAGTTTTTAAGAACTGCAGTAAAAGAAACACACAGACAACAAAAGTATTCAAGAAGTCTGTTTTTAGGTTATTTTTGTAGGAGTCTAACTATATTTCTACCCCAAAATTCAATGAGCTAGGGTATGGTTTAATTTTTGTAGCGGAATTTTCAGTAAATTGATGGTACAAACATTAAAAAAATCTATCTTCATCATATATTTTACAAATATCATTTTCTGCAATCCAATAATTTCAATATTGTTTAAAAAGCAAAAACATATATAAGAGAATAGTTTAAGAAGTGTTTGTTTCCAGAAATCAAATTCTGTACTCTTGTCTCGGTTACATGAGGAGGAGTGCCAATATACATGTAACGAAACTATGTATTCTACACCCATCCACGTTATTCCTGGCGAACTGTTAGTGGTGGGTCGTTTGCAACAGCCACTCGTTGCACACCCAGACCCTGCAAGGCAATGCTTCCTGACCTTCACAAAGACCCCGCTGTGATAACTCCCTCCAGGGGAGCACCAACACCGTTACACCCATCCTGAGGGGCTAATGGGCCATCATGAACTGAATAAATACGCAGCTATGACCATCGGGGACTCCAAAAATATGGTTTAACTCACAGGATTATATCATTCCATTGTGAAACTCCCCACCCTGGGGGAAGTAACACCTGAATCTGACCGCCACCACTGGACATCCAGAGAAGAACCAGGCCTTTCCACAGGACCACCACTTTTGACAAGACTACAATCATCACTTCAACAGGACTGCAACCACAGTTTAATCGGACTGCTGCCACAACCCTGACCAACACGGTGTCAGGTTGTACTCTGACTTTGTCGGTTTAAGCCAGTGTTTCTGCACTATTGTCTTTACTGTAATTTTCCCATTAAATTGTAACTCTGACTTGTGAAATCTCTCACAAGGTATCTGTGCAGGGTTAATTTCTCCCACTGGTTTACTTTCAAACCAGCACAACTCTGTAACTTGCATTATGAATCTTGACTGCCAAAAAGCAAAAGGAGACTCTACCAATATACTTATTTGTTAAGTGGAAGAAGGCAGAAACTAAACCTGCCTGGTTTCTCTCCACTTCACAGTTCCCTTGAGAAGAGAAAAGACAACATTTTTTGACATAATATATAATTGGAGGAAAATCTGTTAACAGAAAGTTGACTGTCTAGCTGCAGATATGTATGTATAAAAAAATCCAAAAAAACTTTACTTGTAACTTTAAGTATCAAAGACATTGATTACTAAATCTTGAAAGAAACTGCTAATTCTCTTTTCCTTTATACAGCTGAAATTCCCAAGGTCCTCATAATTTGTTATTTTATTTTCTGTTTTGTCTAAAGGCTGTAATGTTTTTTAAACTAGTTCAGTTGTTGTATATACCAAACTCTCACACACAAATATTAAAGGACATTTATTTAAAAAGCTCTGGAAAAAGAAAGAATCAGAAGAACAAGCAAACATTTTCATCTGGCCCTTTCTGCTGTTGCCATCACGGAAAAGCTCATGAACTTGCCTCTCAGAGCAGGTGACAAGGCCAGTAGCCACAAACTGCAAGGGGTGGGGTGAGACATTACCAAAAGGCAGGAAAAATCTGGATGAACTTCTGTAAAGAACGGTGTTTCTTGTTGTCACTGCAACTCATGGACCAGCCTTTGGTCCATGTGTTCTCCCTGCCCCCTTCGCCCTGGATAAAGGACCCTGCATGCCATGTGATTTCCTCTCTTGCATTCTACCCTGCCTTGGGGCACCAGCCTCTGCCTGGAGGAACTGTGCCATGTGCTGGCTCTCTACCTTTGGGAGCCAGCACATGTGCTGGATCTGGGCTTCTGGGAGCCACCATAGAATAAAAGATCTTCTGCAGCCACTATGCAGAGAGCATTCTCGCCTCCTTCACCGTCACTGTGTTGCAGGGCTTCAGCTTTCTGGAGGATGCAAGGAGCAACCTGGAAGAGGCACGGGAAGCGGAACAGTCGCTCTCCCTGAGCAAGCCTCTCTGTGCTCTCTGAGAAGGCTGGGGCACGCCATACCACCACAGGAACCTCACAAACCGCAACACATCATGATCAACCTTCAGTACTAGAACACCTTGTTTTAAGGAATTAACCTTCTCAGCATTCATGTATAGAGAGTATAAATTACACACATTCCACTCTGATGTTTTTACTGTGTCCTCTGACTGTTAAAGGAAAAGCTATTTTTACACTGTCAAAGAGTGTGGCTCGGTAGAAATAGATTACAGCTGGGCATCCAACATTCACATCATCTGCCTTCTGGGGAAGTGGCAAAGAACTGCTTAGGATCACCTCTAGTAAGACAATGGGCTAAGTGCTGCTGCGGGTTGAAGAGATTCTAATTTATACTCCTGTAACTTGTTTTCCACCTCAGTTTTATATGAGAGATGTTCTGTCAGCTTTGCTCTGTGAATCCCAGTATGGTGGGAGGGCACAAATAGGAGATTAATTTTAAAAATGTGTTTCTGAAATGAGCTAACATGCTAATGCGAATGCAGCTGATGTCAACCAAAGCATGGTTTGAGGTAAATGGTTACTTCAGGACCCACTAGACACAAAAAGTGCAATTTAATTTTAAAGTAACTTCAATAATGTGCTGAAGAGACCATGAGGGAATTAACACGCCTACTTTTCACCTGACTTTCATAGCTTCAATTTGAGAAGCGTACCAAATACTGGCAGAATATTTTTATGATAAGAAATCAGAGGAATACGTGATATCATGCTAATAATACCTATTCAGAAATTATGGTATTTTTTCTCCACATCATTGTAAGTTTAATGTTAACAATGCAGTGCTCAATTCTATGCATACAAATGGTTAGTTTTCCTATAAAAGAGAAGGAAGAAGGAAATAATTTAAACTGCTGAGAATGGAATTTGTTTCTGTGTTCATGGTATTATGGTATCTTGTCAAGCCACAAAATGACAATTTTTTCGGTAGCTGTGAATCAAGATTTTTTTAAAAAACTTTGAATGTATATCTCAGAGAATGAACAAAAACTCACCAGTGGGTAACTTACTGGAGTTCTGAAGAATAGATAGGGATTAAGTTCTAATTTTTTTTTTGATTTCTAATTGTATTATCCATTGATAGAGCATTCCAGTTACATATATTTCCCTCCATGTGGTTGGTTTCACACCTATTCATGTCAATGACAGAGCTCCCACTGGAGAGTAAGAATCAGCTTAATAAAGAATAGAAACACATTTTTTGAGAAATGCTAACTCTATGAGTAATTGTATTGTTTGATGATTTTCTGCAGTTATTTGATAAAAATGAGATGCTCACACTGATTTGAACCCAGAAAATACTATATATGAGATTATAGGAGATTATATCTGATTTGTACTTCTTACTGCTAAAGAAAGGGTAAATAAAATCCACTCTGGCAGAGAAAATTTCTCACATTCTAATACTAACAACAGTCAACAAGGTGGACAATACCTTATCTCTAAATACGAACTGTTTCCTATTTTAAGTAATTATAAAAAGCCAGAAGTGTTTCGTGTAGCCAAAACCATGTCGCATTCAATCAACAAAAATTATCCAGCAGGCTCAATAAAAATTAGTATATCATTTTCCATTTACAATAATTTCTGTTATGTCTGGTACAAGCATGTGCCTTGCAGTTTTTTTTATATATAGTTGGCATTAAAATAATCTTTATCTTAAGTACTTTGTGAAATGTCTGCACTATTTACTATATTAAATATTTCTCTGAAAAGCTAAAAATTGTAGTACATATTTTCTCCTGATATGGACTGAAGCTTTCAAAAAATGACTGACAGTTATGGACTTAAACTATAAGGACATTTTCTTGTTGCTTTTCACCTATGGCAAACAAGTTTTTGATTATGCATTAATACTTTCATGGTTCTATACAACACTAAAGGGGGTTGATTTTCTTGTTTGCTTTCAGAGCAGCAGATACCACTGAATGGAACTGTTAATAATCATTCCCGTGTCTTCAAGCATCCAACAAGATCACAATCAAATCACTCACTGACATAAAATTAAACATTTGTTTAGTGATCAGGACGACTGTGAGGGGTGGATAGCAAGTTCTGTTCAACACAAACACACACCCATGCTGATGCCTGTTCTGGATAAAAAAAAAAACCCACACCATCCAATCCAGCTGTGACTAGTAGCATGACTCAGAGGATTAGGACACTCACTTGCCGAACTGGTCAAGGTGTCCAAGTCCTAGCTGCCAGACTGGCTTAATGTATAATGATTCTACCTTGGGCTCAGTCTCCAGCCCTCGATACAGCGTTAAAAGTTCAGTTATACGTTTTCCTTAACCTCTGTAGGATTATTGTTTTCTGTTTCAATTTTCCATTTATTGCTTTCAAGCTACTCTTGCAACCAACAAAATTGCTTTCAAATAACTTTTCTATGTATTGCTTTCAATTTTCCACTTATTGCTTTCAAACCGAGATGCTCTACATAAGCTGCCACAGGCTTCTTTGATGAGTTGAGCCAAGGCCAAACTGTCTGACCTTCTCTACATCCAAGGTCAATTAGCGATCACTGCTTGGATCACTATCGCCTTCTGGCCTCCTGCCTTAAACACCTTATAAGGACATAAAACTCTTAAGAGTTCGCCTCTCTTTCACTTGTTTCTTTGCCAGAAAGAAATAATTTCTTTGCTTTGTCTGAGATTTCAGTAAGTCTTCCTCATAAGAATTGTGTGTGTTTGGATTGTTTCCCCAGAGCACACAAAATTCATCTATTGAGACAGAGTTGGGCAGATGTGGTCAAGATCTTACGTGCCTGCGTGGCTCTTTTGGGTGGGTTTCACACCTGAATATATTAATGGTTGTTGTGATAGAAAATACTTCCAAACACTTGCAGAAAATTTAGAGTCAGATCTCTGATTGTTGAAAAAGGCAAATGAATATACAGATAGAGACTATACAACTTCTCAGGGCAACCTGGTCCACTGTCCTAAAGGGGATAACACTTTTCTCCTTATAGCCAGTCTGAACCTCTCTTGTTTCAGTCTCAAACTCATTCTTCAGTGTCCACACCATCTTGCTGACCATTTGCTGAACTTTTCTATTTTTTGATGCCTTTTTTATCTATGGGCCCCAAAATGGATGTAGGAGCTAGATGAGGTCTAAGGAGTGCTGAGTAAAGGGAGATAATCACTTCCTTTGATCTATTGATTGTACCCCCATTAATACAGCCCAGGATTCTGCTGGCCATCTTTGCTGTCTAGGCATATTGCTGGCTGATGTTCAGCTTTTGTCCACTCCCCCAGTTGTCATTTCTCAACTTGTATCACTGCTAAGGGGCTTTTACATCCCAAGGACAGGGCTTTGCTTTTGTCCTTGTTGTCCATCGTCCTCGTGATGTCCTTGTCACCTCATGCCCCCAACTTTTCTATTACTCTCATAATAACAGTGCTGCCCTCAAAAATATCTACTGGTTTCTGTGGTTATTAAATTGAATATGCCTTCCTGTTATACATGACTTAATACCAATATTCTTTCAAATGAGGCACTGGGCTTGTACAATGGAAGTAAAGGTTTTTGACTCTGTTGCAAATACATGTCTTGACCTATCCTAAAAGCATATTTATCATTTGTTTCACATCATCCTTACAAGTGACGACCAGCACCTGGATTTTTTAACTCTTTTAATTCTATCTGTGCACTCTAACTTGACTCAGAGATTCCTGTTATGATTAATCCTTCATGGTATGGCTTGTCACAGTTTTCAAGATGAGTAAGAAGGAAGACGCTGATTATTAACAGTCCTCTCAGTCTCACTTCAGTCCCTGGTAAAATTCTGGAAAAGGTTATTTCAGGAGTCATTGAAAACCACTTGAGAGACACTGCAGTCATTGGTCATAGCCAGCATGGATTCACAAGGGTTAACCATTAAGCTGGTTAACTTAACCAACTTAATTCCCATATAAGATAAGATCTTTCAACTAGTTAACCAAGGCGAGCCAGAAGTTGTGGATATTTTTTTAATTTTTTTTTTTATTTTAGCAAAACTTTTGATACTGTCTCTCATAGTATCCTTCAGGAAAAATGTCCAACATACAGCTACACAAATACATAACCCATTTGATGAACAATCGGCTAATGCATTTGGCTCTTACATCGGGATGGTGGCAGTCATCAGTCGGGTGCCCCAAGATTTAATTTATAAACCCAGTCATCTTTAATATTTTTATAAATATTCTGGGTGCAGGAATTGCACATTAGTTTTGCCAACAATATAAAATTAGGAGGTGCCATGGACTTCCTCAAGAGGAGAGGCCTTTCAGAGAGATCTGGATAGAACACAGACCTACAATCACCAGCCTTATGAAATTTAACAAGAGCAAGTGCCGGATGGTACACCTGAAACTGTGTGATCCTTGTCATACATACGAATGAGGGGATGAGATCTTGGAAAGAAGCCTTCTGGAAAAAGATCGGGGAGTTTGGGTTTATTTTTAAGTAGTTCTGCAAGGAGCAGGGAGCTGGGTTTGATGATCCTTACTGATCCCTTAAAATTTGAGATACTATATGAATCTATGAATCTTTTACTTTTGTATCATTGAATTAAATATCTATTGTTTCTGTGCTCACAGTCATGGAGTTTGTGTCTCTGAGACTCCCATCCAAAGTTTTCCTGTCTTGTCATCAGCACATTTCACACGTACACTCATGGTTTAGTTCCAAGATCATCAAAATATTATATAAAATAATTTCCTTAGTCAGTCATTGTGGAACTTTGTTCCTCAAATGCTCACTTCTTATAAGTAGGAAAACTCATATTTCTCTGGAGTGCTTCTTATGTATTGTGTTAATCAAGAGTTTGCTGTAATAGAGCATATTTGTAATAAACTTGTGAACAATTACTTGAAATACCTTTCCAGAAATTCAGGAGTGCATGGTACTACAAATGAAAAATAGGAGTAGAGTACACATGCAGTATTAAAGCCCCAGTCTAGAAAACCCCCTTATTAATACTGGTAATAATAAAAAATTGCAAATTTTGATGAATTGTTCCTACAGTGAAGTAATATCTATTTAAATTTGCACTGAGTGCAGCCACGCTTTAGCTGTCCTAACTGGTTTGTTACACACATTCAGCAGATCTTTCCTTTTACACTGTTCTCAAAAAATGCTTGTTCAAATTCATCGAGATAAATTGAAATCATTATGTTGAAATTATTCCCTTAATTAATTACTTTATAATGAAGACACTATATGTTCTATGAGGAATTAAAAAGAAAAAAATAAAGTATAATGTGTGATGCTAACTCAAAGACAAGTTGCCATAAGAAATTGAGAAGAGCATCCAGTGATAAGTCCCAATAATCCATCGCAATAAGCCCCAATAATCAATCTTAAGTATTTCATTGGTCCGTTAATATAACTTGTGGTAGTACCTGTGATCAAATGACATTTAGCTCTCCTTGGCAGTCTTTCATGAGTCCTTTGCTACCTTTTAAAAAGGGTGACTCTAAGATTCCCTATCTTACTGTGAAAAACAGATGTAATGGCTGCTTTAGTAAAACCGTGATCTGGATGATGTGAAAACAGAGATCAAATTTACAAGAGATACCCTGTTTCCAGTGAGATATATTGCATTGTGACTCCCTCTGGGATATGCAAACCTACTCTTATCTTAAAACTCTTTCTGGGAGCTGGACAGAAAAGTCAAATGCAGCTTGACCTTTACCGATTCATGCACGCTTTTCATGGGCTACTTGAGTCAGTTAATAAATTCTTTAAATCACTCCGGGAAGTACTATGGATACATTTGGTGCACTACTCTGCTGTCTTTAGCTCACCGTAGAACATGAGCTCTAGACATAACAGATTAAGATAATATAGGCCTCCAAGCTATGACTTCTGTCTTCTGTGTGTCCACATGACTGATAGGAAAGTAATTAAAAGTTAGGCACATCAAATGCCTTTACACCTTTGAGACAGAAGTAGATACTGATCATAAGCCTCTGATTTCCCAGGCGACTGCTCTGAGAATAAGAGACTCTTCTAAAGGGAGTAACACCATTTCTTTCATAGGCAGAGTCCTAAACCTCTTTGCAGCTGAACATAATTTGCAATGTACTTTACAGAAACAGGGGAAGACATGATTATACAAATACTTAATAAACTATAACCATAATGGCTACTTAGCCATTCTATGATTCTAATCCCGTGGTTAGATTATTGCCATGCAGGGAACTAGCAGAATAGTAGTTTTTTAATAAAGAATGTGTTAGCTGTTTTTAATCTAACTGAGTGTTACTCCAAATTATTCAGGCAGTTTTAAGTTTGAAGGAAGTAGAAAAAAATATTGAGTGTTGACAGGGCATGTCAGGCATGGAAGATGAATAGAAGAAATTAGTTCTGCATATCACCAGAGAACTTAGAGAATGGCTGATGGAAAGGGTTTAAATGTCACAGAACACCACGTGCAAATGAACTTCTTTGTGATGAAAAGTAAGCTTTGGTCAAGTCTTGTTACACTGTGACTTTATTTATTTGTTGTAGATGTTGATTAATTTATCCACTAAAATTATATTTGATTATGAAGGTAGTATTTGCCAAGGAACTTGGAGGAGTAAAGACATTAGCACCAAATTAAAAATTTGGCATTCAGTGAAATAAAAATAAGCTCAAATATTAAGGAATTTCTCAAGAAACATCAACAAAAAATGAAATCTTTTGGTATGCAACAGAAGCATAAGAAAATATCTTAAAATATGTCTTTGTGTATACAGATATAACTGTATATACATAAGTATACATTTACAACTGATACACTACTACAACTCAAATAATAAAATAATGCAGGAAATTATAAATGCTATAGAATTAGGTTTTAGTTGGAAATATTAAATTACCTCCACAGGAGACTGCTTTAAAATATATAATAAGCCCTCAGGAAGCAAATGGAAGAAATATATGTAAAACAGTTTCCAAAATATATAACATCCTAAATTTTTCTCTTCCCTGATGTCACATATCACAAAAGTGTTACTCTACTTTATTTTGATGTCTTTTGTTATGTTTTGTTTTTGAGGAAGGAGACAGGAGCAGAGTTGTAGGAAAGGCTCGTAAACAAAGTGGAACCCCTTAAAGCTGTGTGCATTACTTAAATGACTACTTGCACATTTGGAATAACTGAAGAAAATATTTTTAAAAATAGATTAACAGCTTTAATTCACTGTTTTGGAATAAGTACTTAGGTGAAGTGTCTGCGGAATTAAACACCAGAATCTTCAGCTATAGGTTTTCCTCATTAGAATTTCAATATAGGGAAGAGACCCATTAGATATGATATTCACTTCTGTCTATAATTCTAACCTTTTTCTTTATTTAATCAGCTTATAGAAAGTAGGTTAAAAAAATGTAAGTAATAGAAGAAAAAGAGGAGGTCCAAAGATTTTTTTATTGTTGTTGTTGCAGATATTTTTTAGGAAGTTATGCTCTTGGCCTCACATAATCAAGAGTGTTGATAGGATTTAAAAGACATGAACTGTACAGTGTTTCTAATAAAGCAGTTTGTAATAAAAGAAAAATTATACCAATAAGATATTAAATTATTTTAGTTAATTAGTATGAATAAGTACTCTGATGTGACCACATATTTTATGATCCTTAGCATTTATTCATGGTGAACCACAATATGTCACTCTGCCTCTTCAGCTACTTAGGTATATTCTCCACAATTCAAGTTTCAGTCACACATCGTCTTTATTAATAAACCTATCTAAATATTTAGGCATATAGGCTAAAGAAAAGAATCTAGGCTTCTTCCACAGTCAGTGAAGAATTAGGTCTTTAAAATGCTGCTTCACCCTAAGGTTGTTATTCAGTTACCTTAAGAAAAGGTAAAATACCTTCTGCAGGTTCAAATCTCTTTACTGACTGGAGAGTTGGAATTAAATGTCTGCATTTGTATGCCAGAAAGAGATAAATATGAATTGCATCCTTAACCTGCTGAACTCTAACCAGTGGTCCTCATCTGTTTGTTTCAAATAATTTCTGTACTGTATGCTCTGTATTACCTCCAATTTTTTAATAGTTTAAGCAATATTTGCATAAAAAATAGTATATTAATATTTACTATTGTGGGTATTACTGCTTCTTTTCACTTTTGTTCATCTGGACTTGCTCCATAGTAATTAATGTATCATTATTGTTAAGTGAGTACATTATTAACTATTTCATTATGTCATTAAGAATTTATGAGTCCATATTTTGTTGCCTAATCTAGTACCTTTTAATGGAATTAATTTAAGGCTTCTTAACTAGTCCTTTTACAACATGATAAACAGATTCTTCCTTATCTTGGCAGATGAACAACAAAACATCTTTTTTGTGGTTATTTTATGTCTACAAGAGTTAATTATGAAAATGTTATTAGTATAGCAAACAGAGTGCTTATTTTAGGATTTCCTGTATTATCTGTTAACAAGTCATCAGGTAATCATCACTGATTTGTACAATGTGTAAAGGAGTTTTACAATTCCATTACTTTCCTCTGCAGAAAGAGATAAATTCTTATTTCTATCCAGGCAGACCAAACTACCTGAAATGGTTGAAAACCACTGAGCTATCATTATGTACCTAATTCTATACCCTGAAGCTGGTGTTCAAGATTTTATTAAAATGAGACTGAATTGTCAGAACTACAGAGTAGAGATATAGCTTGAAACTCAGTGATGAGCATATAGGTGGTTGCAGGTTTATCTTGTTCTTGATTCTAAGAATAAAATTAGTGTCAACTACAGTACAAGATACTCTTTTTAATGCACATGGTTTCAAAATCAGTAAATGCTATTCATTAAAATGAAAGTGTTTTTGTGCACAGTGTATAAAAGAGAGAAAGGAGCTTATTAACTTGAACTATGAAGTCTGAGGTAATAGGCCTTTGAATCCTTAAGCAGCATATATCTGATCAAAGAAAGCACATTTCTAGTATATTGTTTTCTGTATCCAGAGACTGAGTCTTATAAGACCCCCAGAAGCAATTTTTTCCTAAAACTACATCTCATTATAATAATGATTCTAGATGTCTCATTTTAACTTTGCCAAGGAGACGCTTTCTTCTTTAAGAAGAAAATGTAATTGTGGACTTTTACTTCATCCAATATCAGTGCCTGGATCCAAACACCTCCTGCAACCTGGTAATTTTTCAGGTGCTGAACTTCTCATCAGCTAACTTAGGTTGAAGTTCACTAACGGTTACACGCAGACATAAAATACGGTCCTCCCCTGTAGTTGGCTCCAGTCACTCATTCTTTCCAGTAGCTGGATCTAGACCTTACTCTCCTCTGGTAGCTGGCATTTAAACCTTCAAACTCCTTGGCCACTCAGCTCTCTTGTCCTACCTGTCAGCTTGTGTGACTGTGAATTCTCTAGTAGCTCATATGCCCAGGCTGAAAATGGAGAGGTCATGCCTGTTGATGACACTCAGAATTTATTACAAAGTCAAGTTAGACTTAAGGTGATAAGGTGTGAGGCTTAGTCCAGCTAGGAGTTAGGAAGTCAGCTATGCAGTGACAATTGGTCATGAAATTGTACACAATGGCACAAAATGGATAAAGTAAAATCTAAACAAATCAATCTCGTCAGAATTCTACACTTGCCATTTTACCAGTTGTAAGAGACTGAAATATTATAGTTTATGACTTAAACGTTTTCATGACTTTTTACAAAAACTCCAAAGAAGACCACCGCACCCTGCACGGGGCTCTGAGAGGCCCTGGGCCCGCTGGCTGATGAAGATAAGGTAAAGTAACAGCTCAAGGCTGGGGACATTCACAAAGGACAAGCTTAACACCTCTGAGGTGGAGACCATAGCCCCGGGGCTATCAGCTGGCCAGGCTGGCACAGACCCTCGCACCAAAGGGTGGGGGAGAGAGGCTTTGGGTGTGTGCTGGAAAAGCCTCTGGTGAGAGGCACAGTGACCGCCCATCCTCNGCGTTCCCACCTGCCCAAAGCGTGTATTAACCCACGGGATTCTTTACTCTTGGGCGTGTGCCGGCGTGGCGGAGCGTGTGGTAGCGGCGACAGGGGACCCTCACCACCAGAAGAGCAGATGGAGGGGAGCAACGAGATATCACCTGGATGGGTGATATGCCTCCACCTAACCCCTGTCACCTCTCCCTGTCCCCCTACCCCACATGCACACCTCTTTTTCTATTTCTTTCTTTCTTTCTTTTCTCTTTCCTTCTCTTTGCCTCTCTACTATTAAATAAAATACATCAATTTTTTGGCATCAACATTTAATCTCGTTTGGTTTTAATCTCATTTCTGGGAATATTTCGAACCTTCTAAGTTCTTTCTGGTTTATGCACAGAAACTTAGCTTTCTTTGCTCTTCTGGGTCTAAACTGGATCGTAACCCCTGTTATGGCAGTACTGACATTTTCCATACAGATTAATGGCCAAAAGGGTCATTAGTATCAGAGCCAAACTTGTTACACAGAAAGTCTTATATGTATCAACTCAAATTCTTTTGTGTTATATTTCACCTTCCTAGGTCGCTTTCAGTGCTAAATTTAATGGTGACAATCTCTTGTAAGCAGGGAGCTGGTGATTGTCACTAACTCTTCAGCATCTTGGTTTGCTCAATGGGAAGAATGTAGGGCCAGTGAAGGTTCCCGTCCCTTAATCTTAGGCACATGTGGGCTTGTGTTTATTCACTCAGTGGTCCCAGTCTGCTCAGCTCTCTGAGATTCCCAGCTAAACTCTGAAAGCCCAGACATTTCCTGGGATTCTGTAGTGCAAAGCCTGCAGCTTTTACTAATAAATGGGGGAAAATTATCTGATTTAGTGTTTGACAGTGTTTGGTCTTCTTTTATGAAGTTTGCCATCAGAATATTAACTTTATATAACTCATTATGAAGCCAGAATGGCCTAGGTGAGAAATGTATAGACTTTAAAAACTCTAAAATCTTTTCATAGAAGTTGCTTTTTCACCTTTTGAAAAGTAAAATACGTTCTGCATTGAGAAAAGTACTTGGGCATATTCATCATTGTCCATAGTTCCAAGAAGTCAAATCCCTCAGGTATTAGAGCCCTCAGGGTTTGGCACGTTAGTACAGCTGATATACAGGGCACTGTTGTTAAGAGTTCAGTCTAACAGTGGGAGAATTGTATGATTCAACCTGAGAAGAGATAAAGGCAAAAAGACTGACATTTGAGAAGTATAATCAGAGAAACTGGGAAGTGGGAAGAATTGTAGCCAGACCATAACTGTGATCTCTCTCTAAAAAAGTTTAAGAATCCTTTGTCTATAGAAAATCACTCAGTCTGTCAAGTCTTCAGGGATTAATGTACCAAATTAAATTTGCCTTTTTTTTAACAAAAAGATTTCAGCCCTTCCTTCATGTCTGGACATTTAAATGTCAGCATGGCGCTAAATGTTCTTTTTGTATTACAAAGTGAATTGAAGCTCTTTAAAGGAGCTGCCAGACTTTTAGTTCAGTTTGACAGAATAGTTATATCATTAAATGAACCAAGAGGACTTTATATCTACTAAATTTGACTCTGAGTGGTTACTCGTTAGTTCACCTCCCCCAGCTACCCTAGACACATTTTTGTGATTTAGCAATTCATTCATTAGTATCAGTACGTTTTTTGCACCATCTTTCATGGAAATTCTTATTGCCATCTCCAGAAGATAAAGGTTACTTAGATTTGCAAGCAATGAAGCAAGAGCACACTGTACCATTCAGCTATTCAGGTCTCCAGTGCAGCACAACTTACTGTATTTCATTATTTGATACTTGTTCAAATTAGAGCGTTTTATTTTAGGGAAAAAAAACCCAAAAACACATAAAACACCCCTTTTTCTTAAAAAATGTCTATGATGTCAGATGCATTATAGACCATCTTGGATTCCTTATATGGCCAATCATTTTTATACAAAAACCAAAAAGAAACTACCCTCATTTTCATTTTTCTTTTCTTCTTCACTGTTTAAACTCTCTGCTGAGAGCTCTCAAAAAGTTTGCTTCTTCTAGTAGGTGCCTACTGTTCAGTGATCATTCTTGTTTAACATTTATGCAAGACATAGCTTTGCTTTGCTTTCACTTCTGATAGTGCGTGATGAACAAGAGCTTCACAATTTTTTGTTGCTTAAACTCTTATTGGGAAATCTCTATTTTCCTCCTCTTCCTTCTGCCATCTACACATAGTCTTTCCTAAGCTAAAACAGAACAGTGTTTCCCAGATATGGGTTTTTATTCATATACATTTCATTAAAGTTTTCTATATTATTACAAATTTATATTAGACACAATTTTTTGTTATCTTCTGCTTTTTCCTACAGAACTTGGAGAGGGGAGGGAGAAGCTTTTTTCTCATAATTTTTGTAATTTAAGATCAGAATCTTTTTATAGAAAAGAATTCAAATGTGATTTTCTCTCATTTTGCATGATTATGTAAAACTTGATTTCACAGATTACATGATATCTGTTGATTATTTCATTTTAAATTTTAATACAATGATAAACTAATCCACTAATCCTTACTGAAGGCAATAGTAGGATCCTTCAGTGCTACATCAGAACAGCAGTTCAGCAGGCAGTCACAACATGTCAGAAACATATACTCCTACAACCAAATATAACAGTTTATTGATTTCTGAATCTTCAAATACTTAGCATTGGTACTTTTATTTCTATCAAAATGAATTATAAAGCACAAATCTTATTCATTTGAATAGGAACTCTTAATCCAGAACAATATTATGCATAACATTTGTAGAACATTATAGCTGGATCATTTTCTAAAGAATTCCACATTATGTTCAAAAATATTTAAATGCCGAAAAAAGTAAGGCGTGGGAGAAGCTCACTGCAATACTGACAAAAATAAAATGTAACATTTTATGGTGAGTTTTCAAGGAACTGTACTGCATTTGATTATTTTGGGTTTCAAAAATCTCATTAAAATTATCTGCTACTGAGGAATGAAAGACTGGCCCAGAATCAATAAATATTCAGAGAATGTAAAGACCTTAACAGTATTCTATGAAGAAAACATTTGGGCTGCTTAGCATATGCATGCTTTGAATACCCATTTAAAACAAGGAATTTGAATCAAAATGTAGTTTCTAGAATTTACACTTTTTCTGGGGTTCTAGGTTTTGACTGGTCAGATAGTGGCTACTCAGCTCATTGCTAAATAAGATCTCAGGGAAGAACAGAGGCTTCTTTGATTGTAAAATCCCTTATTTTGAGACATGCCACAAACCAGTAGCATGATATTTGCAGCCTCCAGTGTCTCCAGGCACAGTTTATTTGCAGAAAATAGATTGTCCCAAACTCTCTAACACAGACTACCATAAATCAAGGGGACATGGTGCAGCATATCATAATTGTATGAGATGCAGGTGTAGACAGGAAAAGGAAAAGAAAGGGAAGGGTCAGATAAACATATCAGTCTTATGTCTGATATATTCAAAATGACATGGTGGTTTTGGAGTGTTGGTTGAGATTGTGTTATGTTCAGCCTGAAACAGGGATTTGGATTAATAAAGTTGAATTTATGTAAGGTTAAATGTAGGATACCTCACCTAATACTCATTCATAGCAATTTAGAGTCTCCTAGGATGAGAATTCTTCTCATACAAATGTAATATCTACAGTCTATTTTATTACATTTCATCTTGTCAATTTCATCTGAATTCCTAATTCATGCAAATAATGGAACTTTAGAATGTACAATTCAAGTAGCCATTTTGATTCTACGGTTTAAAGGAGGACATCTGTAATTTAGCTTTATGCAGGTAAGAAGATAGCTGAGATCAATTTTATCTCTAATGGCTTCATTGGGCAGAAAAGTGTTATTCCATTTATGTCCACATAAATAATCTGTATAAGGATTCCTCACTTAAGGTATGCAAAAGTGGTAAAGAAATGAGGACTTATTATACTGAAATTTGAAAAAATATAACAGATTATCACATCCCTGACTTCACTGCAGTATAGAGTTCTCCCTCGAGATCTGGGGTACAGTGCTTCTACTACATAGGCACAGATGAAGTTGCGAAACAATACTTAAGTTCCTTTACTGTCTGCCTTATCAGTTGAGAATATGGTCTCCCCAGAATAGCCACACTGGAGCAGCTAGATTCCTGAAAGGAGGCAGTGAACTCATGGAAAGCCCATGCTGGAGCAGGTTCCTGTCAGGGACCTGCAGATCTGTGGAAAGAGGAGCCCATGCTGGAGCAGGTTTCCTGGTGGGACTTGTGACCCTGTGGGGGACCTATGTTGGAGCAGGTTGTGCTTGAAGGACTGCACCCTGTGGAAGAGTGATGCACATTGGAGCAGTTCATGGAGAACTGTTTGCTGTGGGATGGAATCACGTTGAACAGGTTTGTGGAGGACTGTCTCCTGTGGGAGGGACCCCAAGCTGGAGCAGGGGAACGACTCCTCTCCCTGAGCAGCAGCAGGAACAATGTGTGATGAACTGACCATAACCCCTGTTCCCAGTCTCCCTGTGCTGCTGGGAGGGAGGAGGTAGAGCTTGGGAAGGAGGAAGGGGTGAAGGGAAGGTGTTTTTAAAGACTTATTTTGCTTCTCATTAGCCTGCTCTAATTTTATTAGTGATTAATTCAGTTAATATTCCCAATTTAAGTCTCTTTTGCCCATGATGGTATTTGGTGAGTGATCTCTCCCTGTCCTTATCTCAACCTATGAACCCTTTGTTATATTTTCTCTCCCGTGTACACTTGTGGAGAGGAGTGAGCGGCTTTGACGGGTGCCAAGCATCCAGGCAGGGTCCAACCCCCTACACACGGTATAACATTTTTGAATCATTCGGTTGTTATTTGACATTACAAAAGTACTTCCTTTTAGCAAAATAGTGATAACAAAAATACCACAGAATTAAAGGCAGTTAGTATGTCTTCTTAGAAAATTCTTGTTTAAAAAAAGATTAAATTGCTAAAAAAAGTTTGAATCCCATTTTGTACAATGCTATAAATTTAAAAATAATTACATTTGAAATAGTTATTTGACAACTTGTTTTCTAAAATACTAGATTTTACAATATTACCTCTATTTCACACAGTTATATACCATTTAATAGCTTAGCACAAACCAAAACTAGCTACAATAAAAATAAAACATGTTAGTATTCTCCTGACTAAGTTGATGTCATTGACATTTCACTGCCACTAGATTAAATCGGTTCTTAACAATTGTCATTAGATAAAATCTGTTCTTAAAGAGAAGTCCCAACAAAAATTGCACTTGAATTATTGAATGTCTTTCCTTTCTCTTTCTCCGTTGGAAATGCACATCATACAATACAGGTATAGAATCTGTAAAACATAAAATAACCTGTGCAACTTTAAAAATGGTATCATGTAAAGAGTTACAGAATTCTATTCCCATTGTTCGGGGGATTTCCTTGGACCTGCCTGCCAGAGGGTCTGTGAGCAATAAAGATTTTTTATCCCCATAATCCATCCTGCGATGCATCTGTAGACAACATTCAGTGCTCTAAACTGTGTTTGCATAGGTAAGGCTTATCAATCCAAACAGGACTCCAACACTGAACATATTTTTGAGGTCGTAACCATAACATATTCTGAATATTACAAAACCACAAGAGATGAAAGCTCTTGCTCTTTTGAAGATGGCTTACCACAGAAAACGATTCATGGCCATATCAGTAGAATGAATAAGTTGGACAAGAATTGTTTGTTCGCAGGAATTGTTCTCTGTGTTTAAACACAATAGTCAGGGAACATCAGAAGGAGGCATAAGATGGGAAAAAGAATGCTGTTTTTTTCCTGCACACACATAATGTGTGGTTAGACTGGGGAACTTTTTCAAAAAAGTTAACATAACTCAAAGGAATGCTGTGTCAACTTGTGAAAAAGAAAACAGTTTTGAGTTACACAGGCACTTAATTAGACAAGTTACAATTTTTTGAAAGACGGAGATTATTAGAGGGAAATATGTGCTTTCCTTTTTCCTTTTGCCCTTTATGATAGATTGACATTTGGCTGCTATCAGAGGTAAGATGTTGATCTAACCCAGTCCTTTTGACCTTATGTTTTTATGTTCAAGAAGAAATGTACAGGTCAAGAACTGGAAATATCCCAGGCATTATTATGATCTGAAGACCTCTGCAGAGTGTTAGAGGAGAATACTTGCTGAACAGGCTAGGAGTCTGACTGTGGTGATGAAAGAAAGAGCTATGAAATTTTAGGTTTTACACCATAGGAGTTTCAGGAGATTTCTCTAAACAGTAATGGCTTAGAATTTACTTCTTCACATAGGGCAAAAATAGATGAAGTATTGCTATACTCAAGATTTTATTTGAAAATGTCCTATTTCTGACTGAAGATTGGCACATTGAATGAAAGTTTTCTAGAAAAACCATTGACATATATACTATCAAAATTAATCTTCTGCGTGTACTTCAGACACTAGCACCACATTGCCTAAACCTAATTCTACTTTTCATGCTTGCATCTTCTAGAGTTTCAGCATTTTTTTTAAATCTACAAAGATTGATTCAGCATTTTATGAAAACTTATAATCAAAAGTGTATTTTTAATTCCTGGAGGAGGTCTCTTACATGCAAAAATGCTGTTAAGATGGGAATTAATTATCCATCTTCAAGGTTTGAAAATTCTTCTTGTTATTCTGCATTAATTTTCCATTTCTCTTTCTATACTGGGAACATTGGGTTTGGTTCTGTGTCTTACACAAAATCTTATGGGAAGAGATTTTCCTTTATGAAGCTCCTGAGACAAGTTTCAATGCTCAAAGAATGAAAGAAATTCTTTGTTTTCTGCAAAATACAGTTCAATAGATATAAAGACTTACCCATAATCTAAATTATAGTTGAACTGGACCTTACTATTGTATCTGTCATTTGAGTAAATACTAAAATTTTGTCTAGCAGTCTGAATTTCATTTTCTCCATCCCTCCTCTGTACCTACTTCCCTCCCTGCCTTTCTCCCTCCAACCTTCTCTACCTTTGGCTGTATAAATCCTTCCATCCCATCCTTACTTCCTTTCTAGAGATCCAAACAGCCGATATTTGTAGGAATAACCATAAGTCTGTGTAAAAAAAATAGTTTATAGAAATTCTTAACATCATGCTCCCTCTCCTTTTTCAGTTCAGCCAAAGCAGAATGTTACAAGTGCTAAGGACATTTATCAAGATAATCTGCAGTTGATGCACTTTTATATCCTTTTCTGTTTGAGCTCAGCCAAGGAATAGGATTTGCTCAGAAAATAGTAAGCCAAATAAATCAAGCTAGACTCTTTTGCAATGTATTTCAGTATTTAATCCACTATCAGCAAGCTTATACACCATAAAATTTTCTCCCCGTTGACTGCTCCAACAGCAGAATTTGCACAAAGCACAGAGCATAAATTTTACATTACTGACATTCTCCAGAAGACTATATGTCCAAGGTTTTGCAACCTGATAAAACAATGGATTTCACAGAGAAAAAGTTTCCTGTAAAGAATACAGAAACTGCCAATGCACTAATTTTAATCACCAAATTAATTATTTCATTAATTTCATAGTTAATTAGCCACCATTATAAAATCTGAGGGCATATTCATGTATATGTGAACAGAATTTCTATCTCTGTTTTCAGCAACATGGAGGAAAATAACAAATAATCACAAACATATAAAACAAAACAGGTACAACTTTGGAAATCTTTGGCATCTTTGCCAGGACATAAAATTGAATCCAAGAGAGCATTTATAAAAAAATTTTTAATATACTGTGATAGAACTTATCATAATTTTTTTTTTTTTTGTGAAAAGTATGTTTTAAAACACCCTTATTAGCAGTCCCAAGTAATGGTACCATGCACAGTTCTGCTTGAAAAGGTATAAAGGTTCCTGATAAATGGTTACAAATTAGATCAACCATATGTTGGCATCCATAAAAACAGCCAAACCTATGTCCCAGACAGCAATATGTATTAAACTATACATGCAGAAATGTGAAATCACAACTAAGCAACTGCAGAACTTTTCTGTTGTCTTTGTTATATAGGATCTCTCTCTCGTAGGTGCAATTACTCTCATGTTCATGAGGAACAGAAAAGTGTATTTTCTTGCATTCTTTTTATTTGTGTCAGAACAAGGTTTCTGATTTATTTTTCCCAAGCAGCTATTTCTTTACATTCTATAAGGAAAAAACCTAAACTCAGGAACAGTCAGATTATAGAATGTTTCAGATTTTAATTTGCTTCTTTCATAATCCTGAAGACCAAACTGTTAACTAGACTTTAGCTTCGGTTGCTCTGATGAAGCAATGGGAGAAAAAGCAGTGATGTTCAATTTGGTGTCTTAATAAAAAAACACTTGGGCTTTCCAGTAAATTTCTGATGGTTTTGAGACTGCTACGCATTGCAATTGATGTTAAGAGAGTTCTAGCACACATCTTGTAAAAATTAGTTTCCACCAGGGATACATTTAGATGCCCATCTTGTTTGTTCTATTTTATGCAATGGTGCATTTTGTAACATTTAAATACATATTTGGATTGGTTCCTGAAAAGCTTTTAAAACTTATCTTCTGTTATTTTCACTACAATGTGAGTGCATTACTGTCTTCCACTACTCAAATGTAAGATTTACTCATGATGAATATTTTGATCTTCCAAAAGACAAATCCCCTGTACTATTGTTCTCTCTAAGGTTTAAAATTCTGTACAGGCATAATTTTTATCAGCAGTTAAAATGGGCAGTGCATTAAGTAAAGTATCCTATGTTTTTGCCAGAAATAATTAGCATGTCAAGGTGATAATTAATAATTAAAAATTCAAATTGTCATATTTAATGCCTTGCATGTATTTGTAATTGTGACTGACTGTTTCAGGACCTTAGTTTTAATTAAAAATAAACAACAATGAAAGTATGTAGCATTTTCAGATAAAATATTAATTAGTTTGTTGTGAATTACAGTGTCCAGTGGGAAATAAAAAATTTGCTAAGCTGCCCTAATTGCCCTACAAAGTCTCTGTAAAAAAGTTAAGTTTCATGAAAGACATTCCAGTTATTTGACAAAAAGCAGCATCTATTGGTTTATTCAGTGCAGCAATTTTTAGCAGTCTAGCAGAAAGTAATGTGATCATTAAAACCAAATTCTCCTCTCCTGTCTGCACAATAGAGCACTTATTATCCATTCTGCTCTTCTTCCTTGCAGAGAACTCTTATTGCTGGCATTGGTGTTTCTACACACGCAGGAAGATCACAATAGCCCTATGAATCTGTTCTGTTCACATGAAAGAGGAAAATTTAGACAGAAGACTCTAACAAAATATTAGGACTGAATTTTTCTCTTAGACACTGAATGGAATGCCAGCTGATACCTGTTGGAAATTCACATAAAGATTGAGAATAAACAGCTGGGTCTATACGTCCCTAATTTCCATGACAAAAAAATTCCATTTTTGTCTGTCTCACAGGTTTTTAACATAGCCCACTGTTGTAATAACTTAAAGGTTGCCTGATTCTACTTTCTCTAGATGCTTTTTAATGCTATACTCTTGGCTCAGCCATGAAAAACTAAGCCAAGCTGGACCCCAGGACAGAAAATACTGTCCTAATTTCTCAGACAATGTGAATGTGTCTAAACTGAGGGTCTATGAGATATTTTTCTGTTCCAAGGGACACCAGTGACAAGCTTCAGCACGTATGAGACATGGAAGCACATATTTCTCCTAATTTTTTAAATGGCAGTCAATAAAGATGCTGGGAGTTATTCATGCAAGATAACTGGGTCTCTAATTGAAGTGTTCAGAATTTCTGTCATATACTCCACTCCAGTTTGGTGTAAGCACTCAATATGAAGTCTGCCATAATATGGTGTTCAAAATATCTCAATTTTCCATAATTCAAAGCATCTTGCTTCTTTTACTCTGAATATACATACTGATTTCATGTGGGACATACAGAATTAGGTCTTCTCTTTGTTGTCCATCCAACCTGAAATATTTGTAACTATTTCTACTATTTACAGTTTTCTCTATTGATTTTTCAATACATTTGCCATGTCAATTAATTGTTTTGCCCTTCTTTTGTCTCTCTCTCTCAAAGCTCTCAAAACCCCAAAAAATAAAACCACCATAAACCTCAACCAAACCATAAAAAAAACAATGCACAAAAACACAGTCCTCTGAAAAAAACACAGACATATTTATAGATTTTTTTTCACAGATATTAATATAAAGGAATTCACATTAACAGGAAATACATGGAAAGAAAAACAGAATTTCAGCATAGGATGATGTCTCTAGCATTCTTTATGCAACATGGAAGAAACAATGTATACACTTATGATTATTTTATATATGTTCTTTCAAAAAAATAGAATTTTCATGGACATCCTTCAAACAAGTATCTATTTAAGCGAGCTGGAATGCTGATATAAAACATATGCAAAGATAAGGCTTGTTGGTGTGTGATTTTAGACGCATTGATGGCCAATGTTTAAGCAATTGGATCCCACTCCCTAACTCATGCAAAGCTATTCATGTATAAAATTTTAATCTGCTCTTTGAATCTAGATTCCATCCATAAAGTGTCACACCATCACCACTCTGTTACTTAACAGATATTTAGAAGGCTGAATGAAAATTCTGACCAATGAACCTAAGCAGCAAGTTACATAGACAAGGTGAATGAAATGTGACTTTTTTCTTTCCTTCTCCCTTTTTTATGGCAATCCTGAAATAGCAAGTGTGATCATACAATTAAGGACTATATCATAAAGCACATGCACAAGAACCCTGAATTAACATTTCATCTGACTTTAATGCTAGTATTTCCTGCTTGCAATATGCTTAACAATTTACCACTCTCAGAAAATCTAAATAAGTGTACTAAAATATATGGGACAATTTTGTGTCTTATGACAAAGCCACTTGTATCTTCCCTGACTGAATTCAATTCACAGCTAAGTCCCAAAGGCCAGATACCAAACCAAAGACCTCAAGCAGCTTACCTGGGATAAGGAAACATTATTAACAACATAGGAATAATAATAAGGAAACAAATTAACAAAGTTAATTTGTACACACAGTAATCTGTTGATAGTGTAAATACAACATTAAGACTCTAACCATGTCGTTATGAATCCAGTTGTCACAATACTAATACATACCCTCTCAAGTATTCTATCAATGCTACTTCCCAATGCTGATAATTTAAACTTATATGTGCAAGCTTTCGAGTTTCTATTCCTATTTCTGCTATTTTACCCTTGTTGTGCTGCTCTGGGTCCTTAAGAAGCTGGGTGCTGGAAGGGTTGCAGCAAATTTTCAGTGTGAAAAATTCTTTACCAAGAGAAGTACAGTATTGATGGTCAGGATTTCTACCTCCTTCCCCTAGAATTCACTGAGGACTACTCTAAGACATTTTCTAATACACAGAATGCCTTGCTCTTTGTTCATACATGATCTTTTTTTCTCTTTTTCATCCCCATAACCTCTTCACCTGTCACTTTAAGTTGCTTTCCTTTGATGGTCAATAACTGGTGATCCATGACCTGCATGAAGCCCTGGGCTTTCTGGCTTCATCCTGTGCCTGCATTCATGACTGCTCTCATGTATTATATTCCAAGGTCATAGATCATTCTGCACTGAATGGCTACCAGTTAGTACTGTTTGTGAAAGTTATGGTGATAATGGTTTAACAACAAAATTGAACAAAGCTAAACAACAACTAAAACTAATAATTTAACAGTCATCTGTCTGTGGTACTGTTGTTGTTAACTAACCTAAAACAAAAGTTCCTGGCAGATCAAGACATGTCCATACAAAGCAAGCCTCACAAATCCTAGTCCCAAATCCATGCAGATTTAATGAAAAGCCTGAGGTCCGTTACTGGGAATGGAAGTACTGTAATTATAGGTCTACAGTGTTATCATCTACACTAGTGCCACATTTCCATTCAAAGATTAAAACTTTTTTCCCAGGAAGGGTCGACTTAGAAATTGTACTTTCAGTTAATGAAGAGAAAATTATTGAAATGACAGAACTGCATTTATTTCACAATTTTCTTTTGTAAAATCTTTAAAGAAAATGAAAAAAATTCCAGCAAATGGAGACTTAGCAGTTCAAATATAACTACTACAGAAAATCCATGGGTTATCCCAGACAATACTGCAATGATCTGCCCTATTTCATTTAGTGAAAGCTCTCAATAAAATTGTATTCAAATAACTGGGTTGGGGAAGGAGAGATGGAGAGATGATAAAAATTAAAGTCAAGGTTTATGAAATTTTTCAGAGGCTCAGAACCTAATGTGACTTTGAATAATTCAGAAAATTCCATGACATTTCAGGTTATCAAGAAGAAGTATTTTTCTTAACTCTAGTGGAGATAGCTTTACTTTTGCACAGTACAAAGCTGTTGTCACAATGTATGCAATTGCATTTGCAAGAGGTTTTATTATCCGGGTATCTGCTTTAACAAATATTTTCAACAGCTATGTCACTATAGTGTATAAATTCACAGTGTAAACAATTCTTTGATGATGTGTTACCAGGTGTTTATTTACAAATTTTTGCAGTGACAGTCCTTTAGTAAAAAAAGTATATTGGCTTGCTTGGATAACTCATCTCAAATTCACTGATAATCTAATGATTTCTGAAAATTCCCCACGTTTTATATTTAAGAAACCTAAAACAACAAACACAAAAACCAACAAAACAAAACAAGACAAATAAACAAATTACAGTCTTTTATAACTATGGCTAGTCTGTATATGGAAGTTCAGCTGTATCACAAATTCATTTATCCTGAAAGAGGAAATAGATGGTTGAGGTTGAGATTTCTTGATCCTTAGAAATCCTTATGAACACAGCTGGACAAGGCCTTAAGCATCCTTCTGTAACTAGACCTGCTCTGAGTGGGAAGTTGGACTAACTGATCATCTAGATCACCTGAGGTCTGTTTAAAAAAAAGATGTTATGATAAGCCTAGGTTTCTAGTGTGATATAGAATCATTAAGGTTGGAAAAGACCTCCAAGACCAACAAGTTCAATCTTAAAATGAGAACTTCTGAGTTATTCAAGACATTCACATGCAGAGAGTAGACATGATAAATGGCTTCCACGAAACATAAACCATTCTGTAGTGTAAACAAAACAAAACAAGCTTTAAAAAGGGAGGCAGAAACTTAGTGTTTTCTGATGTTGAGGTTTCAGTAAAAGATTGTGAAGTTGGGAAGCTATGTGTGGGCAAATTGTAATTTGCCAATCTATAATTCCAGATAATAATTACGCCTTGAGTGATAACATAATGTCTTCTCATAATGTTATGCTTTCTGATTAAGGTGAATTCATGCATCCTTTACAGAACAGATGACATAGATTTGTTCTTCTCAGCATCCCACAGAGAAAAACTGTAATTTTTTTTAAGATTTCAAAGTAATAGTTAGAAATATGCGGAACATCTTGCTAACGTGTTCTAGATATGCTGATAAACCCTGACACATAGTTATATTACATTTCTAAACTATGTAAAAGATTCTCAGCAGGTTGTGTATTTCAATATTACCATCCATCAAATTGGTCTATCTTTGTTAAAAGCAGCAGAAAGTAAAATGTCAAACCTACATGATCAAGCCTTTGTTTTGGAGGAAAGACAAGTGCTACATGACCCAGAACTGCACTTAGGAGAAGCCAGTAGAACAAGGACAATAAAAAAGAAATTAAGTTTTTAAAGATGAATAAAGAAATGCAGCCTCTGTTCTTCCTGTTTTTTGTTAAGGGATATGTTTATTCTGTAATAATCTGCTTAGTAGCTCATTAAAGAACAATTTTGCAGTGTTTACTTCTACTCTTCATACTTAGCAGCCTCAGTATATCTGAAATGTTTAGATGCCATCATATCGCCTCTGTTAAGAACAAGAGGTAACACTTTCTCCTCAGCCACACTTTCTGTGTGTAGAAACCCTCATGCTATCCCTCATCTTAGCAAAATGCAGTGACTCTGGGGAATCACTAAGCTGTGACAATAAACACAGCTAAAGGGGGTATTAAGCAAAATATCTTACTGCCTAGGAGATAAAAAACCTCTCACAATCTGAACAGAAACCAGTGCCATAGACCAGGGACATATGATTACATTATATACACCTGCCTGGAGACCAGCCCTTCGTACCTGGCATGTTTCTTTCTATTTATAGGTACCTCTTTACCAGAAAGATAATCAATACTTGGAAAGACTTCAGAAGGTGTCTGAATAATTGACACATGGGCATAAGTCTTAAATAAATTAAATATATAATGCTTGTCTTGAAGATAAGAAAAAAAAAGTTACAGTATCGGTACTGAAGACAGAGAAAATATCAAAACCACGTGAAAAGAAATTAAAAATAAATAAATAGACAAATTTTAAAAGAAGCTGTTACATAAAAGATTTTTCATAGTGAGATATAAAATGGCTTTGTAAGGGAACTAGAGAAAATTTCAGTGTCTTACACACTTTAAATAACAAAAGGAAAAAATTATTATCAAGCATCCTGCTTTTGCAGGGATTTATATCCAAAAAATGCAGTATCTATCTGCAAGAGCTTTTTTTAAAGTTGTAGTCCTATTTTCACTCCCATTTAAAATAGCCCTGGCACTAGATACAGCTGTAAATCTATTTTTCAAATATTTTATTATACTAAATGCATATTTCAGGGCTCTGCTTATCACTTACAGCATACGGGAAAGATTTTTTCTCTGGCCTTCATATACAATGTTCAAGGTTTTTTCACTTTTCTATCAAACATTAGGTACCGATCACAGAAAAAGGTAGCGTGCATAGCAGAATGTATAAGTTTTTTCACTGCTGTTAAAATCTTGAATTTTCTTTATTGATGTCTTGCTCAAGTACTCAGTGTTTATGTGATCACCAGATTTTGGCACCGGAAGAAATTCTCAACTCAACTCACTCAAGAAATTCTCAACTCACTCAAGAAATTCTCTATTTTTTGAGAAACTGCTAGGGATTATTATTCTTTCCCCTTTGTCATGGAGATCATCAAATTTCATGTGTCTGAAAGTAGAATACTTGCAGCACTCTTGATGTTTCTTGCTCCTTTTTCCTAGAACTTCACAGCTGTGACTGTTAGTCTTTATGCAAGTTTATATATAGATTTCTTCAGTTTCAGAAACTGAAAAGTGCTTTGTGAGATGTGGTAGTTTTTTCAGTGGGTACTTTACACACACATCAGATAAAATTTTGAGTGCTTGGGTGTATGCAGTTGCAATGGACAAAATTCAGTGACAAGTTGACACATTATTCTATTTCAAAACACTTTCTGACAAAATTGTTACTCTTCTTTTCCAGTGCAACAGTTCTGCAAGTTTTTACCAAATACTCTTTGTCTAGAGCACTCCAAGGTTTTTTCTGTTTAGTTTCTTTTCTCTTCTCATAACATTCCCTCCAATCCAACTTCTGTCACCTACTTATACCTACCTATGCACAAATCTCTGATTCTGAAATTTAAATATTTCCAATTTAAAAAATCCCAAAACATATAAGCCTATCATTGCCTTTATTTTGGATTTTCTCACATAGGTATTTGAGATACTGGCTTTGTCCCATCTCCATAAATATTCTTCCTTTTTTATCTTCTTTGATAGTTTTCAATCTGGTTTCCAATCTACCTGTGCTGTGAACACTTCTCACTTCCTTTATATAATATCATTTTCATTCTGGTTGCCTTCTTTTTGTGAATTGTCTTTTTTTTTTTTTGTTACACATGATTTTATTTCTGAGACAATGCTAAAATATATATATGTTTCTAGCTTTCTTCCCTGTTTCTGCTTCAGGCTATTAAGCTATCTCTGTGTGCACATGGTCGTGTCATTGCCTGTGTTTCAATAGTTCGTCTTTAGGAACAGGTTTCTTAGGCAAGGCAGTACAACGTCCAAAAGTTTGTCCTAGTCTAGTTATCAAACCAGCTGAGCTGAAACCATACTCCCAACATGGGCAAGGGACGAACCAGAGGGAAAAGTAACCTACCAAGTGTCTCAGGAAACCATGCTGTTCAGAGAGCTATACTGAACTACCAAGTAACATCAAGGAAAAGACATATTTTACCTTGGAGCATTTCTTGGAGGAGAGTCAAATACAGCTACCTAAGTCAAGGCTGACACAGGTCCATATTCCTGGACCAACAATAGTGAACTTGAGCTTGTATTCCCAGTAGCCACACAAACTCACATCTACAATACATACGCACATATAAACACATCCAGCCACACAGATCACAGACAGACACACAAAGCACTCACATGAACACAGTATCAACGGCCTCATCCTGTACCTCTCTTCTCTCAAACAGATCCATTAGTACAGGATTTATCCCTATGTATAATATGGATTGCCCCCACAAGTTGGACATGGACACTCAGTCTCTCTAGCTGCCCCGGATTCCTGTCTTCACAATTGCTATCACCTGGAAATACGAGAGCACCTGAGACCACTGTCCCACTCCAGATCCCCTTTGCTAACACACGTGCACTGGGTACCTACACACACGCACACCCCCATGCTGACACACCACAGACTCCTCAGGAGTTGTCCTTGAACTCATGGTCCGTGCCACAGGTGGTCCTAGATCCTTATTCTCCCCATCTGCCTTCCCCCTAGATGCAAACATGCACAGACTGCATAGTCCCTCCAGCAGCTGTCTTTGGTCCCACAGAGGGCCAGCTCCTCCTGTGGTCCTGGTCTTAGAAACATCTCCCCAGCTCCTAGGCCACTTTACCACCTGGCCAGGTAGTCTAGCTTGATCTAGTTAGTGATCACACTGTTGGCAAAGCTTTAACCATTAATCTCTTTCAGTTTTCTGGAAGAGATTCTATTATATAGGTACGATGACTGACATCGTTTAACATTACAGCTCTCAGCACTTTAAGCTTATAAGATCAGTTCCTGTCATTTTCCACATTGAATAGAGTTTCAATTTCTCTATCTTTTTTTTTTTCTTGAAAGTGTTTCAGAAAGAGATAGAACATAATAAGTAGATATGGGAGCCTAAGGCAAAAAATGAGACTAAAGATGCAGATATACACATAAGAACTAATACGACATTCACCAAAATGAAAAAAGAAAAACACTAGGTATGTAAAAAAACCCACAAACACCATGCCTTTGTATTTATTTATTTTCCTTTCCCTACTTCTTTTGTTTGCTTCTTTACTAACATGAAAAGAAGCAAACTGTAGGCCTTTACTTCACCAAAGCCATATCCAGAAGCCATATCCACAAAGTACTTTAGATATTATGAGCAATACCTAAGCATCCTTTTATGTTGTGAGCTTAAAACTGCATAAAGTTTCCACATAGTAGTGAATTCATTCTGTATAAATTAAAGAAAGTCAGATGTGTAAGAACAGTATTTTAAACCCTACATTTGAATATATTAAGGCTTAAGTAAATTGACAAGAAATATTATAAAGAAGAACTTCTGGAAATTAAAAGGTATTCATTAGACTTTGCAGAATACCTTCATGGCTAGAACAATGGAAGCCATAGCTAGCTAAGACAATTAAATTTATGCAATTTTTGCAACTGTAAAAATAAATTATTACATGACAAGTATGTGCCATTATTTTAACCAGCTTCTGGAGCCTTTATGTTCATCTCTTGGTTGCTAAGTGTAAGAGATAAAGCAGAAGAAATATTGAAGGAGACATTCACCCTACTGGAATGAATACTAGAAAAGAAAAAAACAAAGAAGGAAAGGAAAGGAAAGGAAAGGAAAGGAAAGGAAAGGAAAGGAAAGGAAAGGAAAGGAAAGGAAAGGAAAGGAAAGGAAAGGAAAGGAAAGGAAAGGTTTTAAACAGATAGAAAATTTACTTGTAATGTATGTCACCACTACAGGTTTTGATAACAATTTTATGAATATTAAAAGAGAAAATAAGAGTATTTCCAGATTTCTAAAAGCAACTTCTATGAATTTTCCCTGTTTTAGAACCTGAAAATTAAAATATGCTTTTCATAGGTAGTTTCTTGTCTACAGTAAGAACCAGGCAAAACCAGAACACCTCAATTTCTTATTAGAAACTTACGTAGTGAAGGTTTATCTATTTTCACTAATACTGCAAAATTTGAAGTGTAATCTATAACTTTTCAGGAGATTAAAAGCTGCACAATTGGCACACTGTCCTACAAATCTAGCTTCAGTTATAGTGCTAAAGAAAGTTTCTGTAAAGATTACAGCCTTTTCTCACAAGTCAGCACACATTAATACGTGTTAACATGTGGGTAAAAGGTACAAAAATATGCTCCAGCAGCATGAATTCCTTGATCCTAACAGAATAAGGCCAAAAAAGAACAGAATATATCTCTCTTTCACCATGGATATTACACTCATTATAGAAAACTGGTAGTTATATTTCTAATTTTTCTTCCAAGAAAAAAGTAGAATTTAATTCATATGGGGTTTATATCTGCAACTATCAGCTTTGACATGTTAGTTTTGTATTTAATGTTTCTTTTTATCATTTAATTTCATAGAATCACAGAGGATTCTGAGTTAGAAGTGACCCATAAATATCATCGAAGTCCAGCTCCTGGCCCTGCACAGCACCATTCCCAAGAGTAACACCATGTGCCTGAGAGCATTGTCCAAATGCTTCTTGAACTCTGTCAGGCTTGGTGCTGTGACCCCTGGGGAGCCTGCTCCAATGCCCAACCACTCTTTGGGTGAAGAACCTTTTTCTAATATCCAACCTAAACCTCCCCTGACACAACTTCAGACCATTCCCTCAATAAGGGAATGTCCTGTCACTGTCACCACAGAGAAGAGATCAGTGTCTGCCCCTCCTTTTCCCCTCATAAGGAAGTTGGAGACTGCAATGAGGTCTCCCCTCAGTCTGCTCTTCTCCAGGCTGAAGAGACTAAGTGACCTCAGCCACAGTCTCTAATAGTTTTATATCTTCCTTTTATTGTGGCACCCAAAACTGCACTCAGGACTTGAGGTGAGGCTGCCCCAGTGCAGAGCAGAGTGGGACAATCCCCTCCCTTGCCCGGCTGGTGATGCTGTGCCTGATGCACTCCAGGGCACGGCTGCCCCTCCTGGCTGCCAGGGCACTGCTGACTCATATTCAACTTGCCACCAACCAGGACCCACAGGTCCCTTTCCAAGGCACTGCTCTCCAGCATACTGTAATATGGACTGATACTAAATGTATGAATTTGGGAGGTCTTAGAAAAGTAATAATGGCAGAAGATTGCCATAGAGATTGGAAATCTATAAACATAATTATAGCCTAGGATATTCAGACACTGGAGGAAGACCCAGACATAGTAGTTGTAAATCTGTAGCATAGTGATTTGATATTCCATTTAATACTGTAACAGAAGATATAAAGAAGGCCATTCTTTATAAAAAGAAGATATAAAGCTGTGTTTCTTTCCTCCAATTTTATATGGTTTTTTAAAAATCACTTATGCTCTGTCTTTACTAAGATTAATATAAACTCCTACCAAACTCTACTATTAACTCATTTTGGGGAATCTTTCCTTGGAATGATGAAATAATTCTTCAAGCTTAGTAAATAAAAAGTATTCAAATATTGACATAAAAGGCACTGACATGCTAGGGGGAAAAAAAAGGATTTGTATGATTGGCTATGCACTGAGAAGTTCCAAACTATTTTCTTCTCATGAAAATTCTTTCAATATATTTCTGAAGCAATATGTGCTTTCAGAAGATACCTTTTTGCACATTCTATGTTGATACATAAATGTATAAAAACTCTACCAATAAAAGATCTCTTTCTGATGCAATCTCATCTGAAATTCTTTGAGATGACACAGCAGCACTAGTTTGAACCCATAGAAGTAGCAAATGCTATTTCTTCCAGCTTCCAGCAAATGCAAAGCAGTAAGCTGATTATTATAATCACGTCTTAGGGGTTCAGGAGAAGCTATGCAGTCTATGTTTTCTGATATGATGTCTTTTGAAACACTAGCCATTTCGACTGGCCCATCAAGATAACATGTGAACAACTATGACTGTCCATCACATCACATTATTAACTACTGTGTTCTCTTAGTATTGTTCAATCACATCAAATTATCGTTGCATTACACCATGATGATATTAAGGCTTTTAACATACTGCTAAGAAACAAAAGCTTTTAAATAATAAAGCACAGCAAAGAAATGTTTCTTGAACTTGCCATAAGAATAAGTACTGGAAATATGTCCACCTTTTTTTTTCTTTTTCATTGACTATATTGTACATGTAGGCAGGATTTGAATTCTTCTGGGGTTAGAATATTTTTTTTAAGAAATGACAAGCAGATAAATATTTCCTGTAGCCTCATAGATTGTAGAAGACTTATTGAGGCATCCTGCAGCAGAACAAGTTCCCTTCCTCTGAAAAGGATGAGATAGTGGCAGCAAAACATGCTATTCCTGAATGAATCAATGAGATGTGTTTTGAGAAAAGTCCATTGCAAAGATAAATACTAAAGCTCTAGGTGAAAATAAAAAACACAATCCAGAAAAACAAAAGAAAAAGAGCAAAACAGAGAAAACATTCAAGGAACGAAGTATCCCTGGAAATACACAGACATGGAAGGAAAAATGCCCCTAAAAAAAAAAAAAGAAACAGTGTCAAGAACTATTCTAGGAAATGGATACAGAATCAACATTCATAAAGAACTGAGGTATATCTTACTTTTCAAAAATAATTTGAGGAAAAGTCTAGAATTCAAAAGAGAAATTTCTATACATATTTGGTAATCTTATGTATGGAACAGAGAGTGTATTTTCCTAGCATGACAAAGTCTATGAAAAAACCCTGCGCTCTCTATTAAATTTGGAATTTTTTCTAGAGTAATTTTTTCAGAACTGTCATCAACTCCAATAAATCCTCTGGCTTCTATGAAAGTCTGTAAAATTTTTCATTGAAGTTTTGTTCACAGATATGTTAACGAGTTTTCAGTATCACTGAAATACTTTGCGTTTTGAAAATGTTGACTCATGGATTAGGCTTGACAGAAGAACTCACACAAAATACACAGAGAATTTAGATATAAGGAAAAGTTACATTTGATCAAGATTCAATGGAAAATTGGCCCAGACTTTATTTTCGATCATTTTGTCATTCTGTCTCCCACAAGTGCCACTTGGAGACAGATGGGAGAAATGAAGTGCATTCATCATACAGGTAATTCTTTCACTACTTTGCTTCTCACAAATGTCAAGAATTTCATTCAAAGCACTGCATGCTTCACAGAAACAGAAATGAGACACTTTTTTCCATACTTCCCCTAAGTTATACCTTGCTTAAATTGTAGACTTTTCCCACGTTGTTTTTAATAAACAACATGGTGATCCTTAATCTACGTTAAGGTGATCCTTAGTTCACATTAAGGATCCTTAATTCACATTAAAAAAAACAAACCAAAAAACCCCCAAAAACCTTACTTCCCTTTGGTTGAAATGAAAGTTTCTGTTCATTGCAGTTCACTTAAAAAGAATATAATAAATATAATAAAAAGTGAGGCTAATAATCACTTCCAGTCTTCGAAAGGAAACAAGTTCCTTTACAAGACGGAGAATTATTTGTATGATATAATGGACTTAGAAAATGATGTAATTACAGGTTTCTTATTCTTTATAAGTATCACTCGCAGTCCTGCTCTCAAGAGAGCAGGGAAGACAACACCAGTAAATCTGAACATCTCTTAGCTGTTTTTTGCATCCCAATACCAGACCCATATTTTAGAAAATACCCACTAATTACATACTGCGATCAATATTTTTTAGAAGTTTTTGGTTATTTTCTTCTTTCTTTTAATCAGTTTGGCTGCATAAGAGTGGCCATGATTCATATTTTACCTAGAGAAAGTGTAAGAGACTGAAATATTGTAGTTTATGACTTAAACGTTTTCATGAAGGACTTTTTACAAAAACTCCAAAGAAGACCACCACACCCTGCATGGGGCTCTGAGAGGCCCTGGGCCCGCTGGCTGATGAAGATAAGATAAAGTAACAACTCGGGGCTGGGGACATTCACAAAGGACAAGCTTAACACCTCCGAGGTGGAGACCATAGCCCCGGTGCTATCAGCTGCCAGGCTCTCACAGACTCTCACACCAAAGGGTGGGGGAGAGAGGCCTTGGGTGTGTGCTG
>VZTD01005607.1:393234-417919 GCA_013397725.1 Rhagologus leucostigma | reverse complement strand
TTTCTTTCTTTCTTTCTTTCTTTCTTTCTTTCTTTCTTTCTTTCTTTCTTTCTTTTCTCTTCCCTTCTCTTTGCCTCTCTACTATTAAATAAAATACATCAGTTTTTTGGCATCAACATTTAATCTCGTTTGGTTTTAATCTCATTTCTGGGAATATTTTGAACCTTCTAAATTCTTTCTGATTTATGCACAGAAACTTAGCTTTCTTTGCTCTTCTGGGTGTAAACTGGATTGTAACAGAAAGCCAGAAGAAAAAAGAGTAGAAATAGCCAGAAGAAAAAAGAGTAGAAATACTGTCTACAGAAAATTAGTAAAGAATCAGATTTATCTCACCCAACTTCAAGTGTCCAAGTCCCATTCTGGACAGACAGTTCCAGTCGGTTCCAAAGGACCCATCCAAGGACACAGCTGAACGCCTTAGCTGAGATGGTGGCTCCTCTGGGAAAATGTATTTGAGAAAAGACAAAATGCTGCCCAGGAGGGAGAAGTGAGGGGAAAATTTAAACACAAACAAACAAACAAAAAGAAACCAACACACAATCTGAAAGAAATAGCTCTGCAGACATCAAGGTGAGAGGTGAAGTAAGGGAAGGAGGTGCCTACTGTAGGCCATGGAGAGGACCACATCAGCATGGATGTCCACACTGCAGACCATGAGTATTCCCACAGCAAAGCGGGTGGATACTTCCTAAAGGAATTTTGGATCAAGGAGAGGACACATGCTTGGGCTGGAGAAAAACGTCAGGAGGAAGGAGGGGTAGCACTGAAATGGTGTGAACTGACCACAACACTCTATTCCTTATCACCCCTGTGCTGCTCAGACTAAGGGTAGGTAGAGAAGTCAGGAGTGAAGGATTAAAGCTGAGCTGGAGGAAAAAGGGATGTGTTGGGAAAAGTGTTTAAATTCTTTTTTTTTGTTTCTCACTATCCAACTCTATTTTATTTCGCAATAAATTGAATTTATTTTCCCCAAGTCAACTGTTTTGCCTATTACAGTAACTGGTAAGTGATCTCACTGTCTGTATCTTGACCCTTGGGATTTTCCATTTATTTTCTCACTCTGTCCTGTTGTGGAGAGAGGGTGAGAAAGCAGCTGGGTGGCAGTATGGCAGCCAGCCAAGGTCAACCCACCACTGTTATTCAAAGAATTTTTTGATCATAACTTTTCATTAAAGAATCTCTAAGTATTGTTATCCTACAGAGAGCTGGTTTTAGATAAAAGTTTCATGTTTTAGTTGAAGAATAATAAATAAATATCTTTCAAACACATTTGAAAAGTTGCTAGCACAACGGACCAATTTTCTCTTAATTTACTTTTTTTATTTATAATCTCATTTCTCAGTTCTATCTAGTTTTTATGTCCTTTATACAGACCATTATTGCAGTTTCTGAGGGAGAAGGCTGTGTCTTTGATCGTTTATATTGTTTGGGTCTTGGTGTGTTCTGTTTGTTTGTTTTCTCCTGTCACCTCTCTTCTTCACATGTAGACTTCTATAACCTTATACTTAAAAGTTATCTTCCTGAAAATTGTATTAATTCCTCATCAAACCAATTTTCTGCAATATCTAATTACTAGAGCTGCTTTAGTTTAGCGGGTTTTTTTATCATTTGTGCTGGTTTTGGCTGGGGTAAGTAGATTTAAATTTTTTCACAGGAAAAAATAGCATGAGTCTATGTTATAGATTTGGGCTAAAAATAATGTTAATAATACAAAGTTTTTCTGTTATTGCTGAGCAGCACTTACACAGAGACAAGACATTTTCTGTTTCTCATACTGACTCACCAGTGAGGCGGCTGGGGCTGCACAAGAAATTGATGGCAAACACAGCCGGGACCCCTGACCCCAAATGGCCAAAGGGATATTTCACACTATATGGCATCATGTTCAGCATATAAAGCTAGGGAAGAAGAAGAAGAAAAGGGAAGATCTTTGGAGTGATGGTGTTTAACAGGCAACTGTTACATATCATGTGGCCCTGCTTTTCTGGAGATGCCTAAACACCTGTCTGCCCTCGGTGATAAAATAAAAGACAATTAGCTGAAAATTGTAGATCATTTTCACTGTGAGAGAAGGATGATCTGTCTTAAGTTGGTACCAGCTTTAAGCTTTGAAGTGCTAGTCACAAGGCAGACCCAGGCCATTGTCGGAGTCGAAATCAATTCTATCTCTAAAACATACTTTGTAAAATCTTGGTAGAACTGAAACTATTTGCCACAGAAATAGGCCTGGAAGAACATATGTGTGAAGCTAAAACAATCTGAGAAATTATGACCTGGAGAGTCACTGGTATACAATAGTGATGTACTTACTGTTCTGCAGAAAAAAATATGAATTTGGTCACAATTTTTACGTTTCCAATTTCATCTATATATCATTTGTCTGTGAAAAACTACACAGTGTTTACTGATGATGATTATTTTCTATTTTGCTTGTTTGATTGTTGTTTCTTTATTTTTTATGTTTTCACTGTAATTACATACCTCTTACTTAAAGCACTTAAAAAGAACAAGCACTTAAAAAAGCCCCCAGTCTATCAATATATGGATCCCTGGTGGTAGAAAGCATATTATTTAAGGTATGAGCAGATGTCAAGCTAAAGTGGAACGCTTAATCATGTTAATTGCTCATTTACCTAATTTCTACAAAAATATATCTAACATGAATATCACTCATGACTCTGTGCACATTTCTGGCAGAAGTGCAGGTAGTCCTGAATTTCCATATTAAACTTATGAACTTATGCCAGACTCTCCTCCACTTTTATTTTTTTCTGACACTGAAAAAGCAAATGGGTGAATTGGCAGTGGTGTTCTTCACCTTACTGTTATCCTAATTCCTCTCCAGTTCTTTCCAGCAACCCTGCAATTCTCTAAACACAGTCTTGCAAGTGTAAACTGTTGCTGAATGAATATGGATTTACTCAAATAAACCTATACCAATTTTATATAAGGTTCTACTAGAAAAAATTGCAGTCATGAAACGCTAGGAATAACTGATGTTAATAAATAAGAATAGAAGGATGGTTTACATATTTTTATGCTTCTTCCACAATTTCACTATGTACACCTTTAAGTATCCGTGTGTTCCCTTAAATAATGATCATGTTTTTATAGACATAGCCTGTATAAATGGTCTTGTTATTTTATAATGAAGATTGATTTCTTAAATGAAATTTACTGTGGGATTTCTGGTGGGTTTTGTTGTTAGTGTCTCTAGTACAGAATGTTGACCCTCACAGAAATGAAGGAACAGGAATATGAACAAAAGAATCATAAACGAATCCTGGCATTGTGCAGCACTGATGTGGAAAGTGGAAAAAATTAAATAAAATCTCTGCTCTCAACTCTTATTTCTGCTAGAGCTGCCTGATGTGCTTTAAATTTTGTGATTTACATGGACTCTCATTTTGGTCAATGTTATTAAACCTATGTTCAGTAGTCCATGGCATAAGGCCATGAGGTAGGAAGTACTCAATTTTGGATTAGTTAAATGAAGGTCCATGGTTTATCGGAACCTAATTTTCTTCCCATTAGAAAAACCCCGAGAATAAAATATTGTTATTCCTTTCACTTTATTAATAATAATAATAAAAGACTAGTATTTCTGGTCTGGTCCCACTCATGGCTAGAAATTCTGCAATAACAGCCTTTTATCAGTATTTTATCATTTCTTGATCTTGGTTGCAGACACAATCCTTAACAGGAAATTAAAGGCAAAGGCAAAGAATTAACAATCTCCCGACTGCCCACTGACTTAGAATTAACTTAAACCTTGGTTCAATCTTAATTTACCCTGTCTCTTTCTATTATATCCAGTATTTAAAAGAAACTTCGGTGCATCCTTTCAATATTTAAGTATACTTATAGTAGAGTCACTTAGGAAAGGATTCACTTCTTTTATCTTGAGTTGACTCAGAGGCAATCATCTTGGTTCTGTCTTCAGTCAATGGAAAAAGTTGGAAACCGAGAAGATATTGATCTTATTCTGTGCTCTGGATCGCTCCCCAGTCAAACTCAAGATTGATCTAAACTAGATGAGCTGAATCTTGGATCATTGGTTGCTGTTACACACAGTTAACATATTTAGCTACATCTAAGTCTGCAGTCTCAGACTTTGAAAACGAATTGCTTAAATTCCTTCTTACACATCTGCATTCAAAAGCATTGCTTGGGTGTTCAGGATTCTGGAATTCATCCTAAGATTTTCTAGGTTTTTGAATAAAATTGTAAGCTAGAACATGAATAGGTAACCAGATCTGAAAATCTCTGCTCTAAAATTCTGACTTGAAAGCTCTTTCCATGATGTTGGTATAAACACAACTGTTAAAGGTTGTGTGTTCATTCAGATGCACATACCCCATAAAAACAGAGATACCTCCTAAAATAAATAATTTTTTAAAAAGCTTAAGAAGGATAATCATTAAGAATGCTGAATGTTTGCATCATTGTCAAACTCAAAGAAAATATTTCTTCAAAGTAACAACATAGGAATAAAAAATGGGGCAAGCTGGCCTGCAAAGAAGCCCCACTTCTATCACAGCAGCTATTAAAATGACGCCAGTCCTGCAAAGGAATTTATGTCAGTCTTAGCAGCTGCCAAGCAATGTACTTGTTCTGAAGTGAGTTAGGTGCTCTTGGGACTCTGTAGTCTTCTCTACTATGTCTCCTTTACCTCACATGGGTGTTTGCAGTTGCATCACAGAGATGTTTCTGAAGATGACAAGGATTTGGGTTCTAAAGGCTATACATAGTTGCTGGACATAAAAAGGGAAATTTCTGAAGGAAGAAGAACTTGGAAGCATCTCACATAATTTTTTATTGTGTAAACAGATAGGTCATTAGTCTAAGCCAGGTATAGCTGCATCTGATGAGGAGAGATAGGCACTTTTAAAAGCCCTGGACAGGCATTTGAGATAAATAGGGTAAATATCTTCCTACTGACCACTAAGTCACTAGATCTTCCTGTTCACATTGGAATTTTTTCTTTACATGCATTTAAAAGTACAATGTTTTATTAAGGTACTTATTTTGAAATATCATTACAAAATTACTACATAGGGATACACAGGAATATCTTTGACAGTGGTGGTATTATGTGTTTAAAAAAAAAAGTTAAAATCTTACTTACTAAGGAAGCATATGTACAGTGTATACGTTCTGTGGGAGTCCTGACTCCTGTGAAAGGAAGGCCTTTGATTTGTTTATGGGCCTAGTTGGTTTGGTATAAACTGAACGTAGGTCTGATTTTTTTATAATTCTGATCCCTGACTGTTCAAAATGGGGAACCTCCGATATTGTTTTCTTTCCATAAGAACCCTGAAATACGAAGCAATGTTCTGTACCCAAGTCTTGTCCCAGCACAGATTCAAGCTAGAGACATAATATCTGTCTATCTAGGCATGGCATCTGGACCACCATCAGGATTTCCCAGAGCTCTTGAAAGTATACATTAAGATTTTGAGGTTCAAGTGGCAAGTACTCAAATGTTACAATTTTGGCTATTTAAATTACTAAGAGATATTGCAGTTAAAAGTGTTGGGCATTAACTGCATATGCACATCATCAGTAAAAAAGAATCAAATTAATTAAAAAGGAAAAAATCTTGGAAATGTCTTTCTATTGTAACTTGGAGTCCAAAGGCGCTCTAATTCCTTGCTAATAGGTTCCATAAATAAGACTAGTGCTTTATCATTTCAGGGTTAAAATTGCCTAGGAAAGGACACTGCACACAAAATTAAAATGGCCTGATTGAATTCAAATATAATGCAAGAGAGAGCCCTGCTGGCAGAGCTTAATAAATACAATCCCTATTTTAGTAGCCTAAATAAATAATTTACTTTAAAATAAATAGGTGAAATGCACATTCTGGAATATTTGCCTTCAATTTAAATGGTTCATTGAGAAATCCAAAAACATATTCATGCAGTGTAGCTGCTTCATTATCCCATTGCCCCTGGTAGTGGTGCTATGATGTAACATTCTCCTCAATGGAATAAATGGACTATGAAATGTTTTACAAGAAAGTAGGGAGGCCCCCTCACGCCCTGTTTCTGGGTGCTCTAAAAATGCAAGAATAAATATGAACTTTTAAGCTGCTAATCAGTCTGTATTCCATCTCCAGGAAGTTTTAGTAAAGAGAAGCAAAAATTATGCACCCAGAAAAAAAAAATAGAAGGCTGAAAAGAAAATCCTTTGCTGCTTCATATGGGCAGCAAGGCATATAAATATATTTATGCAGCTTGACTAAACATCTAAACTATAGCTTTCTGAAATATACTTCTGTCATGTGTGGGTGGCGGTGGGGGTTGCAGGTGTTTCAGCAGATTTTACAAGTATTTTAATTTGTTCTTCTGTATAATAGCAAGAAAAATTCCAAGAACAGTTAGATTTGAATAAAGCTGTAGTAAGCAGGCCAGCATCAGCTCTAAATGAAAGTGTGTGAGCAGGGTACAATGCATACAAGAAAGACTTAATTACTGGAAGAAAAGAAGAAACAGGAAAAATTTCTTGTCTCAATTTACATTATAGTTTAGCAGATATATTAATTTCAGTCATCAGCTTATGAAACAATCACTACAAGTGAAAAATTTGAGACTGGAGTAGAAGCAAAAAGGTTTCTTCGTGCCTGTGCATTGTTTATTTTTTCTTAATCTTCCATTCAAATCATCAGTTATATCCCAGAAAAAGCAGGTGCAGCAATAAACACTTTTTTATATGGAATATTAATTTCCTAAACTAATTCATTCCGTAGTTCAAACTAGGTATCTAGTGCAATACGAGGCACGGTAAGAAATCCACAGTACCTGCATGAGGTTGGCAGACTTGACACAGAACCTACAGCAGAACCACAGCCATCTGGAGCACCAGGTGGAGGTCATATAAAATACCTTACAGCCTCCCAAGCTGCACTAAAAATCTTTGATTAAGGTTTAAGATACTTGTGCACAAAGGTGCCTAAGTTCTTGTTACAATTCAGTGGAGAGCTAAGGGAAGAATCAGTTACCTAAATTTAAAACAACCCCATGAAATTTGCCTCAGGGAAACCTGTCTGGCCTGTGACTGCTATTTTGTTGGATGAAGATCTCCCTGGATCATACCTGTTTGCCTTCTGTAGATAACCCAGACAGCCTGAAACACCTCAAATAACACTAAAAGTCTAGAATTAGGCAAGAGGACCAAGCTCCCTCTCAGTACTGACAGTAAAGACTAGACAGCAATCCAGCTCTTCAGGCAATAGACATTCACATCTGGATTGCAGAACAGCCCTCAGAATCAACAATTGTATTGGCTGAATTGTCTCTAATTATAAGAACATCTCAGATGAATTAGTGGCTGGTTTAGTAACCTTTTGCTGTTTGTTCATTAGGAAGAAAACCATTAAAAGTTCATACTGATTGCAGTTTTTTCCTGGGAAAATATAAGGCAAGAAGGGTACAAGGTCATTCTTTGAAATGTTCATTTTGGGAGAAGATTAAATAAGCCAGACAGAATGAAAATTAAAATATAAATTAAATCAAATTCACTTACGGTTTACAGATACAGACCTCTGATTGTTTTTAACAAAAAGAGTGGGGTCATGCCAAGATTATACATCCACATTTTAGATGTATATGACTTTGTGATGGAGAATACATAAAACGGGGAATCTAGAGTGTGAATAAAGATGAATACATACTTGAGGGCAAAACAGGAAGGGTGGTCTGTACAGCCAGTCTGTACATCTTGTACCATATACCCAAACAAGATTAGATGTGGTCCTAACCAATACATACAACTAAAAAAAATCATTAGCATTTACAAATACACTCACCAGAAGTGCATTTAGCCACCTTTTGTATGCAGATAGCAAGCTATCGATGGATGCAATCCAATTACTTCCTGCACAGATGCTGTGCAGGTACACGGTGCACCCATGACAACTGCTTTCCCATTGTTGTTGCTGGCAGGCTGTGTATCCATAAATTTACAGGAGAAATGCTGGCATTTTCATCTCTTCTTTTCATCCTTCCTGGTTTCTGTATCTTTTGAAATAATGAGACCCAAAAAAGAGAAGAGCAATTGGATTATGTATTTTTTATGTGTAAAATAGCATAATAATGTTCTTACCAGCAATTTCTAAGGTCCAGTTTCTTTTTTGATTTCCATTATGCAATGAGCTAATATTTTCACAAAACTACCCACTGTAAATTTGAGGGCTATCTTTTCAGTTACAGTGGTCAGTTCTGAGCTCACTGTTACTTTATAAGAGATATAATCAAAGTAGCAGGAAATTTAAAATCTAGGTCAGATCATGTCACTAATACAAAGCTTATTTCTACGTATGAATGAACACCTAAGGAAGACCCAACTCAGTTTTTCTCAGCTGTGTAAGCAAAAGTGAATTTACAATAGGCTTGATGGATGAGAAGTGTTACATGAAATTTGAGTTATGGTAAGGTATACATGAGAAGTATCCATCCCTTCAACCACTTCAAGGTGGAGAGCCTAATTCTCACTAGAGCTGTTTGTCCTTCTGCTGTGCAGGCAGGAGAATACTGAAAGCCATCAAATCAATGTATTGATTTTCCTCACCCCAATGTATTACTGTGGCTTAGTAGCAGAAACTTCCATTTGTGTTTGCCTTTTTTCCTGCTTTTTTTCTCACAGACTCTTCCAACTGCTTCAAGCACTTCCAGCCACCATCAGCTGAGCATACCTTCTGTGCAGGAACAGCATGACTGCACACCAAATGAAGAGCATCGCCAGTGACCTACAGGGCTGGCTGGCTGAGGGAGTACTTTGAGCTCACTCACTGGTTGATTCTTAAAGGTGGTGGGAAAAGGAATTTGTGCAGGCAGGACAAGAAGGTATTGCAGCTTGCCATATAACTTTAAGGTACAAATGAAGTGCACTGTAATACCCAAGGTGAGATACAGCAGATCAGCCCCACACTTACTTCAAATAAATGAATCCATGGTTAAGTGACGTCTAATCAGATGTTATGCAAATGCTATGGGAAGTCCAGGTTTTACTCCAGCTCTCAAGCCTTAGTGCTATTCTTTGGTGATGTCAGATCAAGAAATTATTTTCTGTTTTCTTGTTTTGTGTTTTTTTCTTCACACTCCTAAATCATCAGTCACTTCTTACAGACTTCTTTGTGTTATACAACACTGAATTCTTCTACATATTTTGATCATACCCAGCACAGTCAGCCATCATATCGCACTCCCCACAGCATGCTGAAGCTTACAAAATTATAGCTGACCATATTAAAATAGATTCAGTGCAAGTAAAGACACTCTGTGCTGATTCTCAGCTTTTCCAGTGTTCCTTGTTTGTCGTGTTTTTTGACCAGGTCATTCCTGATGCCAGTTTTGTGATCTGAATGATAACATTTCCCACTGTCTAAAGTGCATCTGTTATTTGCCACGTGCTCTTAAAACTTCTTGGACTCTCTACCTGCATCAGCACTACCTTCAAACTAGATATGAGGAAGAATTCTTATGATGAGGATGATGAAACACTGGATCAGGTTTCCCACAGAGGTGGTAGATGCCCCATCCCTGGAAACATTCAAGGTGAGGTTGGACTGGGCTCTGAGCAACCTATTCTAGTTGCAAATGTCTCTGCCCATTGCAGGGGGGAAAACTGGATGATTTTAAAGGTCACTTCCAACTCAATCCATTATGATACTGGGATACCTTGTGCTAGGGGAGAATCCTCCATGGCCTATGTGTTGTACCTTATCATGATGGCTTTGTACAAGACAAAATACCTTCTTTTCATTTAGACATCTTACTGGAAGATCTTAAATGAAAAATTAATTCCTTTCTGTCTACCTAGTGTAGCTCATTAATCAATATGTCAGGGTCATTTAGTTTAAATGGAACTTCTGAAGACTCAAAGGTATGTTGTGCTAATTAAATGAGTTGCTCAAATCTTGCCTCCAAGAATCATCTCATGTGATTTAGTGGGAAAGATGGGGAAAATGTAAAGGTGTGCCCATATATTGTGCAAAAAGAAGTTTTGGGTGGGAAACGATGGAAGTTTTGGGGATTTTTCTGTCTTCTAGTCCAACTAAGTATAATATCTTTTCAAGTTACCCCAGTCTTCGAAAAATTTTTCCTTTACATATTCAACTGAAATCTATAGAAGCAAGAGGCTCAACAGTGTGACAAATTGTTTCTAGCTCATTAGTAATTTTGATAAAATATTCTCATTATTTTTCAGTTCCCGTCAACTCACTGTTGTTCAGGCATGAAATTTTTAGAAAATCAAGGAAATTATTGAAAAAACCATAAAGCTCAGTAAAGAAAGGGAAAATGCCTATCTACTCTGAATGAACCCATCTCACAGTCAGTCAGGTATCTAGTGAACACTTCTGAGATAATATCCAATGTAATTTCACTGCTAGTGCACATGAAGGTGTTATTTCTTAACAATTACATGTCCCTTACTCTTTTTTTACTTCATTTAGCAGTAATTTTTCTGCTTCAAGAATTTGTCTCTGAATTATCTGCAAAATTGTACGAAAACCTGCTTCTTAAATTTGTTATTTGCTTGTCCCTGTTCAGGTTTGATGTTTCTTTTCATCATCAAATGCCTGTGCATTTTAGTGGGGCAGTCAAGTGTGCTGATACTGATGAATAATTTAAAATCCTCAGTGTACCTCTCCTGCATATTTCTGAAGCCTCCTTTTTGCACCACTGTACAGCTTTCCCCTCTGTTTCTGTCATACCTGTTTGCTTCAGGAAATACAAAGCGTGCGGCAGAAATTTTAGCTCCATAAATCTGACTTTTTGCCATAGTAGAGCCCGAGGCACTGTGGGGGCTCTGCAATCTACACCCTGTCCTCCCCCATGGGGCGCCCAGGAGGAGACAAAATAGGATGTGGGGGGAGAGATACAACCCTAGAAACCCCATGCAAGGCCATCTGAGGAGTCCATGCTCACCATGGGCGTGCTGCTCCTCAGGGCCTGCAAGCACCACAGGTCAGCTGTGACTCAGATCCCTGCATGGGTAATGCTGCAAAGCAACCAAATGGTTATTGAAGATACACAGATTTCATGAAAACTTGCTGGAAAGCCTAAGTTTTCTTTTAGATAAATATAGATGTCTGTCTACAATGGAAAATCAGACTATTTTAACATCAGAAGGGAGATATAGGCAGTAGAGAACAGAAAAAATGGCTTTACTTAAAAAAAAAAAACAAACTAAACAGAGATTTAAGTTATAGATCCAATGCCCTCAATTCTTACAGAAAAGAAAAAAGAAAAAATAAAAAGGAAGCCACAAATTGTGGTCTCATATCCTTGCAAACAAATCCCTGTGAAGTCAATGAAAACTATGAAAACATACAGACACAGAGCTTGGGCCCTTGCTGTCATGTGGCATAGCAGTGAAAACTGGGAATTAAATATTTGAAATGTGTAACGTCTGTGTCATTCCCTAGCTGCATCTCAGTGAACCTTAAAGGAGCCTTCCAGCTGACCAGAAATAGTCACTCAGTACCATGTGGGGGCCTACTGTATTTGAGTTACCTGCTCAGAGCTGGAAAGTATCATGTGAGATCTCGAGACCAGGGCTTAGAGCATTGCAAATAGCACTGGGCACTCGTGCAAGGAGAAAGCACACCTGGGGTACTTAAAAATGAAGGATGATATTAATTTTTTCTACTGAATGTCACCTAAATGTCAGTCTTCTAGTCTAAATTACCNATATATATATATATATATATGTGTACACGTACACATTAACTACCATTCACCATAAAAATGGCATTTGCATATGAGGGACTGTCTCATGGAATCATAGAAACAATAGTTTTGGTTAGAGGGGACCTTTCAAGATCACCTAGTCCAACCCCCCTGCAATGAGCAAGGGAATCTCCAAGTAGTCCAGGTTGCTCATAGATCTGTCCAATGAGACCTTGAATGTTTCCAGGGGTGGGACATCTCCCACCTCTCTGGGCAATCTGTTCCAGTATTTTACCACCCTCAGCGAAAAAAATTTCTTCCTTATTTCTAGTCTGAATCCATCCTTTTCTAGTTTAAATCTATTACGTCTGTAGAAGACCTCTCTCTGGCTTTCTTTTAGATCCCCTTTAGTACTGGGATGCTGTTTGAAGGTCCCTGTAGATTCTTCTCTTCTGCAGTCTGAACTACCCCAAGTCTCTCAGCCTGTCTTCATAAGAGAGTTCCAGCCCTCTGATCATCCTCATGGTCCTCTTCTGGATGCACTTGAGCATGTCCATGTTCTTCTTGTGCTGCATGCTCCAGATTTGGATGGAGAATTCCAGGTGGGGTCTCAGGGGAGCACAGTAGGGGGAGAATCATCTCCCTCCACCTTCTGGCCATACTGCTTTTGATTCAGCCCAGGATACAATTGGTTTTCCAGGCTGCAAGTGCACATCATTGTGCCATGTACAGTTTTTCNAAGTTATAGATCCAATGCCCTCAATTCTTACAGAAAAGAAAAAAGAAAAAATAAAAAGGAAGCCACAAATTGTGGTCTCATATCCTTGCAAACAAATCCCTGTGAAGTCAATGAAAACTATGAAAACATACAGACACAGAGCTTGGGCCCTTGCTGTCATGTGGCATAGCAGTGAAAACTGGGAATTAAATATTTGAAATGTGTAACGTCTGTGTCATTCCCTAGCTGCATCTCAGTGAACCTTAAAGGAGCCTTCCAGCTGACCAGAAATAGTCACTCAGTACCATGTGGGGGCCTACTGTATTTGAGTTACCTGCTCAGAGCTGGAAAGTATCATGTGAGATCTCGAGACCAGGGCTTAGAGCATTGCAAATGGCACTGGGCACTCGTGCAAGGAGAAAGCACACCTGGGGTACTTAAAAATGAAGGATGATATTAATTTTTTCTACTGAATGTCACCTAAATGTCAGTCTTCTAGTCTAAATTACCAAATAGATGTAGATAAGCATCTTCCAGAAGTAATTAATCTTATTTTTCTTAGAAACTTGTTATAGGATAGAATAGATTACCTTTTGAAGATATCTGTCTCATTTCTTTGCCCTAGAGGGAATATAGTTGACTCTGGNGTCCAACCCCCCTGCAATGAGCAAGGGTATCTCCAAGTAGTCCAGGTTGCTCATAGATCTGTCCAATGAGACCTTGAATGTTTCCAGGGGTGGGACATCTCCCACCTCTCTGGGCAATCTGTTCCAGTATTTTACCACCCTCAGCGAAAAAAATTTCTTCCTTATTTCTAGTCTGAATCCATCCTTTTCTAGTTTAAATCTATTACGTCTGTAGAAGACCTCTCTCTGGCTTTCTTTTAGATCCCCTTTAGTACTGGGATGCTGTTTGAAGGTCCCTGTAGATTCTTCTCTTCTGCAGTCTGAACTACCCCAAGTCTCTCAGCCTGTCTTCATAAGAGAGTTCCAGCCCTCTGATCATCCTCATGGTCCTCTTCTGGATGCACTTGAGCATGTCCATGTTCTTCTTGTGCTGCATGCTCCAGATTTGGATGGAGAATTCCAGGTGGGGTCTCAGGGGAGCACAGTAGGGGGAGAATCATCTCCCTCCACCTTCTGGCCATACTGCTTTTGATTCAGCCCAGGATACAATTGGTTTTCCAGGCTGCAAGTGCACATCATTGTGCCATGTACAGTTTTTCATTCACCAGTTGTCCCAAGTACTTCTGCTCAGCATTTCTCTCAACCTGTTCATCCCCCATCCCATATTGAGAGTGGGAGTTACCACAGCCCAGGTGCACTTGGCCCCATTAAATTTCATAAGGTTGCCATGGGCCCACTTCTTGAGATTGTCCAGGTCGCTCTGGAAGATATCACATCTCTCAGGTTATCAACAGCACCATTCATCTTGGCATCATCTGCAAACTTGCTGGTGGTACACTCAATCCCACTCCTTCCATCCTGCTCTTAGTTTGGGTATTCACACAAAACCTTGCCCTTACAAGACTATGATTCCCCAGGCAATAATACTGGAGTTAAGTTCAGCGCACACAGCCCTTTAAGATGACAGTGCTCTTGTATACCTTGGACTTGCTATCTGATATCTGTTAATTGTACATTGGCCAGCAGAGCCCATTTTGCACTGCGTAGTCATCCTTGTGTCATTACAAGTGTGCATACGGGAACTTGCCTGCAACAAGGGTAGAACCTTTGGTTTTCACTGAAACGAGTACATTCAGAGACAGTTTAATGAGAAGCACCTTAATAGCACCAAACCGATACAGCATCTCACATTACTTTTGCCTCTTGCCTGATCCACAGCTGCAGAAGGGGTTTGTGACTAGCAGTGGTGGTGTAACATGGCAGTAGTGAGACTGTAACAGTTACATCATATTTTATGACTTTAGAGAATGTGTTTATTTGATGAATAGATCATTCATAAATTTTCAGCTTTACTGTAGCTACCACCAACACCATTAAGCTGTGTAGATTATCCATATTCTCTCAGCTGCTTACCTTTCATTTTCTTTAGGATCTTGAGCATCCACTGCACTGTAAGTCTGTATCTCAGCTATATTCAGCAAGTTTTTCTTTACTGTCAGTGTGTTTAAATCAGCAGAGTCCAATAAACCTTCACAGCCACTAAAATTACTTTTTATCCAAATAAGCACAGATAGCAATCGAGCTGCCTCTTATCTAATGAAACCTTGCTTGGAATATTGCCCTTTTAAATTGTAATAGCACTTCAATGTTTGAAGTCAGTGTACTGCTTTTGCTTTGGAACGCTGTTTTTGATCTCTTTACAACCAATGTATCTAGCAGTTTCCATCCAGTTGTCATTCAGAGAAGTGTTCTGTTTTTTTGGTCTTAAACTCAATGAGCCAAATTTTTCATGCTATAAGATAATAACTCTAGAAACATTTGCTACAGACTGACTTTTGCTGAGCACACAGAGATGTAAAAGACGCTTAATGTCATGTTTTATAGCTGGTGCCTTTATGGCCTATGCTTTCTTATAATATGCAACGTTTACTGTTGCACTTTTCTACTTCAATATCCAGCAAAGAATTAACTGAAAATATTACAGACATGCTGTAGTTGATGAGAACAATAAAGCAGTGAACTGTGTAAGTAATGTCTGAGCTGAGAAGAGATAGCTTCAGCTGTAACTTTTGAAGGTTTTGTGTGCTTGTTTGCCTGTTTTAAATTGAAGAACCATTAGTATACCCAGACAAAACATCTATGTTGATCATTAAAATACATCAAAAAATTTTAAAATACATTTTAGCACTAATGTTCTCCATGCAAAAACTTTGCCTGCATAGGATTGTATATACCATGTAATCAGGCTTTTCTGACATTTCTGTGCTTCTGCTTCTATTCTGTTCTGCCATTCTGCCTCATTCACAGAAGGGAAAAGCTATTTTCCAGCACATAACAAGACAGAGCTGCTTAAAGGAAAATTTCTTTCTAATATTGGATAAAAGACTGAAGTACTTGAAGATCTTAAAACAGGGAACTACTCTGGCTCAGCTGTATTTTTCATTTAATGACAAATTTTCTACAGTGCTCCCTTGCTTCCCATTTTTGGTGCAACCCTCCAGAAAAGGATCCATAAGTGAATCCTTACATGTAACTTTCCTTTAAGAGTCCTCTGATACTAACAAAAAATCTTTGCATAATCGCATAAACTCCCACAGGTGATTGCACCACTATAAGCCCCTTTGACTATAATCTCCTTTTACATTAATACTTGCTCAAGCATATTCCTGTCTTACATTAACAAACTATGTGTGCAAACAAATTATCTGCTTGCAAAGAAGTGATTGTCAAATTCTGTTTCATGTGATGAATACTATTTTACTCTCTTTGGACATTATTATTGTTTCTCCATAATCAGACTCACTTGTGCCTTTTGTGATTATTAAGATTTTAAACACACACAATAGAAATTATTTGGTTTAGTTGATTTTATGTATGACATTTCTATTGGAGCACTTAATACATTTAAAAAAGAAGTAGTGAGTTGCTGAACAAATACAGGTACTCCAGAAATGTTATTAGTAATAGACTACTAATTTCCATAAGAATATGTGGAGATAAGGGATCTTCTCTCTACACCTATGTGACAGTCTTGCATTTTTAATCCAAGAATATTCTTTGCTGTTTTAGTTACAGTATCATATGATATATGATATCATATTTTACAGTATCATATGATGATCTATTAACTGACATAATTCATTAGCTCTACTCGGATGAACTGCTTTCCTTTTATGACATAGTGCAAGCGCAGTCACAGTGACGTTTCTAGATGACTAACATATATGAATAAATGAGTATATGAAAGCAGTGAAATGATAGACTCCAAAAGCCATTTTACCACTTTATGCAAATTATGTGCAGCTAGTATATTCCTGTCATTACGTTATTCCTGGTATTTTGAGATGCTAATGACCTTAGCATGATAGCCCTTACATGCTATCTGATTCACTGATTGCTAAAGGTAGAATGGATTTATGCAGACTCATGTGACTGTCTAAAGTGGTAGCAGTGGTGGAAGTAATGCTCTCTTCCATCAGTGGATAAAGATAAACATGTTCAGAATACAGTTTTATCTTACTACAAGGAATTCATGGCTGATGGGGGAATTTGGCTCCAGTGTCTCTCTGCACCATGAAGTGGCGATCTGCTGTCTGACTCAGAGTGGCTTCATAACTAGTGCTTCTTTAGAAGGAAACCTTACTATGTCTGTAGTTTCAAGTCTCTGATTCAAAGTTTTTACAGTTTGCTAATTCTTATTGTTTTCTCCTCATACCCTTTCTATCGCAGTAATCAAAGAGCAGATTTCAGAATTGCACTTTTCTTAAAATTTTTAATTAAGTTTGCCAAAACTTACCAGCTTTTATTACTTCACATCTAGATATCTCTAATATTCAGTTTTCATAATTCTACAGATTCGGGAGAACTTATTTTTAAATAAATATAGAGATATCCATATTAAAAACCATGACTTCTTCACACAACAAGAGTAGCCAGAGGATATACATCCATGCCTAGGCAATTATGAGGTTTCAGTCGATCTTAAATAAAATTAGTCCAGGTCATTGATTTATTTAAAATGTTAATAATTGTGTATCACTTGTAATGTCATTACACAAGGCACAAAAATCAGATTTCTTGTATTTACCGGCCTCTTTAAAATCTAGTAAAATAATTTTTTTTAAAACAAATTCCTTAATTAAATGAAGCTTTGATTACTTATCTATCTGTCTGTCTGTTTAGCATCTGTTTCACAATATTTTTTAAAATGATTGATCAACTTCTGTAACATTTGAGAAGAGTGAAACTCTAAAAGACTATTTATTTTGTGTTTCATCAGCCAGGTGGCTGGAAAGGAAAGCCTGGCCTGTATATTTGGAGTCTGAGAAAGGCTTAAGCTCATCAGTTTTCTGTTCTGTTATTTGTTAGGAGCCAAAAAATAACAAATAGATCAACATGTACCCCTTCTTATGTAACAGGTAATTAATGACTGAATGAGTGAGTCTGAGTTATCCTGGGAAGCATATGCAAGGTCAGAGGGAAAAAACGTAGGGAAGTATGGGAAATACTTTAAGGGAAACTACAGATACAGGTCAGATGTTGGGGGATATGAATTTGTTCTGTCATTGAAGCATAGTTCAGCAAGCTATAAGAAATCAAGCTGCACCTTTTTCACTGCTCAGAAAACAATTTCATCACTCTTGTTAGAAATAAATGTTAGAGAAACTGTTCATCCTGTTTCTTGTCTGATTTGCCAGTCTACAGATGACCTCTGCCAAAGCAGCACTGTGTGCCTTGTTCCATACTGTATTTATATTGATTTCCACTCACAGCAAGCCCTGCTCATTTCTAAGTTCTCTGTGAAGCCTATGTCCCTTTCTCAACTCTCCAGACAACGGTAACTGAAGGCGCGCATTCCTGTGGAACAAAGAATAACTGAATTACATTGTATCCTAGAAAATAAGAGGTATTTTGATTTTGCTTCTTTCTTTCTTGATTATAAGGTGTTATACTAAGGACACTCACTTGTTTATTCTTTGTTTATATGACATTAAGTAATTAAAGGCACAATATTTTCAAGTGACAGCAACAGCTAGCTCTAGTTAAAGGGGAGTGGCCATGAAAGCACTGCCATATGTTGCATTCAAAATTATGTAAAATATAACAATATTTAAAACAATTAATTTTGTTATTAAAAAAAATCTGCCCATTGGCACTCTTTCATTACCCATTTATTACATTAGGCCCTTTGCAAGTGGTATTGCTTAACCAACAAGAGAACCACCACAAAGGATTCTGAGCTTCACCATATTCCCATTGGAACATGCATGTTAAAGAGCAATTTAAAGGAAAGGAGAATTTATCTAATGAGACGGCAGAAATGTAACAAGCTGTAGTTAAAACATAAATGCCTGTTTCTGTATTAATATAGAGGCTTCACTACTTCACATGTTATATTACTACTAATTCCTATATTTCAGTGAATGAATGTTTGTTGTGGTTTTTAGTCTTCTCACTGTAATGAGTCCATTTCTTCTTCATTATTTCACCCTACAGACAACACTGCTGCAGGAGTATAGCAGTGAGTAGGAGGCTGCAGGAAATAGGTCAGAGCAATTATCTCACAACTTTCCTTTCAATCTCCTATGACTTTAGGACATTAGGTGTAGACACGGTGATGAAAATATCTTTGTCCAGCTCAGCAACATGCTGTGAGAGGCAGTTTGTGGAACAAGATCCTGAAAAAGACAGCAGCAAGAGAAAGTGTAAAAATATAACATGAGGGAGAGAAAGAAAATGTCTTTGACATTAAAGCAGCATAAAAGGATAAGACCTGATTCTCTTTGCAGTTGCTACTGTAAATCAGGAAAAACGGTATCAAAGCAGCGGAGTTAACACTAGTTTACCTGAGAAGATAAACAAAGCTTTAACTTTCAAAAATATCTACTCTTTTGTCTAGAGAAATAAAATATGACAAAATCATGTGATGAGGCAAAAGGTTGTTCTGGAAGCAAAGGCATAAAAATTAATTCTTCTTTAAGTTTGACCTTATTGGTAATGCATTTAATAAGTTTTTTGCCTGTGAAACTTGCAGGTCAGTGTGCAGCGTGTACACTGAAATCAGTTATCTTTTACTGTTTTACTTATGAAAACAGAAAACTGTGTATTGTGATACATAAAAAGATGTAATAGAAAGATGACTCCAGGTTAAAACAGAATTATTTTTGCTTTTTTCATAACTGTTATGAGAGGAAACAGTTGACTAACTTGAGCTGAAAGTTAGTGATTTTTTATACATAGAAATAAGCATTGAGCAACTCAATCAACAATTGAAACTGATCAATCAACCCAGTTCCAGTGTAATGGATATATGAAACCTATTAAGAATTCTGAAACCTCAGACATCACATTTATGACACCTAAACCATAAATCCATTAGAAACAGTTGTATCTCTTTCACTGCTCTTAGAACAATTTCTGCTTTTCTGTACGTGTAGTTAAATGTGTTTGGGGTTTTGGGGGGGTTTTTGTTTGTTTGAGGGACTTCAATTGTTTATTAATTTTATTTTTTTCCTTTTTTTAGCAATGTTGGTGAAGAAATAAATATCTGTCACAAAACTGAAGGATTTTGTTGGGAAACTCTCTGTGACCTGCAGCTGATAATTTCAGCTATTTCCAAAAATATTCATAAAAGAGAACTGGTTAAAATTCAAAACCAAAAACAAAATCAAAGAGAAAGAATGAAGATAAACAGTCCACCATATTTTAAATTAATAAGAAACACAAACCATGGATTACCCTAAGGTTTTTTGACATGCTTATTGTAGAAAATTTTATTAACTTATTCCAGGTCCCTGCAATCAATTAAAATATACATATATATGTGTATATATATACATATATATATACATATAAAATTGGTTTTTCAATACAATTTCTGGGAAAAGCCTTCTGGTCTGATTGGAAAATTCTGAGAATATACCTAAAACCTGCTTATCTCAGTATGAACTGCCTCATGTCTCACTATGAAACAGTATAAATTCTAAAAATGGGGTCTTTTGCAATTTTTTTTACTATTTTTTACCAGTTTTGAATTCTAGCTCAAGTAATCATTAGACATATTCTTGCTGAGCAAATGTAGCTGCAACAAATAAACATTGAATGATTCTTCCATTAACGCTGTTGTAATTTGCAAATTGAGTTTTAAGATCTAATTTTTACTTCTTGGGTTGTTATTTTTTTGAAAAAAACAATTCAGAAAAGGTTGGTTATTCAAAGTTACGACAGCCACATAAAAAACTTGTTGGATGGTGTCTTTGGGAAGGCCTGGGGACTTTGGAGCTTGAAGTCTAAGTCTGCTATCTGCTAATTGCATACTGAAGTGCTTACTGAAAATTTGAGATTGACTTGATTGATTGATTGATTGATTGATTTTAAAAAACTAACCAAACAGGAAAACATAGATGAACAGGACAGGACTCATGCAGATTTAAACCCAATTGTACAGTCAGTGTGAACAATCTAGACTCAAAACTAACTGGGTGGTGGGATGAAGTCTAATGCCTTATCTAATAATGACTCTTCATATTTATACATGTTCTTTACACTGGATGTCAATGTGCAAAGCAAAGTTTTTAGACAATAATATCCTTCTGGAACATACAACCAAAAATAGGCATCTTTAGCTCATTATTCTTGTTTGGTTGGTTGGTTTTTTATCTCTCTGTTGCCCATAAGCTGAAACTGCATTACATCTGACTCATGCTGTAATACAGAAGTAGAGCAGCAACAGGTATTAAATGCCTATGGAGCACTATCTATTTACCTATGCATCAGTTATTCCTGTCTGATGTCAAAACCCGAAAACTTTTAAGAGGTTGCAAATACAAAAAAAAAATGTCGATCTCATAACTTTAAACATTTGGTGCTGACTAATATTCTATCAAGGATCTACAAGGATCTACAAACTGGGTTTTTATGTATTTCACCCCTGTGGGTTAACTAGCACCCCACCAAAGTCAAAAGTGCCTTTGAAATCCTACATTTAAAGACAAGGCATAAATGTGTTTGATGATCTAGGCACAATAATGAGCGTGAAGAAAAAAAAAATAGTACATTTCTCCCCAGCTGGTGCATCAGATCAAGTAATACACTCCTGAAACGCAGATGTAACTTCGGACTGAAGTGACAGTAACTTCTGTAAGTAAGTGATAGTAACTTCTTTCAACAAACAGTTGAAGATGAACATGACCATAAATACCAGGTATATTGCAGATGACCAATTACAGAGAAGAAAGGATAGAGTCCTTTCTTAGAGGTGTAAACATTTTTATGCTGAGTGATGCTATGTCATGTCATGTTCCGAATGGATGTCCCTTATTTTCACAAACAAAATGAGGATGACTATTAGGCTTCTTGGTATTTTTCCCTAGAACGAGGCTGTAGCTAAGCAGGAAAGGATTTATTATTCACTGTGCCATTTCAGCAGAATTCGGGCCAAAGATTATTAAAACCTCCTCATTTAACCTCCTCTGTGAGATATCTTGCATGGCTAACAGCTATGCTTCCGGGTCTCAGAAGTCTAACTCAAAGTGACATCCATTTTTTTCCATAATAGATTATCTGTTAGGAAGCAGAAGACTTTTATTCAAGGTCCAGCTCAGGAACAAGGAGCTCAAACCAGCACCTGTAACACTCAAAGAAAACAACTGTAAGCAGAGAAGGCATTTGGATAGCAAGTCGTCTTTATTTTGTTAAAAGCTGGGACATTACTTGCTTAGCAGAGAGAGAAGACGAGACTCAAGGGAGACCTCATCACTCTCTACAACTGCCTGAAAAGAGGTTGTAGCCGGGTGGGGGCTGGCCTCTCCTGCCAGGCAACCAGCGACAGGACAAGAGGACATAGCCTTAAGCTTCACCAGGGAAGGTCCAGGTGGAACATCAGAAGGAATTTCTTTACTGAAATGGTTGTCTGACATTGGAACAAATATCACAGAGATGTGGTGGAGCCACCATCCCTGGAGGTGTTCAAGAGATGACTGGATGTGGTACTTAGTGCTGTGATGCAGTCGACAAATATGATGATCCATCAAAGGTTGGACTCGATGTTGGAGATTTTTTCCAACCTTAGTGAGGCACCATTCTGTGATTCTAGCTGGGAAAGCTCCTGGGTTAGGAAGACCTGTATCTCATCAGGAAATTCTAAAAAAGAAGGATTACTCAATTTCTACTAAGAACTGCATTTTGAAGAAAGTAGCGCTAGACATATTCTGCCTTCTGGAAAAACATGCATTTTATTAACATGAATTTTCATAGATACATGCAATAAATATATATAGTGCCTAGTACACAGAAAAAATATTGTTCAAAGCCTCTAAAATACCAGTGCTTTAACAGTATATCATCTAATGATTGTCCAACAAAAACATTAGACCTTTTCAGAGTTTTTCATTATATCTAAGACACTTCAATAATCTTCAGGACTGGTGTTCTAGTGTAAGCTCAGTAACATTCTCAGTAACATAGAAGGAGATGAGAAAAAAATAGCCATGTAGTAACTTGTTTGTGTGGTTTTGCTGTTAGTAATTGGTAGCTAAGAGATATTATTCTGCTTTCATTTATTGGATATTATAGTACTGACAGCCACTCTTCTCTCACTTTGATCAGACAGAGCCAAACTGCAGGATTCTTTAGACTTTACATTTTTAAACCCTTATGTCTTGAAAGACTGATATTATTTTCATGCTCGAGTTCAGTTTTGCCTTTGGCACGATGCGATTTGATTAGTCAGCACTTAGTGTGTGACTTGAATTAATGATTAACACTATATAAAATTTGCTGAATGTGTTAACTTTTCAGTTTTAATTGGAATTAATGTAAATTAACAGTCCTATTTGCTATAAATCAAAATTACTATACGGAAAAACAACCATCCTGCTATTTCTTTTGAGGGGTTAACTATATTTTTATGGAACACTGTTCCATGGTAGAAACATAACTGCATAATGTGGTAAGAAAGATTGTAAAATTGCATAGCAGTGGCTTTAAGAGTTTCCAAAATTACTTGTCCTTACCAAAGTCAAACCCATAATGTAATATACAGGATGCAATAAGAAATAACATGATTTGCCTTAAACCATTTTTATACCTTTAATTTTAAGTAGTGTGTATTATAGTCTTAATAAAATAGTAAAAGAAGTCTCTTAAATACAATAAAATGTTACCCTGTGTGTGCAAAAAGATTACACTGGTCAGCATAAGGCTTGCAGAATTAAGAAACAAATACTAGCAAACAAAAGACAAAACCCTACAACAACAAATTACCTAAGATATTTTAAGTAGAGAGAATATTAATGTCAGTAAGATGAGATACCTGTCAGATTTTAATTTCCAGTTGTTCAAAATTAATATTGCAAAAATTCTACTTGTTTTTCTGCTTGTTTCATATTTGTCACAATATGCAAACACTGAAAATTTGGTCTCATCTTCATGGTGTGTCAAGCAAGGACACTATCTTAAAGATATGCCATAATGATGAATAAATTAAAACTCGAGAAGTGCTCATATTATGCTAATGAACTCTGCTGTCAAAGCTAAAAATAAATAATTTCAAAAATAGCCATTTAAAAACCTTTAGAGTGGTAATTATTTAATTACAGGGCACCTTTAAAGAAATCAATGATAATTCAAGTGACTAAAAGTATTTCTCCAGTTATGCAACTTCAAAACAGCAGCTAAAAACAACATTCAAAGTGTAGGGACAGGTGACATAGATCAAGGCAGTTCCATGGATTTAAGTTCAGTGACAACTGTTCGTGATAATTATGCACTAAGTTTTAATTGTTTAGTTGCTGTAACTGTATTTGACTTTTGAGATGTCACTCAGCTTTCTGTTAAATTTATTATTAAAAATATTATAAAGGTGTAATGGACTAAGTTCTTAATATGTTGTTACATATAAAAGCCCTGATTGTAGCTTCAGAGAGGGCTGACAGTGCAAGATGCATTAATTAAAATATAATGCTCAGATATTACGACAATCCAGTCTTAATGGATTATTGACAATATTTTACACTGTTAATTTCTATTTGCTGGAGAAGCGACCAAAATGAAGCCCCACATTGTCTTTAACTAAAAGTATTTGGGTCAGACTGAAAGAAAAAACTTGTTTATATTTAACCACTTCAATCCAGCTTTTGTGATTGTAAAGACATCTGGTAACTGTTTACCTAAATTCAGTAGGTTCTTCCCTTTTTGATCTGAAATCTTTCTCCAGAGCTTTTGTAGCAGTAGATATAACTTCCCCTATCAGAGTAGTCAGATTATTTACTCTTGAAACAAGACCCACTGGAATTAGAAAATAGGCTGACAAGATCTCAGTGTCCTGAGGGATGCATCTGACAAGCAATGCTCTAAAACCACTCTGCATTTACAGACTTCAGTGAGATGCCAAAAACAAACCAAGAAAAAGACAAGAGTTTAAGTCTCTTTCATTTAAGAAATGAGAGGTGGAGATGTTCTCTTTTTATATAGTATCCTACCTAACAGACAGCTTGGGTAGATTTAGGCACGCTGTCATGATCCGGGGGGTGGTCTGGTGGGGTGCTACGACCTCCGGATCCGACTTTAGCAGAAAGTCGCTCGTCAGTCACTGCATTCACACAGACACACACACACGCTCCGGATAGCTTCTTCGACAAGCCAATGGTAAAGAGGCAGGAAGGGTC
>VZTD01005607.1:314717-393142 GCA_013397725.1 Rhagologus leucostigma | reverse complement strand
GGGCATCCTGGGGGAGGCTTTTTTAGTCACTTTAACCTGGGGAGCTCTCTCGGGTTCTGTCCCTTTCACTGGCTCCCACAGCACACCTCAGCCCAGCATGATTCAAATGTGTTTTCAGTGCTCAAGCACTTAACCCAGCCTTCTGACCTGGTCAGAAGCTAAAAGTGTTGCAGGTATTCAGTTCTAGTGAAATTGAGCTGCTGTGTAGCAGTAAATAGAAGACATGGCCAAAAGACAAGGAAGAAACCCCCATATATAGTGCCTACATTTCCACTTTTATCGTGCTGCTCTTGTGTAATATTTGACTATGAGCTTTAAATACAATTGAATTTGATGTTTTTGTATTGCAGCAGTATTTTCCTCTATCACCGGGCTATAAAAACCAGAGATGTCAAAAACAACAAGGCAGATAATAAATTCACAGGTTAAACCTCAGACAACTAAGCCTTTTATGCAACTCCAAATAAAGCAATACACCACCACACAATGGGAATATAGTAATTGTTTGTAATGTAACTATGATCAAAACAAAGTGTATTGAAATTCCTGAAGTTGTTGGAAGAGTCATTATAAACATCTGAATTATTTGAACTATTAGTAAATTTAAGGATTCAATTCCAGAGACAAAAGAAGATTTATGTTTCGCACCTTTCAGTTTCTAAGCTCTAGATAGTACTACAGTAGATTCCTGGCCTTCCAGTATCAAAAGAAAACTGAGTTAAACTGTCTGTGATAGAAACTAATAGTCCCTGAGACTCATTAGGGAACATCTATTAAATAAATGTACTGAACTCAGAGCTTTTACTACGGTTTTTAGAATACATGCCAGAGATGAACAGAAATTGGGTATTTTGAGTGATAAGGAATTTTGTCTGTTGACATCCTGTCTTTTGGGGGTGACTGCATTTCCTTGGGGTTAGCAAGCAAGCAAGCAAGAAATGTAGAACTGATAATGTATGCATCTCTAAATAAGGGGTATTTTATTTTCAATAATTTCTAGAAAAATGTCTAAACATGAAACAGTTATTATTGTAAGTCTGTTTAGCCTGGTGTTTTTTGTAGCAGTTTTGTTGAAATAAACACTGCTAAAAAAAAATAATAATTGAAGCATGAAATAGCTGAAAGAACATTTGTGACTACTGTTTCAAGGTCTCTCAAATGAAGAGAAGCTAAGCAATATGCAGCACTGGAGACAGGCTTCTGAAGTGGGAGAAAGCTCCTATCCCAATATGTCTGAATGCTAGCCCTTTCTTTCCAGCCCTGCAGGAAAATCATGCTCCTTGCAGGAATGTTTGCAAATGAATTCACTCTGTCTTTGAAAATATACTCTTTACCAGGCCATGAATGTTAAGCAAATTATTTGGTAGCTGGAATAAAAATTGTCTCATAACATAGTTGAAGACTCCACAAAGTTGTTTTCAAAATGAAAGAGAAGCAGTTTGTAAAAATATAAACCCTAAAATGACATAAGTCCTCTAAAAATCTAGTGTTTTAAATTCCTCCAACACTCATGCTATTTGTCTCAAATAAATCAGAGAAATAGAGGTGTTGAAGCCGTTTCTGGATTTAAATTGAGATTTTTCAGCTAATATCTATATCCCACAAATATAGTCAATGTTTCTGATTATGCTTTCATACTTCTTCAATTTAGAAGAAGAAAGTTCACAACCTATCTTTCTGATAATTTTCATAGATTTTTTTAAGCCTTTCTTAGCATAGACATCTTTCTCATAATTTTTATCTCATAAGAAGTTGTTCATACATAACAAAATTTTTTTTTTGTAAATTCAAGTACAGTATCTGCACCTTATGTTGTTTTTCAGATTTATAGCTGTCAGACATTGCTAACTCACAGCACTAGATGTAATGGAAAATAGGTAAATTAGCTCCTAAAGATGGTCAAACAAACCTAAAAGTGCTTGTGAGTTTAAAGTTCCATATTACAGTCTCATATTTCAAGTTGAAACAGATTTGTAACAGACTGAACATTCTGGAATCTATTTAATCTATTAACTTAAGTCTATTTAACTGTTAGTCCACTATATTTCCTCAAAAAGCTTTGTAAAGAGTTCCTCTGGTAAAAGAGAAATGTTTAATGCAGTTAGGGTATATTTTCAGCTTGATTAACACATCTCATAATCCCTAGAACAAATTAGTCTAGAGTACCTTAAGTTCTGCCTCTGGATATTCCCCATAAACCTTCAATTACTTTACAGCTGGGGCAAGGTTGTTAACAACCATTTATGTTTGAAGTGTAAATTAAGCAGAATTTCGGAGTCAATGTCCAAAGTAGTGTCGATGTTCTGCCTCCTGCAAAATTTGAAGTACTCAATAAACCTAGGTTTTTGTCAGAAATATTAAGTCATGCACCTGAAGTTTGATTTTGTACAAGGCTACATATACTGGAATGTTTGGTGATCTTTGAAAGTGGTCTGTTACCTTATTTTTGAAACTATTTGGGTATAACAAAACCCCTGCTGCCAGCCAAATTTAAGCTTCTTGCTCCTGAGGTTATTTATACTTTTAATCGTAGGATCATAAAAACAGGGCAAGATAGGATTAGAGAAGGTCAGCCATTTTATGTCAGGATCAACTCTAATAAAACGATTCTTGACAGGTATTTACTGAAGACGTATTTAGAAACCTTGAGTTATGTAAATTCATCAGCTGCGTAGGCAATGTATAATTTGGAAATAGCTCCAATTTGTGCCAATGTACTGGAAATAGTGCCAGTGTACTTGAGCTTATGGTCCTCAGTTGATCTGCTCTGAGTTTCTGAGGTCCCTTCTGGAATGTAGTTCCTTTGGGAGGAGAGAAATCCAGGCCTCTCCCTACGAAGCCTGTATGACTATGGTTCACAAGTAATTTCCCTGCAGAAACCTCTCTAGCGTACACTGATCATGCCAAGTCATCCTCTTCCAGGCTATGATTGTTTGCTGGCACTTTGGTATCTTGACTTAGAAACATAAATGTTATATATGTGGCACAACCAAAATAATATGTTGGCCACATTATGAAGAATGTAGCCTTAAAAGAACAATACTTTTAGTACTGCAAAGTGTTTCAGCTAAAAGAAGGCTCAAGAGGGCTAAGAGAGCAGAACATCTGTTGCAACGCATTTTGAGCTACTCACTGAGTCTAGGGAGAAGGGACAAAGTAAAAACTATGTGATTCTTCCTGTATATCTAAAAGGACATGGAAGGACAGCTTCCCACTGGGGAATTTCTTTGCCTCTTTAATCATTACACAAAATTAAATTCTCCCTCCCCACTTGGTGAAATCTTCCATAGTCATGCAATGGGCAGGAACAAACAAGGACAATGCACACCATGCACCTGATGGATCAATCTGAGAACAAACAGGTACAAACAACTCAGTGGTACCGAGATTATACACTAAGCAGTGTGTTATGGACAATACCAAACGCTAGATATAAATACCTGGGTCTCTGTGGGTCTACTAGAAGGGAAACAAGGACTTCTTCCTGAAGAATGTTATTAGAACAGTAACATGTAACCATTCTAATTTAATACTTATTATGCATCAAGTTGGGTTTTTTTTAAACTTAAACCCAGTATTATGCCAGCTAGCTTATTATTATCTTATTTGGTTGAAAAATTAGAATGTATATTGAAAGTGTTAACATTTTTTTTCACTTTGGTCACATTTTCCCTAAACTCTATTACTCCAGCTCTATCCAACTGTAAGTCCTGATAAGAGTTGTGTTACAAACCTTTCAGCTTAAAGAGAGACATCACTGTAGTATAGACTGAAGAAAATTAGGTCCCCTGAGTCTTTGTCTCTTGATTATCCATACTGCTTAATTTTTAATTTACTCACAAGCTCTCTTCTCAGAGAAACTTCTAGTTCCCTCTAGGACAAACCTGGATGTAATTCTGCTGTATAGTTCACACCAGAGGCTACTTCCAAAAGGAAATTTCAAAGACTACACGAAACTGACTTCTGCCTGCTGTAGATAATGCCATACTTGGTAAATTGTGTGCCTTGTAACATCCCCATAACACTCTCATGTTATACCATGGGACACAGATGAATTTAATACTGTAAAGACACTATTTCATTTAACTAAATTACATTCCTCACATTGTTTGAGAAACTTTCTTCTGGGTCAAAATCCCACTATGCACATGTAAGAAAAACAGTAATTAGGTCCTAGGGCTAAAAAGACACTTTTTGCCACATGGAGGCAAAAGTCAACTTGACCTAGTCAAGTTCTAGGCAGTGCAGATGCCATCACTCTGCTGTTGAGTGTCTGTCTCCCTGGAAAAATACAGGCATGAGCCATCCTGCAGCACTAACTTCAAAGCAAGAGGTTGCTCCCTGGAGATCTCTTCAGTAGCATAGATTAAGCTAGTAGATCTGAGATGTCTGCATTTATATTGCATGTATTTCAACTATTTTACAGAATTCATAGATGAAAATAATAGTTTGCATATAGTAATGATAATAATTTACACAAAATAAATATATATAGCAATAGTGGTTGGGCTTTCGGACCGTGGGGTTACTTTTTTTCCTAATAGATAGGGTCTAAGTTCATCATAAAACAATCAACAAAAGACTCATAAATTTTGTTTCTAACCTTGATGTACGCATCTGCAAAATTAGTGGGTAATTCACTGGGCTTTGCACAGACCTGTCTTGCCCTCTGCTTTATGATAAAGTCAAGAAGAAACTTAAGTGAATAACCACTCAACTTGACACTACTCTAACTTCAGAATGAGAAAAGTGAAAAAATTATGAATTTGAGTAAGTTTCAGGACGAAACTAAGCTAACAGCAGTCATACATCAAATCAGCATATCTTTCCACTTTAATACAACTCCACAGATTTCAGAGAGGAGGACCAAAGTTGCTGTTCAATGAGAAGTACCACGTAAAATGAAATTTGTAACATTTAATATGTTTGTTCCACAACGCAATTTCAAAGATCTAGAAAGGTAAACAGGCAAAAAGAAATGATAGACAAACACTAAACTGTCTGTTCACATCAGACAAAACTATTCATATCACAAAGACTTTCAGGTTTAACTAATGGTTAAATATTAATGTATGAACAATAAAATTAAGCAATTAGTTTCGTTAGTAGCCTGGTATATAGAAGACTGGAAGAAGGTGTCAGAGACCGGAAAGATTAATATCTCAAGACATCTTGGGATGCTTGGAATGGCTGGTAGGGGGCACATCAGGCTTTGCTTTTGGTGAGGTAGTGCCCTGCCCTCCTTACCCCCCAGGCCCACAGTGTCTGTCCATCCTGGCGCACTGAGGGCAGCCCCCCAGTGTTGCCAAATTCAGGCCCTGAGTGGCCGAGTGACTGGAAGTCCCACCTGGGAGAAAGGCCCATGATTGGCCAGGGGTTTAAGAAAGCTGACCGCAAGGCAGGCGCGTTGTTCTTTAACCCTACCTTCATCTTGGACTTTTCTATCTGTTACATTGCTGGAACCCAGGAGCTATAAGTGTGTTTTTCTGTATCTTTCCATTCTGTCTTTCTCCTTTTCTTCTTCTCCTTCTAACTCTCTTTTCATGGAATGTAACATTGAGTGGATTTAAAGGTTGCTGAGCTGAATGGGCTAAGTCTATGCTGTGATAAGTATTTTATGTTATACTAAATAATTTGCAAAAGTTCCTTGATTTTCCACAGTTTGCCAGTAAACTTTTGTGTGATTTTTACCTCTTGAGAATATCTGGTTGGTATTTCTCCGGTGCATCTACCTAGAGCAAAAGAACCTCAGTTTAGGCCCATACATGAAGTGTCCAGGGCGTTACAGAAGGTGATAGTATCTCTTTGGAGACATCATTAAGATGCCATTGTTGGTAGTTTCCCCTGTATAAAAAGATGCACCCAAAAAGAGTTGTTTATAGTAGCTGCAAAATCTGTTTGTACTGTTTCTTATGTTTAGCATCATAAACTGAAGACAGTCTATTTCAACCAGGTATTGCTCTACCTTTTTCATAAATATTACACTTTATAGTGCATAATCATTCTAAATATTACCATGGGAACAGTTATTTTATTTTTATCCTTATGCTAACTTGCATGTTCTTATTCTGTTTTTGTCACAGTTTCCAGTATTGTGATCTCTTTAGGTTTATATAGAAAATGTTAGAATAAATTAAAGATCACAGTCTATTGTATTCCAGGAAGAAAGATCAATGGGCTTTCTGCAGGCAAACTAAGATATCAGAAAGGATGTATTTAGGATAATGAGAAATTTCTGCCACAGCTCATATTTATTGAAATCTGCAATTCAAGCCTGATGCTGAAAGTCATATGCATGCCAATAATCTTTATTTCGTGTGTTATCCATCAGCTTCAATATCAGGGGGTACTGAAGCTTTAGTATTTCTCATCTCTATAAAGATTAAGATATCAGCTTTACAAACCTGAAGGTGTGTCACAGAAAATATCACTACTTCTTGGCCAGAGGTGCTGAGCCAGCTACACATGAAGATTTTTGGAACTATGATTCAGAACTGTGAGGCAGCTCCAAACACACACTGAGATGTCTGTGATCTAGGTGTCTTGCTGAGCCAGTTGCTTGAATCTCCACTGGAGATAATAGAGAACTAGTCAGTGGGTGGATGTGGTCATTTGCAGTTAGAGAACTACCCAGCAGACCAAATCCATGTATTTATTTCAGAATTAACTGAACAGATCTGTAGCCTCCATTTGATTGTAGCTACAAACCAAATAAAATATGAAGAACAATATTGTTTTTAAGAGAAGATGAGAGGTACATAGTATATTTTCCTCAATGACCATGGCATAAAATAACATGTCCTATTTCTACATGAATTTGACATTCTTCTTCTGCTGCCAATATTCAGATCAAATATCTTCAGCATAACTGAGAAGTTTTTTCAAACAAATACCTCTCTTGTGCTTACTATTTAGGAAAGAAACCAGACAGAAGTAAAACATGTTCAACCTCTGATCTATGCTAAACATCCAATATTAATCTTATTTAACTTTGAAAATATTAATAAAGCAAAATGTTTATGGGTGTCTCTTCCAAGGGTAGTTGGGCTGCCATCACCATTTATCTTTTCTTAATTATCTAGACTGTTGTTGCTTTGTATAGCATTCTAACATTTAATGTGGTTTTGCGTAATTCTCACGTAGTGCCAGCAAGGTCAGTGCAAATTCTTATTCTTTAGTACTCCATGTCACAGACCAGGCAATGTCTCGGGAGTTTCCTGCTCTTGCTGCATCAAGTCCTTCATCGCTATTAGTGCACATGTGTTTCAGGAAGCCCTCAGAGAGCATGTGAGTAAAGAACTGGAAAACATCAAAACATGGTTTGGAACTGCTAAAACGAAATTCCACTTGTTTATATGAGAGAAAAACTTTCAATTAGAATAAACTTTAAAAGTTGAATGTTATGAAAGGTAAAGGACTTCCTTGTTGCTGTGTATTTCTGACCTTAATCCTTGTTTTAATGGGTGCAGTACAAGATAAGAAGAGTAAAGGTAGTGGAATCCCAATGTGGCACTAAAGAGTGGAAAATTAAAAAAATATCCAAGTCAGTTTTGGCAAAGGGGGATGGTCTTAAATACATACAAGACGTATTTTTTTAAGATGCTTTCCTGAAAAAAAAATAACATTACTTAGAGGTTATTGCAATTTCTATAGTGACAAATACTTTCACGGTTTGCTCTTAGATTTTTTTTTTCTTTTTTCCCTCACAGACAGCAATGGTTCATACTTATTCAGGTAATTTCAAGGAAATATTTGTTTGTGTGCCATCATTTTTGTAGCTTTGGGGATTTTTTGTTTTCTTTTTATAGAGTGGTTTTGGTATTTTTTTCCTTCCTGGTATTTTGGTAATGTAATTGTGCATGACATAGTACTGAATGAACTCCTGTATAGAGGGAGTACGTCATTTCTCATCCTTAGCAAGCAGATACAGCTGTGGTGCTGATACACGTAATTAGCTGCTACTTATAGCTGATATAAGCCACATTCGCTGATGCCTGGCCGCTCTGTGCTACATGAACAGGCAGCTCCTATTTGAACAAGGCAGAAATATTAATATACAGTATATACAGCCTAGAATTCTACTCACATTTAACAGTGCAAATAGCTTTGCGTTTAAAAGCTTATTATAAGACCTGAGAAGCTGGAAGTCTTTTTCAGAGTGATTCATGTTGAATTTGTCATATAACCAGACACAACTGATGTCCTTTACATTATTGAATAAAAATGGTGCAACAATTTTTTAATCTGTAGAAGGTAAAGAAAAGCATTACTGGCAGTTAAATGTGATGTTTGCATCATACTTTTTATGTGTTTTAGCATCTGTGGAAGACTTGTGTGGTAACTCAGAAATCTGAAATTTGGCAGGGACATTCATTGACCTGTGAAAATCTGTTTGCATTTGGCCAAGAAAGTTTAAAGCAGTCCTCTGTATATGACATCTGTATTTTCATGGGCAACTGAGAGATGACAAATGTAATGACCCATCAACATTTCATCTCCCTTGCCTCTGCATGAATATGCTTAGTGGAAGTTTTCAGGTTGTGAGTGTCCTGCCACTATCAAACCGGAGCAGGAAAAGAAAACCAAGATTGAGGAATACAAAGGTTGCTTTCCAGATGAGAGAGAGACATGATGAAATGTTTCAAATGAGCACTGTTATTGCAGAGTTATCAGGGTATTTATTATGTAGCGAGTGCATTGGTACGGCAATCATTTGATATGGCAATCAGAAGGTAATTTCTCATGCTGTGAAAGTGGTATGGAAAATATAAGAGCTTTCTCTGTTTAAAGAAGCAGACTTGTGTCAGGCAGGACTGGAAACCCATCTGTACATTGTCCTGAGCAAATCAAAAGCATACAGGGGTATACACAAAAGGAAAACCATGTATGCAGTCATAGTAGTGCAAAACTATAATTCCTAAATATATCGTCCCATTGCAGAAAAGCAACAGCACATCACAGTCTTCTTCAGATAACCCAGTACTTTTCATGAAAAAACTTCAATACGGTTTGATTCGTTGGTTTTGTTGGTTGTTTTTTTTCCTAATTTAATTACATTCCATGAAATTAGNAATAAATACAGTCTAATATAAAAAATATACTATTAAAATTATTTTATTTGTTATTTTATTTTATTATTATTTTATTATTTATTTATTTATTTATTATTTTATTTATTTTATTAAAATAAAATTTTAAAAATAAATAGTTTCTTTGGTTTTTTTATTACTGGACCTGAATATATAATTTTGTGGTCTATGTACACCTTGTTCTGACTTGATTTTGTGCCTATCAAATTACATTGTTGGTTATGGATAAAATTTCGGGTGCCTGCACAAAGTTCCTATTAAAACCCATGTCAGTGAGAACTGCCTTGTGTTTCACTCTACTTCATACTTCATATTTATGGTTATGAGAACACTTGAACAGAGCCTGCACAGGTGATTTTTAATCTCTAACCATCATTATGTACTTCCCAGGCCAATTCACCAGACAGCCAATCAAATTTTTTGTTCAGTGGAAAGGAGATTTTAATAATCTAATGCATTTCAGACTTATATCCTCTGCATTATTATTCAGTCAGGTACAGGACAAAAGGACAGAACATCCTGCTATCAAATGATATCCCTTGCTCTGAGTAGTAGTATACTCGTATTTAAAAAGTAAGCTTTCACAGGTCTTCCAAAAAGAATATATTTCTTACAGAATTACTAGCTTTTATTATGTCTTAGTCTTTATGTGGATGTCATTTAAGTTCAGCTATTCCACGTACAGTCTTCAAGTCTTATTTTTCTATAAGACATGTTTTCTGAAAAATGTTAAGAACACTTTAGAAGTGAACCCCAGTTCCAAATATCTTCAAAACACATGTATTTGTTTATTGCATATGAATGTCCAAATACAATAAAGAAAGATATGTGCATAAAAAGAGGTATAAGATGTCGTTGATACCAACATGAGGCTAACAACCTGGGATGCTGGAAAAATATTGGGATGCAATGGAAGAATATTGGGATGCAATGGAAGCTCCAAGAAAGAATGCTTTTGAAGGCATTTCTTTTTGTTTCCCTTTCCATTTCTGTCTATACATTTCTGAGTACTGAGAATTGCCCATGAGTGCTAAGTAAATACTGAGGAAACTGAAGGAGGGCGGAGTCACTTAAAAATCCTAAATGCTGAGTTGATGTTTTCTACATAAACAACTTTGTATAGAAGGGTACTTGAACTGTAATTGCTTCCTCAAAATATACTGCTGGCATTTTATTTACAAGAATATTCAGAAATAGTCCCCTAAAAATACAAATTTGAAAGATGATGCTCTTTGTTTCAGTAGTACTATTACTAAGCTAAGAAAAGAAAACATTTTTTCTAAGTGTGTGTCTTGGTTTCAAAGACAGGTGTCTGCTAAGGAAGGCAGGAGCCTCCCTTGAAATGGAAAACATAGCCCCCTTCTCTCTGAATTATTGTCATTCTGAAATTAAAGGGGCTTTCAGGCAAAGATATGAGGAATAGGAATAACAGCTCTTTACTTATATATATAGATATTTAGATATCTATATATATAGCAAGGCAAACAAAACACCAATAGCTACGGCAGTAACAACAAACAGAACCAGGACCCAGTGCAGCCTCTCTCGGCTGTCGGGCCCTTTCCCCTTGGGTGCAGTTCCGCTCACGGCCGGCAGGGGCGCTGGCGGCTCCCGGTGAGCGGGGCGGGTGCGATGGTTCCCCCGCGCCGGCAGGGGGCGCTCCGCAGCGAGCTCGGGGAGCACGCGGTAATGGCGGATGTGACCGAGACGGGAAGGGATGGGAAAAAGGCTTCAANTTAAAGAAGCAGACTTGTGTCAGGCAGGACTGGAAACCCATCTGTACATTGTCCTGAGCAAATCAAAAGCATACAGGGGTATACACAAAAGGAAAACCATGTATGCAGTCATAGTAGTGCAAAACTATAATTCCTAAATATATCGTCCCATTGCAGAAAAGCAACAGCACATCACAGTCTTCTTCAGATAACCCAGTACTTTTCATGAAAAAACTTCAATACGGTTTGATTCGTTGGTTTTGTTGGTTGTTTTTTTTCCTAATTTAATTACATTCCATGAAATTAGCAAACAATTTTCTGATTTTTTTTTATAGATAATCTAAATATATAATCTAAAGTATTGCATGCAAAGGAGACAAGTAATTATACTGTGGGTGTTGTTCTGCAATCATATTAAGTTTTTTAGTGGGTGGACACAGTGCTCTGGGTGCATGTGCAAATGAACACGCATGTTTGCTCTTCCATTCCATACAAAGGAATGTATTTTATTTCATGAAATACTGCCTGCAGTTTCTTCAAATAACAGTACAGTAGAAACATAGTAAAGAGTAACAGGGAATTAGAAGTGCTGTTAATAAATACAGTCTAATATAAAAAATATACTATTAAAATTATTTTATTTGTTATTTTATTTTATTATTATTTTATTATTTATTTATTTATTTATTATTTTATTTATTTTATTAAAATAAAATTTTAAAAATAAATAGTTTCTTTGGTTTTTTTATTACTGGACCTGAATATATAATTTTGTGGTCTATGTACACCTTGTTCTGACTTGATTTTGTGCCTATCAAATTACATTGTTGGTTATGGATAAAATTTCGGGTGCCTGCACAAAGTTCCTATTAAAACCCATGTCAGTGAGAACTGCCTTGTGTTTCACTCTACTTCATACTTCATATTTATGGTTATGAGAACACTTGAACAGAGCCTGCACAGGTGATTTTTAATCTCTAACCATCATTATGTACTTCCCAGGCCAATTCACCAGACAGCCAATCAAATTTTTTGTTCAGTGGAAAGGAGATTTTAATAATCTAATGCATTTCAGACTTATATCCTCTGCATTATTATTCAGTCAGGTACAGGACAAAAGGACAGAACATCCTGCTATCAAATGATATCCCTTGCTCTGAGTAGTAGTATACTCGTATTTAAAAAGTAAGCTTTCACAGGTCTTCCAAAAAGAATATATTTCTTACAGAATTACTAGCTTTTATTATGTCTTAGTCTTTATGTGGATGTCATTTAAGTTCAGCTATTCCACGTACAGTCTTCAAGTCTTATTTTTCTATAAGACATGTTTTCTGAAAAATGTTAAGAACACTTTAGAAGTGAACCCCAGTTCCAAATATCTTCAAAACACATGTATTTGTTTATTGCATATGAATGTCCAAATACAATAAAGAAAGATATGTGCATAAAAAGAGGTATAAGATGTCGTTGATACCAACATGAGGCTAACAACCTGGGATGCTGGAAAAATATTGGGATGCAATGGAAGAATATTGGGATGCAATGGAAGCTCCAAGAAAGAATGCTTTTGAAGGCATTTCTTTTTGTTTCCCTTTCCATTTCTGTCTATACATTTCTGAGTACTGAGAATTGCCCATGAGTGCTAAGTAAATACTGAGGAAACTGAAGGAGGGCGGAGTCACTTAAAAATCCTAAATGCTGAGTTGATGTTTTCTACATAAACAACTTTGTATAGAAGGGTACTTGAACTGTAATTGCTTCCTCAAAATATACTGCTGGCATTTTATTTACAAGAATATTCAGAAATAGTCCCCTAAAAATACAAATTTGAAAGATGATGCTCTTTGTTTCAGTAGTACTATTACTAAGCTAAGAAAAGAAAACATTTTTTCTAAGTGTGTGTCTTGGTTTCAAAGACAGGTGTCTGCTAAGGAAGGCAGGAGCCTCCCTTGAAATGGAAAACATAGCCCCCTTCTCTCTGAATTATTGTCATTCTGAAATTAAAGGGGCTTTCAGGCAAAGATATGAGGAATAGGAATAACAGCTCTTTACTTATATATATAGATATTTAGATATCTATATATATAGCAAGGCAAACAAAACACCAATAGCTACGGCAGTAACAACAAACAGAACCAGGACCCAGTGCAGCCTTCTCGGCTGTCGGGCCCTTTCCCCTTGGGTGCAGTTCCGCTCACGGCCGGCAGGGGCGCTGGCGGCTCCCGGTGAGCGGGGCGGGTGCGATGGTTCCCCCGCGCCGGCAGGGGGCGCTCCGCAGCGAGCTCGGGGAGCACGCGGTAATGGCGGATGTGACCGAGACGGGAAGGGATGGGAAAAAGGCTTCAAACCCCTGGGCAGCCGATCCCGGTGCCTCAGCAGGACCCCCGGGAACAGCAGGCTGGAACAGCAGGGATGAACACAAAATCCCAGGTGATAGGTGAGATGTATCAAACTCCGGAGCTGCAGTGGGAACCTCCAGACGTCTCGGCAGGCAGGGCCTGCGGAGCTACAGTGCAACGAAGACTAGTAGCGGCAGAGGAACGGTCTGGGCAGGGCAGCCACAGCCTAGCTCCCAGTGGGGCAGGGAAAGGCGAGCTTGGGATCCCAGAGTCTCCTGAGGCACCTGAGCAGATGGTGAAAAGGTCCCTCTTTTAGCGAGGTAGGGTGTTAAATAGAGTCCCAATGCAACAGCCGCTCCAGCGAGCAAGCTCCACTCATGGTAGAAGGAAGGCAGCAGAAGGCAGAACCCCACAGCGGCGATGAGTTGTCCCTACAGCGACTGCAGCCTCTCTCTCTTCTCTGAACGCCGGGACAAGAGAGCTAGGGGCTGTACCCAACCCCTTTTTCCCAGTTCAAATCTCGTGGCATCTCCGCCCTACAGGAGAAAAGCCCCAGGTAAAAGAGGACAGCCAGCTGGACCCCTCCCCCTGTGGCCAGGTCTTTTTGTCTCTCTTAAGTACCCAGTAATTTGTCTCCTAGCAACATGTATGGGGAAAATTCTTTAAGAGAAAAAGAAAAACAAAAGGAGTACTCCTAAAACCCCAAAAGTGTGTGTCATGAAAGCACATTCTTGTTTTATCACTTGCCCAAAGTTAGACAGGACTGCAAATTCAGCAGCTGGTTTATAGGCAAAACCAGAGAACATGCAGAAGATATGGGACCATCCTTTTATAGAACAGTTTCCATTCCCTCAGGGCTCTGAAGTTCCCTCACTATATGGCAATTTGCTCTAAGGGTTTGACCTGAGACTGGAGATGGAAATGTGTACTAAGCTTTAGCAGATAACACGCAAGTTGTCTGATGCGGGCAATTGCCCAGTACGCACCAAACCACAAGCCCATTTCCAGAAGAAACTGCGTGCTCATTTTCAGCTGTTAATTAAGATGGAGCTTGTAATGAAAGAGGCCTTGCAAGTTAGATTTTCTGTCGTGTCCAAACTTCACTTTGATTCAGTCAAAAGTTTTTAAAATCTTGTAAAATAATATCATTGCTGTATCATTGGATTACTGTACAGGCTGTCACATGTGGGTGACTGTCAACGAGCTGCACTTCATTACTTTACGCCTCAGATTTTCAGTGAGCCATTATGAGTCATTAAGTGATCAGAGTCATTTGTGCAGAACTGCAGCTTCTACATTTTTCATATTACTGTCTATTTCTGCACATGGGATATGTTTCCATATTTGTGTTTTATATATATATATATTCACACATATGTATAAATACTTCACAGAAGTCCATTGTGAATATACTAATATAGATTAATACAGAGTTTGTAATTACAAGGAACTTCAATCCATGAAAAACAGGCAATAGTAAAAATTCTCTCTTGCTTTTCATGTGCAACTGATGACAGAGAGTTTTTTTTTTTGACGTGATTACCTGAATGCTTTGCTTTACAGCTAATGCTAATGAATATGACATAACTCAGCCATCCACTTGGATTTTATATAGTCCTCTAAGTGTCCTTGAGCATGGGAGTGAATCCTAGCTCTGAGTGAAAGCCAGGGAAGGCAGTCAGTGTTGTAGATGCTCAGCACTTCATGCAGATCTCTGCAGAACTGAGCCAAAAGTGAATATGCCCTGGAGTATTGACACTAAAATTGCTCTGATTCAAATGCAGTTAGTCATGGCACCCCAAGGAGAAGTAAAAGGTTCTTTTCCTCACAACAGCCAAACACATGAATATATGTATATGCGTATATATGTATGTTTGTAAACTTTTGTCAAGCTGATGCTTAGAACAGTGCTAAAACATTTCTTTTGAAAATTCAGTACACGAAAAATACAAGAATTCATAGACTTTCATCAAATGGTAGAGCTGAAAAAAAAGTCTTGAATTTGGACCTTGAAATGTGTGAATAAGTTATGTAATCTTTTTTTCTGAGTAAAATGAACTAAAATCATTATGTTGTTGTTTTAATTACCAAATAACAAGCATTTCAACAATTAGGTGCTGACCAGAAATTCATCCATGAAGTAAATGTAAGGGCTAGTTTGTTTTCAAATCAGAATTAAGTGTAAATTCTTTTTTCTAGGCATGATCTGTTCTATTTCATCCTGGCAAAAACCCCCTTTTACTAAGCTCCAGAGCTCTTTCTGAATCCACACTTACATCTTACATTTCAATAGAGACTGGAAAACAGTGTCCTAGACTCACTAACACATTTCCATGTCTTTATGAGAAGGTCAGAATCAAAACTGGAGCAGGACAAAGACAATATAAAGAAGATGATCTCTTGTTATCTGAATAGTAGTAGATGCTTTATTTGAAAGATATAAGCACCTGAGGACAGGATACAGTGCTGAAATATTCCTTCAAGGTGCATTCCTATTGACTATCCTTGCAGTCTAAAAAATTTCCTTTTTAAATAAAATAAAGGAAACTTTATACGTCAAAGTGAAGGTGACTGTTTACCAAAACACCTTTCTGGCTGCATTGTCAATGCAAGAGGAAATAGGATCTGTGCTCAGGATCCAGGACCCATCCTGCTGAGAATATAAAGGCTTATCAATTTAAGTGTGAGGCTGGGACACAATCAAATGAGGTTTATTCTGTCAGACTGGCCTCTTGGTATGTCTTGCACAAGGCTATTTTTATCTCCCTCCATCAGCTCTTACTGTTAGTAAAGCACTAGCAAAAAACCTTCATCAGAGTTGGAGTAAGGTATGCATAAAGAAGTTAATCCCAAAACATCTATTCTAATACATTCTTCTGCCATCCTTATTCATTGTTGGAAATACAGAAGCAATATACCATCAATAATAATTACTCTGCTTAAGCTTTATTGGAACAGTACCAGAATTTCCAGATGATCTTTACTTTCCAAACAGCCCTACTGATTTCCCAGTGTACTGGAATAGCATTTGTGCATGATTTATGTGCCAGATCTTCAGCTGGTCTAAAGCAGTGCAATTTTACTAAATCCAGTGGATGTATGTTGTTGTACAACAGGAGACCTGAACTGTGTTCTGTTCTTCAAAAAAACCCCCACCTGATTATTGAACTGGAACTTCTTGCAGAACAAACTACTTTTCAAGGTGAACTGTGGGGGGTATCAGCCAATCCATGGAACTGAAAACCTCCTTAATAATTAATAAAAGTATACTTGTCTTACAAAAACTACAGATTCTCAATGCAACTATCCATATGACTGCTTTTCTCTCGTATCTGGATTAATGTTTTTTAAATGAGAGGAAGCTTTGTAATGTCACTAGAGGATGCAATTTAAAAAAGTATAGCTGGGAGGAAAAATAAAAATGGCTCTTGTACCGGTGTTTGTTTTCATAGAAATTCACAGTACCAATCAGTCACTGAACCTAACACTTACTTTAACCTAAGGCAGAAATGCAAAAAAGATGAATAATATTTGCCACAAAGCAAAATTTACAACTCCTCACTAAACAGCACTCTGCCATAAGTAAGTGAATATACTCCTAGAGTGTGATATTAACCCCTCAACAGAGAGCTTTAATCATAGAATCATAGAATGGTTTGGGTTGGAAGTGACCTTAAAGATCATCTACTCCCAGCCCCCTCTCCCCTGCCATGGGCAGGAATACCTTCCACTAAATCAGGTTGCTCAAAGACCCATCCCACTCAGCATTGAAAACTTCCAGGGAGGAAGCATCCACAACTTCTCTGGGCAACCTGTCCCAGTGCCTCACCTCACAGTAAAGACCTTCTTCTTAAAATGTAGTCTAAACCACTTGCTTTCTGTTTAAAGCCATTCCTTCTTGTTCTATCATTACATGCCCTCGTAAAAAGTCTCTCTCCAGCTTTCTTGTAGGCCCCCTTCAGGCCCTGGAAGACTGATAGAAGGTCTACCTGGAGTCTTCTCCATGCTGAACAACCTCACCCCTGTCAATCTCAATTCATAGGAGAGGTGGCTCAGCTGTGTGATCATCTCCATGTCCCTTCTCTGGATACACTCCAGCAGGTCTCAGCTCTTCTTATGTTGTGGTCCCCAGAGCTGGATGCAGCACTCCAGGTGAGGTGTCACAAGAGCAGGGTAGAGGGGGAGAATAACCTCCTTCCACCTGCTGACCATGTTTCACACACTTTACAGACACAGACTGGAGAAAATCATCTAAACATACAGGCAACAATATTGGGCTATGACACATTTTTCATTCCTAGTATTTTACTTAATTGAATGTTTTCCTGTCTCATGAGAGTCAATATGTGTTGACCTTGTGTGAGGAGCTAATTCAGCCATTTTAGTTTGCCTCAACTCTGGTTGTCAGGGCTGTCAGAGGCATGTGGAGGAGGGGTACACATGTGCCACTTGCAGGAGGCAGCCAAGGAGTGGGGGAAGCCTTGTCTCTGGGGAGACTTCACCTGGCAACACCCCACACGAGGCAGGCAGTAAGAGACACTGTGGAGGGGCTTCTCCAACCAGGTTGCAAGAAGGTCTCCACCAGTGGACGGCAAAGAAAGGTTGGACTGGACCAATGGTTCCCTGCTAGCAGGCAGACTTTGGGAGGGGCCAGGGGGGTATAAAAACCAGCTTCATCAGGGCTTGCTGCTGTTCGCTGTTGCTGCTCGCTGGGGCTCGCCAGGGCTCGCTACTGTTCGCTGTTCCCGCTCACTTGCTATTTTGCCCTGGCCCCAGCCTGCCTGCCTTCTGCCTGCCTGCCTGCCTGCCTGCTGACTCGCCCTCGCACTTGCCCTGCCTTCCTGTGCTCCTGACCGCCTTCCTGCCACTTCGCCCCGTGTCCTTGCCTGCATCCAACTCTGCCGCCGCGCCGATCCAGCCGTCGCTGCCTGTCTTGTCGCCCCGATCCAGCCGGTCGCCACGGCCCTGTCCAGGGTCCTGGTCCTCCCGCCCAAGCGCCCCACTCACCGCGTGTCCGGAGCCGTCGCCACATGAGCCGTGCCTCTGGAGCCGCGCCCGTCCGGGAGCTGCGCAGGCTCCCTAACACCCAGCCTGGCCACAGATAGGCAGTGTGCACACCCCTCCGCCGCTCAGACGCCGACAGTACTGCCCTGGTGATAATGCCTTCTTTTTGTCTCTGTCCCCTCTCTCTCCTCTCCTCCAGTCCTTTTCCCTTTTCCTTTCATTTTTCCTGTCTCTTCTAGCCCTCTTTCACTCGGGCAATTCCTTTTCCCTCTCCTTTTGTTACCAATAAACGGTTCCCAGATAAAAGGTTTGCCTCGTTTGGCTTCATTGCGTTCCCAACCATCAGTGTTCAAAAGAACTCCTCGCAGTTTCCCATAGTGGAATGCGACACCTTGGTAAGAACATGAAATTCATCAAGATAAAACTATGTAAATCATTGTTATTCTGTCTGGGATCTAGAAAGAAAAAAAGCTTTTGAAGCCACTGTATGTTACTCAATGCTGTCATTTATCTGTAGGATTTCATAGTTCAGAAGTAAGACCATATGAGCATTTCCAGACCATTTTAATACAAACTAGTTAATAAATGATCAATAACTTTTTAAACTGCTACATCTGAATCTATGAGAATACATCTGGCCATCTCTTAAAGGTAAAAGACGGTGAATCAAGCCCATGTCTTTGAGTAAAGGAGGAAAGTCACCACCCTAAAGCCCACAGTGTTTTGAAAATCTGTAGTATAATGTATTAATTTCTACTTTTAATTAACTATTAGCTTCTAGTGTGGTTTCTTATCACTCAAGGTCAATACTTTAATTAAAAATTCATTAATTATAACTTCACCTCATCAAAAGTTATTACCTAATTATTATTTAATTGTGTATTACTGTTACCTAGCTTAATAAAGCAGTTGAGTTGACACCTTTAAGTAAAATTAGGTTAATTTTTTGTTTTAATGCATATTGTTTTAGGAGATTATGACAACAATAGCTAATAAATGATGAGCAAAAAAGTGAGGTAAGACAGGCTTAAGGGGAACTGAGTAACACTCTATGGTAGATCTCTCTGGCACAAGCAGTGCCTCAAAAAATTTTTTTTGTATCCCAGGACAGAGGTTCTAATTCAGGCTTTTAAAATACAGTTTAAGCTTAAGTCTTGAATGGATATGTACTAGTCAGATGAGAGCATCTCTGCAGAAGGCTGAATTGTGAATGGGTACTGTCATGGTTTGACACTGGCCCAACACCAGGCATCCACTAGAGTCACTCATTCACACTCCCCTGCCACAGCTGGGCAGAGGAGAGAAAAAAAAATAACATATGCTTCATGAGTTGAGATAAGGACCAGGAGAAACACTTCAAGGGCAAAACAGGCTCCACTTAAGGTTGCAAAGTGAATTTATTACTAACGTAATCAGAGGAGGATATTCCCCCCAGTCCCTCCCTCCTTCCCACCAAGGAAGAGAGACAGGGCATGGGGGTTTGTGGTTGTCCTAGGTTGCAATATAGATGCTTTTAAGTATTCTATTACCACCAGCTGTGGGCCGTTAGNGGAGACAGTTCTCCACGAACCTCTCTGACGTGGGTCCACTCTCATCAGCAGCAGTCCTACCGCACCTGCTACAATGGGAATTCACCCCACGGGCAAACAGTCCTCCCAAAACTTCTGGGATGTGGGTCTCTCTTTCCACGGGGTACAGTCCTCCGAGCACAGGCTGCCCCAGCCAGGAAACAAGGGCCCTCTCTCTCCACTGGGTCTTCTACTCGAGGACAGCTTCCTCCAGGCATCCACCCGCTCCAGCATAGGCACCTCCTCCATGGGTTGCGGGTGGATCTCTGCATCCCCTGTGGGCCCATGGGCTGCAGGGGGACAACCTGCTTCACCATGGTCTTCACCACGGCCTGCAGAGGAACCTTGGCTCCGGTGCCTGGAGCACCTCCTCCCTCTCCTTCTTCACTGACCTTGGTGTCACCATGTTGTTTTCCCTCACATGTTCTCACCTCCTCCTCTTCTCTGACTACAAGAAAACTGTGTGACTTTGTTTTGATTTTCTTCTTAAATATGTCATCACAGAGGAGCTACCAGCCTCTCTCATTGGCCCAGTTTTGGCCAGCAGCATGTCCATCTTCAGAGCCATCAGGGATTGGTTCTGCTGGACATGGTGGAAGCTTCCAGCAGCTTCTCACAGGAACCACCTCTGTGGTCCCCCGGCTACCAAAAACCAGGACATGCAAAACCAATACAGGTACAGATGTGATTTCATCCATACTACACCTTGGATGATTAGTGATAGAAAATGCAGATCTATTACCAGCCTAAAATCCATGATCTAGTACGTTGAACTTGTTTGGAGGGTTTTTTTCACCACACCTGACACTATCTGTCAAGATTGAATTGGAGTTAAAATGCCTAGGGGAAATAGACTTTTTTTTCAGAGGGTTGGTCTGTCAGAGTTCTAATTTGTAATTCTCCTTTTGAGACTGTCAGAGGCCCTTTTTGCAACTCAAAAGTTTAATTACTACAGTTGCAAGGGTCATCACTCAGTCACTGCAGGGAAGATGAATAGTGCGGAGCTATTAAATAAAGGATACTTTCTAGAGCTATTTTTAAAAGCAGTTATGACAAAAGTACCACTGTTCTTTAGGACGATGACTTGATGTCTCATCTAAATTTCTACTGTCACTTAGAATAAAATGACCTTCTGTCTATTCCATGTACTTAGCTTTTAAAATGTTCCATAGTTCACAGGTATTGCCAACTGCAGCTTTGCTGGTATCTGAAATTTTATAATTAATAAATTAAATCGTAAATTCCTTGTTATTTTTACTATATGCAGCTAATTAGAGGGTAGAAATAGAATATTCAGAGACTCATTCATACATAGATTCAAACTAAACACAATCTGCTGGGTAGGTTCAAAACCTTTTTCTGCTTCCCCTCTATGGACATTTAGATGTTCAAGTAGAACATCTAAAGTAGAAGTACACATACAAAGGACTGTATTTCACCTCAAATATTTATCAGAAGTTCCCTTCTGGTGTTTTGCTTAACTTGCCTACCCAAAGAACAGCAACAGCAAAGAGTCATGTACTTTAGTAACTAACCAAAACTCTGTCAATCCTAATAATAGCTATGAACTCAAAGTTCTTATTTGTAAATTAGTTACAAAAGTCAAGAAATATTTATTTCTATACTGTTGTCACTTAACTCTTACCTTTATTTAAAGTATTTATTTTGACAATTTATCTTATCATTTAAACAAAGCAGCTACCTGGGAGATCAACCCGTAGGAAACAGCTTTCTCTTTATCTCAGTGATGCCTTAAGTTTTACCTTTATATTTTTCAAATCCTGTACTGCATAGTGTGTAACTCTGAAGTTTCTTGTGACCTGTTAGCTGCTGTTCTCTCATGCTCGTTAGACATAACAAACCTCTCTAGGTTTCCACCTCAAGGACACCAGGCCCCAAAATGTGTAAACTAAGGCCTCTGAAGAGGACGGCAAATTTGGAGTAGTTACATCATTAACTGAGGTTATAATTGGAGAATTAACCCTGATATGCAAATGAACCAAACTTATAAAAGTGTGAAGAACTCCTGTCTCAGGGTCCATCTTGGATATAGCCTTTGGCCTGCCCAGGGTGTACCTTTGAAGGCCCTTCAAATAAATACCTTCATTTATTCCCTTATTCCTGTCTCTGTTTTTTTAGGTGGCCATCTCAGGCATCATTGGGTGTTTCCTAGAAAATTCAGTGCTTATATTAAACAACGATGATGTGTTAGTTGTATGACCCCAATTCCATAAAACTTTGCCCCAACACTTATACAAATCAGATACTCTATCCACATGCTATATATTTTAACACATTCCCTTCAATGAACCAAAATATCATGATTTTGTTAAAAGTCATGTTTTCTTCTCAAGGCACCATTTCAAGCAATTTCCTCATTTTTGACTTTTTAATCAATAATTTTTACACACTTTAAATTAATCTTTTTTAATTGATGATTAGCTAAGAACTAAGATGTGCATTACAAATTGTATAGTATGATGGAATTTGTACTGTCACTTACTGTCATTGCCATCAGTATTAGAAAAAAAATTCTTTTTTTCCTGTCAATTTACTGTCAAAGAAATTGATTGAAAATCTATCAAATTTATGTAATTTATATCTGGACATTTAAAAATACCTGCAAAATAATAAATTATATTGATTATTTGATCAAATTATTTACCTTTTTAGAAAATTTCTCCTCCTGTGACCCCTCTCCCCCCCTCCCCTGGGTGATTGATTCACTGTGATCACTCTTCTCTAGGTACTCTGTGAGAAACACAATTTTTAATTTTCATCTCTCTCTCTCGCTCTCTCTTGCTTCCTAATACCATTGTATTTCTCAATATTTTTAATGACTGCTCTTGAATAATAATATCTGCATTTAATGAATATCACAGTGAACTCTTCTCTTAATGTAAGACTACTTTTCTGAAATTAATGTGACTGTACCATCTTGGAGAAAAGATTTGCAGAAAAAAAATACAACACTTCATGATTTTGGAAATCCAACTAGTCATTTTAATGATGGAAAGAATGTTAAATTCTACCTAAACCTAAACAATCATAGTTGAAGCATCTTACTATCTCTAATTGTGATTTCATGATTCATGGTTTCATAAGACTCTGACGTAGCCAATACCTAGAGTGAGTACTAACGGGTTTTTCTGTTTTATTATGTTTTCCCTGTGAATATCAGAGAAATTTTATGGTTAGGTTTAGCTTGATCCATAAGTTACTGTAATCAAATCTCTAACTTCATTACTAATGTAATATCACAAAGTATAAATCCTCATTTAAAGCTGAACACAGCATACATATTTGAAAATTTGATTAGTTACTTCACTGCTTGCACTCTAGTATTTTAACAAAAACAGAGTTGTTGTATTTAACTGAAATTTGTTTCAGCTTGCTGCAGAAGGAGACTTAGCTAGAAATACAATGAACAATGTATAGTCTTTGTTCCAGTTAAAATAAATGAACAAACCAACAAAAAAAACCAGCAACCCCCCCCCGCCAACAAAACAATCCAGAACTTAAACCCATAGGATCCATAATACCTTTGTAATGATGAAAGACATAGACTAGAAGTTAAGTGAAATACCAAGATTTTAATAGGTATTTGATTAAATTCAGTGTTTCAAAATCATTGGAGAATGTATGTAAATTTACTTTACTTGACATTGGAGAATGTCAAGTAAAGATAAAAATACCTGTCATTAATGTTACTAGTTTGGCACTTGTGTAGAAGCCTAATGAGATGGAGTTGTCTTTAAAAGAGAGAGTTGGAAAGGCTGATCATTTTAGAGAGTCTGTTTGTTTACTTATTTTAGACTCAAATGAATGATAGTCATATTATGATTAGTGTATCTCACATTCTCCTATTCCAAAACTTAATTCTTCTGTGGGTGGGAGCATAGGAAGAACTTAATGATCTGTCATTGGTAGTAAGCACAGAAAGAACCATAACAGACTAAGCTGACATCCAAAATTATGTTTTGGTTTGGTTTTTTTACAAAGAATGAAAATAAAATCAAGTATCTGAAATAAAATTGCTTCACCTGCATTTATTAACCCTTGAGAGATAGCTGGAGAAGCTGTAGGAACCGCTTAAGATCCTTTCTTTAAGTCACCACATTTTCTTAGCAATGTACTTGAAGAAGAATTGAAATTATAAACTTTTAAAGACCCCTGCTACAAGTTTGTAGAGGCAGAATTAGATACAGCCAAGGGAATTCTCCAGAGTATTTTGTGTCTTCAGATACTCCTGTGGAAGTCTACATCGTCCCTCAGGCTGTCATTCCTTGCAAGACATTTTCTCTCCAAATAATATATAATTTAGTAAAGTACTAAGTCAGAGGTGCTTTGTGATCCATCTTTGATATCAAAACGGCAAGGGAGCCTTTGAATTCAGTTTGTATAACATCCTACAAAATTTGTAGTGAAAGATGCACATGATATGCACTCTGTTGAATTATAGGTCACACATATCAAGAGCTAACATATTCATATGTTCCTTCAGTTAAAATTTGGAGATGGCTAAATCAATAGAGTGAGAAGGGGTAAAAGAGAAGGGATACAGAATGTCCAAACCAAAATGGTAATAGTAAACCAGGTTTTCTCTGAGGACTACCAAGATGCATCATACCTAAATTGAAAGTAGGTGAGCTAAAAAAATTGCTGCCACAGGCTGTCTCAGGAATCAGTGGAGAAGAACAAACCCTGAAGATTAGGTGAATAACTCTCTGTATATCTTACAATATGCGGAGCCACCAGCAGTAATATTGGTCATTTAGATACCTCAGTTAAATGACAAAAATAAGTGTGAAGAATCATGATCTTTGTGCATTACTCAGAAAAGTCATAAGTAGCATGTAAACAATAAAAGGGGAAACAAAGTTTGAGGCTAATTGATTTTATTTCAAGGGATCCACATGACTAAATAAAAGAAAACCAGGGAAGTTCCACTGGATTCTGATCACCTAAGTTACATCATTGCAAGCTCTCTGACTCTGTTTCTGTCTGTTCCAAACAACTCTTAAAAGCCATTATTTAGGCATAGTTTAGGAGATAGTAATGCCAAAATCCTTATCCAGAAGGCTGCATCAAATATGCTGCCAATACGACGCCATGCAGGCCTTCAAATATATTTTTAAAGGTACCCTGAAGCACTCCAAACCATTCTTAATGACATGCTACATACATCTGCAATTTCACATTAAAAAAAATTCCACTCTGTTAGATGGAGACAAAAATATCTCTATTATTTCAGACTGTGAACACACAAAAGCAGGGTTTGCAGAAGAGCACAGGGCTCAGAAGAGATTCAAGGGCAACTCAACACAGATATTTTAGTATGCCTTAGCTTCAGTTCTACTTGTCCTGGAACCAGTGGTAATTCGCTATCTTTGTTTAAGTTAGCAAAATACAAATACAATACAAATACAAATATACAATACAATAAAAAAATACAAATACAATAATAATAATAATAATTAAAAAATCCTTCAGTAATATCTTAGGTTAGACATTTAATGATCTCTCATTGGAAGCATGGTTTCATCTTTCTCCCTTCCTTTCATATATCTCCCCTGGAAATAGAGGGCTCCTGAGAAAAGAGGCCATTTTAAAGGCTAGGTTAGCAGTAGGACACCCTTACAGCCTGATTATTGTTCACTCAGAGAGGTAGAATAGGTAGGATTGGCATTGCTTAGTGTCTGCCATGCTCACTAAGGCAAGTCTAATTTAAGATGTCTGTAATGTGAATGCCTACTTCCCCTTAACCATTCTGGGTTACAGAAACAGACACTTCCAAGGAACAATGTACCTGCCCTGTTCTGAGCATGATTTAGAGTAAGATGAAATGCCCATTACTGTCTGTCTATTTAAAGGGAACCCCAACTCAGACATTGTAAAGCCAAAGGCTGAACATCTGAATCACAGTGTAGATGTTGGTTGGCAAAATGGTAGCAATCTGCTTAAATCAGTTTTATAATTTTAGGTACCCAGGAGTTGGCACCCACTATTTTTCCAAATAAAATTCTCCATTTAAGAACACCCTAAAAGTTTTTTTGCCCTTTTGCGACAAACTATAGAAGCGGCCTGAAGATAAACATTTCTGCTTCAAATTAATTCAGCACCAACAAATTAGGAAGCACACACAGCAAAAATAAGTATTTTTGTTTCTGAAACAGACTCTAAAATGCTCAATATTTTTCCTTTAACATGAAGGTTTCTCCACAGCATGACCATGGCAAACAAGTTGTATGGTGTCTGTGGGAGCCCGTGGGCCCACAGCACAAAGAACCGAGAGAGTCCCTTGGTGGGACTCTTCCATAGGGATAGAAATCCTCCCTCGGTTATGGTGACAGAAAAGGCTTCTCCCACGATGCTTTGTTTCATTATGTTAATGTACCCCAGTTCTGCTTCCCCAGTTGGCCAGTTGGCCTTCCTGCCCCCTTCTAATCTATACGTTCCTGACCCAGAAACTTCTCCCTTCCCCTCTCTCCCATTGGCCCGTGTTCCTTTGCCACTCCCTCAGAGTTTTCTCATTGGCTCCTGTGCCCTAGCCCCACCTGTGTACTGCCCCTTTTCCCTCAGACCATTGGTCCCTGATGTTCTCCCGCCCCCATATATAATCCTGGACCCCTCCATTGTTCTGGGTCTTTTGGTCAATGGAAACCTTCGCGCACGGGGCTGAATAAACCTCTGCTGTGGAACTCTATACGAAGACCGTTCCCATCTCTTTACCATCGACTTATTGAAGAAGCTATCCTGTGTGTGTGTGTGTGTGAGTGTAGGGGCACTGCCGAGCGGCTTTCTGCTGGAGATGCTTTCGGTAGGTTGCGGCACCCCACCAGAACACGCCCTGCCGCAACAGATGTCAACCACTTTCTCTAGGAATGGGTTAGACAAAGTAGAGTCTGGAAACATTTAGAGATCTGAAACATTTAGAAATCAAAGGTGTATTAATTAGAATAGAATTAATATTATTTTGCCTTACCCTCCAATGTAAGTATTCTAAAATGGTGAAAGCAGCAACATCATGTCAGTATTTTGTTAGCACTGTGACAGAATAGCCAGATGCAATGATTTAGAATTCTACATATGTGAGCAATATGACCACAAAAGAGGCAAAACCATGTGCATAGCTGCACACAGGAAGCGTCTAAGTAACAAAGGTTGCAAGATGAAGAACAATAAAACTGAAAGGGGCTGCAAGTATACAGTCCTCTTGCTGAATGCAGAAGGAAAAGGAATGTAAGAGACAGAGTATTAAAAACAGTAAAGGACGCTGTAATGGATAGTATCAAAAATCTTAATAAAATCTAGGAAAACTACAGCCTTCTCACCCTCTACTAGGTGTGTGACCTTGTCATAGAAGCATGCTTAAAAACAGGGGGAAAAAACCACCCAAGATATTGAATGCATCTGTTTTTTTCTTTGACCCTAATAGTCAGGTGGCCATTTTCACAAGTATCAGTTCCATGTTTTCCCTGGACTGCCTCTTACTGTTAAAAAACTTAGAAAGTCCTGTTGTTTGACACAACAATGCTCAGTTTCAACCATAGTTGAGGGTTGGCCTTTCATATCTTCTCCCTGCATATGCAAACCACAGCTCTGTAATCTTCCTGTGAAGACTGACCTTGCTTCCATAGATCATAAAATTTCTCTTTCTTCCTGAGTTCCAAGAGTGTTCTTTTCAACTAAGCTGGTCTTCTGTCCCACTTGTTTATTTTAGATAGCAATATCCACATTGTAATGGACTATATACTGTAGTAATCCCATCCCACAAGTTAAGGATGTCTTCCACTGGAGAAGTTTTAGTGTAAAATAGCCTATGAAATACCTGAAAAATGTGTAAACCATCATAACTTTGAAAACATTTAAACTAAGCTGCACAGCCCAGGGAAGGTCAGCAAAATACAGTCAATTCCTCTCAAGCATTTTTAACAAACCTTTGCCATATATTTACACATGACAGGGAAAAAATGCAATAATCAGATAAGACCATTTTCTTGTCATTTCTTTCAGCACCATGGGAATATTTTCTTTATCAAGTGAAATAATACTGAAAAATAAATGGTTACCATTATTAGAATCTTAGCAAATCCAAGAAATCTTGTCTGTCAACATCTACTGCATGAATACAAATTTAACCTATTTACCACTACATCGGAAGGATAATTTCTAATTAACATTAAAAAAACGAAAAAGCCAGGAAGTACTGAAGCTGTGGTCTAAAATCCCCACAGTCTCCTGTTCAGTTAATGAAACTTTCCAGTGCAGCATGAGAGCACTATGGACATTATTTGTCTAATCTATCTGCCATTCCCACATCACTTTTGGTAGAAACATTTAAATAAAAACTGTTTCATTGTTTGTTTGAATACTAAGGTACAGTCTCACAGAACTGAGTGAGAGCACTTGTGTGGGAGGGTACTATCCAGTACATGTGCAGCCTGAAAAGCTGATTTTACAATTCGTAGTTCTTTCATCTATGTATATTTGGATAACAACCTCAGTCTACAGAAGGTGAATAACTGTAACTTTCCAGGGGATTAGTGATGAGCATTTACCATTAAGTGATTCCTTTCAGGTATCTTGCCCAACTTGCACTACATCAAGTGCATCAAGTATCATTCAGGGTCTCTATGGATTATGTAAATTGAATTTTCTTGCTTTTTAGATCTGTAAGGTATGGTAAGTATTTGAGTAACCAACACCAGTTTTATCACACTTGTTTCAGGGCAAAGCAGAATGTGGGTGCCAAAGTATGATGAAGAAAAAGTGCTTATGTGATTTATAAAGTTACCTCTCCTCAGACTAATACGTTGTTGAAACCAAATAATCCCTGAAGTGTAGCAACAGCATGCACTTTAGCTATAACTATCATCCTACACATATCAGAGAAAACAAAAGCTGTGTTTTTGGTGGAGATTCCACACATATAACAAAAGTGATATAAACAATAATTTAAAATATCTGCCAATCTCAACCTGTTCTAAAACTTAAGAAAGAGGAAGAAGTTAAGTCACTGTGAAATGTTATGAATTCTTTTTTTTAATGTAAGAAGATTCTGAGAAATATGCTAATTAAAAAAGTTAAGGAAAGCCACTCTTTTATTCATTAAGTGACAATCAAATATCTCTGATTGTTAGCTATAAAGGCTTGTAACAGATTGCTTGCCATGTTGCTGTCCTCCTACTTCAAGGGCAGTTGCATTAAAGGATTCTGTGTCAGAATGTATTTCTTGATTTGCCTCAAGCTGGGTAGCATTAGAATTCAGGTGTTGTCATACTGGATCAGAGCATCTGAGTCCACTGTCCTAACCCTGACAGTAGCAAGTTCATAGACTTCATACTCAAAAGTTTCTGAAGAAAACTTCTGATCTGCTATATGGAGAGAAATATTTCCTTACTTTTTCCCTAATTAGTGGTTGGCCTAGGATCTGACACTTGGAGGTTTTGTTTCCCTCTGTGCATGTGCTCGCACACGATTGTATGTGTAGTGTGTGACTGTATATACGTGGGTGTAGTATGATGGGATTATCAGTACCTTATTACCCCCGCTAAACAGACACATAATGATTTTTTAATAAGATAGTAAAGTAGTAGCTGGATAGCTAAAAGAAGGAGGGAAGGAGAGAACTGTGATTTTTTCTCACACTGTAGTCCTTTCACAAAGAGAACATGAGAAAGTTAAGTTGTTTTTTTAGCTGTCTAGATATGCCTACCTTAAGAAGGTAATCTGTGGAGACCATTGATACATATACGTGACAGCAGTCAGAGCAAGTTATCTGATATAGATAAATGATTTCTATGTGCAACCTAAAAAATAGAATCATTTGACTCTGTGCCAGCAGTCTCAGCCTGTAGAAAAAGGTGTTATCCTCTCTGCAAGTGTGTATTCTTTGTTGTCTTGGAATACAATACACACAAGATAGTGGTCAGAAGGCAGACTGTGTACTTTGCTCTGTCAAAGCCCAGTGGTCACTGGAACACAACAAGTAGAGCTCAAAAGCTCTCTTGACACACAAGTTTGTTGCAAATGATATACTAGATTTATATTAGAAATATCAGCTAGTTATTTATAGAAGGCTTCATCCTGTCAGCTATTAAGGCAAACAATATAGTTTGGATAAATGAGGGGAAAGTATGTCTACAAAATCTAAACAGTATAAAAATAGAAGTGCTGTCCAGAACCTTTGAAAATACTTTCTTCTAGCAGATAGATTAGTACATGTTTTATGTCATGATAGTTTTAGAGGTTTTCACTTTTTTATAATTGTATATCTTTCTTATCTATTAATTGCTGTAATCCATACCCTCCTCCAGCTTTAGGATAAAGAAAATTAAATTTCTTTAGATTTCTTTGATTTATATAAATCTTCATTCTTCTCATTCTCCATCTTTATAACTGCTTAACTTCAGATAACTTTTACTGCACTTACTGCATCCCAGTATTTTATGGAAACAAAGTCTCACTATGGTTGAGAAACCACAATTTCACTTCTTCTATTGGATATACTTCAGCTGAATCTTTTGAAAGTCACATTTCTTTTCAAATCTGATTTCTATTGCTGTTAATAATGTGGCCTGCATATTCTCTTCTTTATTTGCCACCAGAGATGAGTTACCATCTTACAGTTGAAATTCATTTGATATTTGTCCTTCTCAGTGTACCCTGCATGTTGCCCTATTTCAGTATCATCAAGATCAGTTGCTGCTTCCTGTGTCATATTCAAGTCCTTCTCCATGTTAACACTTCCTCCCAACTTTGATGGTGTTTTTTCATACAGATTTGTCTATTGACAACAGTATGAGCCTTGTCTCCTGCTGAATTCCCCTGTGCATTTAAAAAAAATAAAAATTGTCTGCAATGTAGGTATAAAACCTTTACTCATTATAAACTAGAATGTTTGTTTCTGAAATGTAGAGCATCTGACACATGTAATTAAAAATACTAAAAATTTCAAAGCAATCCTGATATATGACTAGTCAAAGAGCTCAGATATCTTGTAAATTAATTTTTCACTATGATCATCTACATTTATTTGAAGATTCTTCATTTTTAATCCCAGCAAGAAGTCTTAAATGTAATATACTTGAGATTCTCTTTGCAACTGTCTTTTCAAATGCAGTAGCATCTGGACATGTCTTAACAAACATTTCTAAAGTCCTTCATTAAGCTTTCACTTGATAAGTTCAAAGACTTGTAGCAAACAAAAAGAAAACTCCATGTAAATATTATTCAGTCAGCCATATTTTTTTACTCCCTAGTGACAGCTATGAAATGAAATGCCTATTACATTTTTCAGCTGGGTTGTATACTGAGGAATCCCAAAAGACTGAAGCAAACACATATTTTACAGCGTATGCATGATAAGCATTTTGCCTCCAGCATACCTGCCATTTGAGTACAAAATGTATTCGATTCGCATTCTGCATATCTAGTCGTCATTATAATATTTCCTATCAATAACTTAAAATATAACAGTTATGATAGCAAAGGAGTAAAATACCATTTAAAAGTCAGTTTATTTTCCTATTTCTCTTGCCAAGAAATACTCAGTAATAAATCTCGAGAAAAAAACCCTAAAGGCAAATAAATCTATAGACAGGATTGTGAGGGTTTTTTAGGTTTTGATCTTTTTTGAATAAAATATGTGCTTCCCTGTGATATTTTCCCCTATTCAGAGCAAAAAAAAATTTAAATTGATACTTGAATTATTGTATGCTCTACTTCCACAGTTTCCACAAGAGAATTCATGTCTTCGCTAAATTCCTACCTGGACAATTCAATTTCTGGATGGTCTAGGCAGTTTTATTTCAAGTACTCACTTCTTTTACTATTGACTGGAGTTTAACTTCCTTTTCTAAACAGTAAATTAACTTGCATACAAAAGAGATGTTGCTGACATTCAGTGATATGATAGAGATATTTTGACATGTCATCTCTCTGGAGAAAACCAAAATGAAAACGTAATTCATGGTTCCAGGTTGTAACCCAGTGACAAAGGCCACTCCATTCTGTGCTCAGTGATGCATTCTGGAGAAGTAGCCTATCAAAATTTCAATAACAGAAAAGAGTTCAGTATTATTCAGCCAGTTCTAATGAGAAACATTTTAAAATAAAGGACTTAATTGATCCTTTTCTTTTAATAGATGAGTCCATTAAAATGCATTTGTTGATTTACAACCAAGTTGGAACAAAATATTTTTGAACCATTCAGTTTGGTAATATTTTTCAATATAAATATGGAAGTTTTATGTACATACGACATGTTTTTTCTTCAGCACCATACATTTAGAAATAAAAGACTTCATAAATCATAGCAAATATGATCATTTATGGAAAGTGAAACATTTGGCGAGATACTTTCTGATTGTACCCTTCCAGAAGGGAAATTCCATGTTATATATGTAATTATATATATATATATATGTATGGCAGTGTAAGGGAAATTAAATAGATGAAGTACAATAATGAAGAAAGTTGGAGACAAAATATATGACATGAATGCTTTCTGTCTTTTGTCTCACTGTAGACTCCACTCACACAATTCTGTGATATTGCCTAGCTGCTTCTTCTGTGGGCTCCCCTGTGGCTGGGGCAGTGTCGTCAGTGTCTGTGCAAGCTGGCCCATGGCACAGTGTCTGAGGCACCAGTGAAGGAGCTATGGGAGGAGTTGAGCAGGCTGTGTAGCAACAGGAGGTTGACAGTGTCTTCACAGACACCCAAAACCTTGAGCAGCTCAGCGCAAGAAAGTAAGGACAGCAAGAGGCTATGCTTGAACAAGTGGAAGAATGATACTCCAAAGATGGAAGTGCTTGGAAGGTTTTGACTTCTGCCATCAGGAGACAGGCTTCACTTTCAGATCTGAATTTATAGAATTAGTCCAGCACCCTAAGCAATAAAGAGGGGGATCAGTCTATCTTAAAGAAAGCTTTGGAGCTAGCTGTCCTGAACACAGGTGGTCTTTCCTACAGGTGGAGGGGAAAAGTCTGGGCAGGACTGGATCCATCCTGTAAATTAACAGCTACTGGTGCAGCTGGTGGTGCAGGTATTACTTCAGAATTTATGAACATGTGTTGCAGTGATTCAACCCACTGGCAGGTCTGAGGGCATCCAGTGGGTTGATTTCTCTGCCCATGACAGTGGCTCTGAGGGCAGCACCGAGATTTGAGGGCTCGTCCCCCTAGGTGTTACCCTTGGAAGCATCTTCTCCCACCATTCTAGTAAGTTCCTTGTTCCTCAGTTCTCGATTGGTTAGGTTGCTTTTGCATATTCATGTCCTTCATTGCTTAGTTAATTATGTTCTAGAAAGTTCATCTCAGTTGTAAACCCCATTGGCCTGTTTTTATGAGTTCCTCCCCCTGTTATCCCCCATTGGTTTCTTGTCATCCCTCATCAATTCCCCATTGGTTTATCCCTTAGATCGACCCCTGAATTTTCCCCTTACAAAACCTACTGGCAAGGCCTTCTCCTGGCCTTTTTTGGTTGCTCCTCCCTCGGGACAGTAAACCCGACACTGTTGCACCAAGAGGTTCTTCTCTCCTCCTTTGCCTCCACCTGTTGCATAGCAGCGTCCTGACTGCAGCCTGCTCTTTTAAGAGCTAAGGGCAGAGGGCTCTTTAGAGAGCCAACTCCAGCTTGCTTCGCACCAAGTGGTCTCCCCGACCGGGACACTGCAGCGTGTCGTCTGCCAGGCCTCCGGGCGGCCGAGTGGTCAGCGTGACAAACATGGATCCCTCTTTGAAGCATAGGGAGTGCTAGTGAGAGCCAAGACATATTTGTCAAATTGAGGTAAAGGGAACTTTGCTAACAAGGTGAGAGCAAACTTTAAACTGAGGATATCAGAGATTAGAGTGAACAGTGAGAATAAGTCAGGGGAGTTTGATAAAGAAAACCAATCAGGGCAAGGGGCTCATCTTAAAATAACTTGATGAGATCTCTGTATGGTAGATTCTTATGGAGACTTGAAACCTCCTGCTGGGAATCAACAAAACCAAAGCAACCCTGAATTGTCTTAAGACCAGCAAAGCAGCACAATTAGGCCTGCAAACCCACTAAATTGTTAAGCAAAAAAATCCCCTAAAAGCCCTGTAAACTAAGACAGTTTATTTACTAAATGGCTATAGATTTTATTGTGGCAGGCAGAGAGAAGAGAGTTCTGTTACGTAGCAGAGAGAATTTTTGGGGCAGTGTAAAGCTAACTATGGGATGTTTTAAGGAACGCTTTCAAATGTGTTCTAAGATGTATAGGACATGGAACAAAGGAGGGGAAAGGAAAGAATGCAGATGAATAGGGACAGAATGAGTATGATGCCTGAGATGGCCACCTAAAAACCAGAGACCAGACAGGAATAAGGGAATAAAGGTAGGTATTTATTTGAAGAGCCTTCAAAGGTAAACCCTGGGCAGGCCAAAGGCGACACCCAAGATGGACCCCAAGTCACGACTTCTGCACACTTAAGTTTGGTTCATTTGCATATCAGGGTTAATTCTCCAGTTAAAGCTTCAGTTAATGATATAATTACCCCCCTTCTAGGATTTTGGTTTACACGTTTTGGGCCTAGGACAATCTGGGTGTCCTTGGAGAGCAAGCTTGGAGACGCTTTGTTATGTTTAACTAGCATGAGAGAACAGAAGTTAACAGGCTACAAGAAACTTCAGAGTTACACACTAAGCAGTAAAGGATTTGAAAAATATAAAAGTTAAAATCTAAGGCATCAAGTATGGAAAAATGAAGGGAAAGAGAGACTGTTACACATTCACATATTTTTACAAGTTTTTTCATGCTCCACATCTCGTTTGGGCTTTCTGGTGTTTCACAGTCACTCTAGCCATATTAGAAAGACAGTCAAGAACACTCCTACTAGTAATCCATCCCTATGTAGACACTGGATCTGACTTTCAGTGTTCTTCTGGGATCCAAGCACTTTATTGTTAAGAATTGACACGTTTTGTTCTCCTTAATTAATCATTTATTTATTGCTAAGATTAACTGCATTTTTCATAGATTTGGGGAAAACATCTTTATCTTCATGTAGCACAATTCTCCTTTTTTAAAAACTGTATTCCCTGTTTAGTCAAACTATCCTTTAATTGGCCGACTTTTTTTAAGCTCATTTTGAATTAGAATGAGACTTTTAATATTGAAATCATTAATGTCAAGATACAGATAATATAGATCTTAGTAGAAAAAAAATTGGAATGTATTTACTGAAACAACAGAGGAGAAATTACTCTTGATTTAGTCCTTCAGTGGGTGGGATTCTATACTTAATACACACTATGAGGTTAATGCACTAAAATTTAATATCTTTAAGCAAACAAACAACAACAAAAAAATCCAAGCCAAGAAAAATTCTTAGTAACTTTCATTTTAAAACAGATATGTGCATTAAACTGAAGAAGAAAATTAAAAGGAATATCTGAAAGATTAATGCTAGCTTGCAGACAAAATGAAGGTACTATGAAGATTAAATATTAGAAGTTCAGAGTAGATATATGGTACCTATCAAAAGCCATTCAAAAGCCATTATGTTTCAACAGGAAAGAAAAGACAGCTTTTCTAAGTAAGATGTGAAAGTTTTAGCCAAATCAAAAAGTTAGACAGGGACATAAACTCTAGAGTGGGAAAAAAAGGGAAGGTTGTTGAGAAGGGTTGTAAACACATTCAAGTGATCTGCAGCTGAGGTATTGAAAAACACACATATTGTACTAATTGTTGTTTGGCCTTGTGTGATTGATAAGTAGAACATAGAATCATAGAATAATTTGGTTTGGAAGAGACCTCTAAAGATCATCTAATCCAACTCCTTGCAATGAGCAGCAACAACTAGATCAGGTTGCTGAGAGCTCAGTCCATCCTGACCTTGAATATTTCCAGGGATGTAGCATCCACCACCTCTCTGGGCAACCAGTCTTTTACCAACCTCATTGAAAAAATTTCTTCCTTATATCTAATGTAAATTGACTCTCTTTATATCTGTGTTTAGTTAACACAGGCTTGTGATAGTGTTAGAAACACCCTATTAAATATGCTCGAGACTCCTGCCCTGCTGTGGGAAAGATCAAAACACAGTGGTAAATTACACCTGCACAAATCCCTGAAACACAGGTGAAAAGAGCAAACGTGGTGATTATCTAGCATGGACTGAGCTCTGCTGTGCCTGTGATTTCACCTGTGTGCCTCTGCCTGGGTACTGCTTTGGGGATCCCCCAGCTGGTGAGGTAATGAAAATAAATTTTCTCATTGCATTTCATCTGTGGTTTCAAGGCTTTTTCCTTCAACCTGCCTGTGCCAGCTAACATATCTAGGAAGTTAAATATAGAATCATAGTAAGACATTCCAAGAAACATTTGAGCAAAAGTCTGCCAAAAGGGTAAGAAAAAACGCTAAAAACCTCTTAAGTGCTTCAAAATCAGGAAATTTTCCAATGAGTGGGTGGAGCCACTGGATGAGATGTCATAGGAACATCCTAGGAAGACAAGTCCAGACCAAAAGGATTACATTATTTTTTTCACAATATTGTTGACTGTGGGATATTCTTATACTGAAGGCATTATTTATATGGATGAACCAGATGGATAATTCCAAATCAAATATAGGTAGCAGAGGTTTTAGAATGAATTAATAGAATTAACAACTTGGCCAAATGCTATTTACCCAAGTAAGGCACTGAAGGGACTCAAATATGAATGTCAGCATCCTATCTGTTTAAACCAGCCTTGGTAGAAAGTGAAAATTATTGCATTTAATGGCATATTTTTGAAAAAGGGTGTTATCAGTGAAGGGGAAACTACAGCAGGTCAACCTGCATTTGATTAAGGATCAAATTCATAGATGTATAACTATATGCAACATATAAAGGGGAAAGGACTACAAATATTTTGTGTCGGAAATTCTTACCCCAAAAACCTACGGGAATTTTTAAAGAAGTCAAGTAGCATGTCATCTAGTCATAATGCATTCAAATTTCAAAAATCTGACAATGGTCTTCATTTCCAAAGGCTTTTAAAGAAACAAAACAAGATAAACAGGAGGTTGTGTAAAAAGATGATCACTTAGTACATTATAGGAAATAGAAGGTTTGAACAAAAAGGAAGTTTTCACTCTCAAGGAAATTTACAATTGTTGCTGTTTGGGAACAGTGTGGCTCAGTATATTTGTAAATATTCTAGAAAAAAAATGAATGATAAGACCACTAAGTTTGCTGGTAATGTTTCATTATTCAAGATACATGATTAGAGGGATCTTTAAACAAAAATCCCACTATCTTGACACAGTACACAGTGACAGTGAAATCCCACGTCACTGAATGCAAAAAGCAATAGAGGAAAAAGTTCCAACTACCCAGATGAAATATTCTCTGCCAAATGAATTAATATCACTTAAGGAAACAGGCAAATTTATTTAACAGGTGTCTAAATTAAAAGAAAGAAAGGATGCGAAGGTCTTTCTTCATGTTTGACATAATTAAATTGTGAAATTTGTCAGCATGTATACAGAGCAAAACTATAACGGAATTAAAACAGGACCAGAAGCCACAGAGGACAGATTTATTAGTGGACTTCAATAAGTCCAAATGAAACCTATATCTGAAAAAATCCTTAGGACAATAACTTCCAAATGTAATTACAGTAGAAACAGTATTCTTCGCTTACTTTTATACTGTTCATCCTAAGTGTATGCTAATAACCTTTGGATTTTATACATTTTGCGTTACAAGAGGAATAAACCATTTTAAGTTTTCACTGTCTGTGTGAGCTAGCTGTAACAAAATAATCTTGACTGATATTTTTGAATTTATTTTTACATATAAAAGCATTTTTTTCTTTCTGAGCTTGTCTAAGATTTATTCAATCTCTAAACTGAGATTACCATTTAAAAGCTAGTTTAGAAACAAAGTCCAGAACTGTAATTTAGAATATTCTAGGTAAATTTTTTAAGATAAAATCTATTTTGTTGTAATTTTTCATTATTTTTTCATTAAACAATAACACAAAGCTAATTTTTAATCTTGGTCTCAGACTACCCACTTTCCCAGTGTATCCCAGAGTGTATGTTTGCACAAATTATGTTCGTCTATATATGATGCAAAACAATTTGTTTCTACAAATATTTATATTTTCCTGTTTTAAATGGAAGATATATTGCCAAAACCAGGACACCTAACGACCCTACACACTGAAACACTACAAGTTATTTCTGCTTATGCTGCTCAGAATCCTCAATTAATAGTTTGTCTCTTTAAGTCAAGGAGAAGCAAAACTTACAGCTTGTACCTAGAAGCAAAGAAAAATGGACCTGCATAGTGCGCAAATTTAATGCAAACTGAATTTTGAGGTGAAGACTTTTCACATAGCAATTCAGAACCACTCAATCGCCTGGGAACATCCAGTGGCATTATTGAGCTCAGCTCATCTTTCCATGTGAAATTCTGACTAAACTGAGTTTTGTATATCTCATTTTTTTAGATTAAAACGAAACCTCTTAAAATGTTCATCATTATCTGCCTGTTCTGGAACATCAGAATTTATTTCTGTAGACTTTTAATGTATCTTGCCAGTAGGAACAAAAAGCATTCAGAAAGGTCAAAATGAATGTATTTATAAATCTCACAATTATTCCATTTTATGGCATTTTATCCTGCACTGTGCATAATCAAACTCTTTCTGACTCCTGGTTTATATTAAGGAGTGGTTTGGGGTTTTTTTTGTGGCTGAGCTCAATGGGCAGTTCACTGTTCTTCCATTCTGACTGTCTGCTGAATTTGCTCGACTTTCTCTCCAATTCAGTTTCCCAATGGAAATTCCAAAAGCAAGCTGAATTTTACTCTCCTGAAATCCAGAGCTGTGGCTATACTATTGATTTTTCTTACTTCTTCCAGGGTTTTAATCTCCCTAATCTCATGGTTACTGCTGCCAAGGCTGCCCTCAGCCTTCATATCTGTAGTGGGATATTCTTTCTTTGTGACAGATCCAACGGAGTACCACAACTATTTGACCCATCAATCAACAGCATGAAGCTATCAACATTTCAGATTAACATAAACTTGCCTGTTGACATTAACTTGGCTGTACATCTGATGAGGATCTTACCCAATATATTCTCATAGAACTTATTTTGTTAATGTGATTTGATCACACAGTTATTTCAATCACAATACTGCTTTTAAATCTTCTGCAGGAGGACCTATCTATAAAAAATATAGCTTTTTTACATTATTACCTTTCAAATCATGTGCAAGTGCATTTTTGGAGCAAAGCATGAGCTGGCTGACAGTGAATCTGAGAAAGCTAAGTGATCCAGTTAACTTTAATGTCATATTTACTTCAAATATTCTTTTAAGGTAAAACGGCAAATATTTTTAATTTACAGGAAAAAATTTCCTAGTAAATTAGTCCAGATCAAATAAATCTCCTTAACAGTACTAAACTCAATTTTTTTCTTACTGTTTTATTGTTTTAAATTATTTAAAAGGCTACTCTATTTACTAGCTTCTCCAAGGAAATTTAAAATCCCTCATTAAATTCTTCCCCAATATTGCCATTCTTATCACCTTGAACTAGCCTCCCGCTAGTCTGTCATGCAATCCCATAAGGGTTATCTAATTTAATAATCTTTCAGAATTTTAGAATTATTTATATCAAATACACTACAGAAACTGTTGCTAAAATTATTCTCAGTAATAAATCTATGTTCATCTTTTGTATAATTTAGTGGCTGGAGAGTAGAATTGCAAAAGATCTGTTTTTCAGGACCTGTCTCAGATGTGTATCCAATTAAGATACTATTGTGCTCCGCAATTTATTTATTTATTCATTTATTTATTTGTTTATTTATTTATTTATTTACTTGCTTTGGCACTTCATTTGGGTCTTAACACTTATTTTACTCCATTTTAATTTACCTTATTCTTTTGTGGGAGATTTTGTCTTCTTATTACTGATAAGTCCCAGAAGAAATTATGTACACTCGTCTAGATTGCTTATCACTGCTTAAGTGGAAAGGGAGACCTCTGGGAAAAACAGGGTTTCCTTGCTTGAAAACTTTAAAATATTAAAGCTAATGCAAAGTCAATTGCTACTGCTGACAATGCTTATTTTCTTTTAACAATTACCTTGCTTGATACAACTTTTTCAAGGGAAGGAAAAGAATTGCAGATACTACTTCTGTAATTTTTTTTCATGCTTAACCTAGACTGAAATTACTCTGTAAAAAAGAAGTATCTTTGACATTGCAATTCTTTAAATGTGTCACTTAATGCAAATGCATCCAAACCAAAAGAATAAAAATGCCAATGACCTTCAAATATTTCAACTAGAGCATCAGTGATACATAAAATTAATACATTTGCAATCTGTTTATATTTGTATGTGTGGTGAGAACATATGAGACTTACAGCAAAATTTTGCCTCTGACAAAAATAAAAATTCTTACGCTCCTGAAATACTCATGTGAGATTGCACATAAAAACATATCCTTCAAGTATAAAACTAAGCTTTGATATACTTGCAACCTCTGTTTTTAAAGAGGAATCCACATACACTTGTAATTACTAAATAATTTTTAGTGCAATTACAATTGTCAGGAATAATGCAAGCTACTAAAGATTATCCATGCCCTTAACAGATGTGGTGTGGTGTATTCACGTGGGTGTCTGATATTTAATACTGTAGTTCTGAATCTTTTCACTAATATCCTGATGTTGAAGAATTTTTCTTTTTCAATGGGGAAAGAAATGCAGATACATACACAAAAAAAAAAACAGCAGGAAAAATAAAACACACACTGTTATTTTCACTGTAACATATGGATTATTTTCACCCCTTCTCACAATCTCTTTCCACCTTTTCTTTTTCAGTCTCTCACAGGATTTAGGAAATGGCAACAAAAATTTTTATTTAATGGAAACAGCAGTTTTTTCAGCATTTTTTTTTTCTTTTTTCAATTTGCTTGCAATATTTTTTAACTATATCCTTATCAATTTTTATTAAATTAAATTCAATCTCAGTATTTCTTAATTTTTGGTATATAGCTCTTTTCTTTTTTTAGGAAGTTGAAGAAGAGTAGATTTGTTAGAAGCTGCTGTCTTTATTGTATTTAACTCTCTCATTTTGTATCACCTCCAGTTCTAATCTCAAATATCCACTTAGCTAGACCATGTCTTTACCAGAACACTCTTTTAAGGGGAACATCTTGAAATCTGACACACTGAAAAAAAAAATTATAAAAACTTAACTGCAGGAAATTATCTGGGCAAGCTTTAATAGCAAGATGACAATGAAAACACTTGCATAAAGCACAGATGGTGAGAACTTACCCTGATGTCTTCACTGCCCACTCATCAACTTTGTTTGCCTAACTGCAAATCAGAAGATAAAGCCCTGAGCCACATTTTGAAGAGAAGAATAGTGATTGTAAAAATAGTGTGACAGGTTTTATCTTTGTGCTAACCATCTGCATCTTCTGTACCATTATTCCACTATGGTTTATAACCGACAAAAATTACCAAAATATGCACCAAATTCCTGGCTGAAAGATTTTATAGAGATATTTTATATCAAATACGCAAGCACATAGAATGTCTATGCATTTATCTATTATATTTTATATATATATATATCTACACTCATATTGCATATGTGTGTATATCTTAATATATTCATATTACATATGTGTTACTCATCCACTCACACACATACATAGGAGGGCTTTTCAAGAAGCTATCATTTAAATTTTCACAACTTTTTACCCATCTAGGCTTCAGCTTAAGGAATAGGACAAGGAATATTATTCTGTGGTTTTGGCTGAGGTAGAGTTAATTTTCTTCACAGTGGCTCATATGGGGCTGTGTTTTGGATTTGTGCTGGGAACAGTGTTGATCATACAGAGATGTTTTTGTTATTGCTGAGCAGAACTTGCACAGAGCCAAGGCCTTTTCTACTTTTTGTACTGCCATACTGACATGGATGTTGGGGAAACTGGGAGGAGACACAGCCAGAACAGCTGACCCAAACTGACCAAAGGGATACTCCAGATCATATGACATCATGCCCAGTATATAAAGCTGGGGGAAGAAGGAGGAAGGTGGGGGGTATTTGCACTGATGCTGTTTGGCTTCCCAAGTCACTTTCCAAGTTACCAATGATGGGGCCCTGCTCTCCTGGCTGAACACCTGCCTGCTCATGGGGAGCACTGAATTATTTCCATGGTTTTGCTTTGCTAACATGTGTGGCTCTTGCTTTCCCTATTAAACTGGTTTTATCTCAACCCACAAATTCTCCTGCTTTTTACACTTCCAGTTCACTCCCTGAGCCCACTGCAGGGGGAGTGAGAAAGTGGCTGTTTTGGCTTCTGGCTGAGGTTAAGCCATGGCACGTCTTTAAATAATTAAACTTATGTCTTTTACTCCTTCTGGAATCTGTCAGTGCTAAGGGAAGATAGGAGAATTATTGAAAATAACTCAAAACCATTGAAAATTCAGAGAAGCTATGTGAGCTTTTTGCTAAAAAAATTTCTTTCATTCAGAGAAGAATCTGATATTTGTATTATACTGAAGCTGTCACAAACACGTGTGTACACACACAAAATCAGATTATTTTAAGGTATGGTCTTGGAAAGGATTTAACAGAGGGACAACAAAAATTTTTGATCATTACACATGCTGGGTTAGAAATATTCTGAATGATGAATACTAGAGAAATCAAATTACTCTCTATTTCTCAGAAACAGTGATCAAGCTACTTCCCTTCTCTCCTAATATTTGCTTTCCTTCCCAAGTTAGGTGGATGTGTAACATAAAATAAATTTTTAAGAAAATCTTATTAAATGGCTAATATAGACAGACTTTTTTCAGATTCTGGGATAGATGAGGATCTGATTTTCTAAATTTATGGTTGATATTCATCTCCATTTGGGTATTTTCTCTGTAAACCTCTAAGATATACCTTTAATGTGAAAAAAGAGCTAGAAATGCTTTCAAAATAGGAGTAGTTAGCCTTCATATCAATACCATTTTGAGAAGATTCATTTTCTGAAAGTATCTTACAAAGGAACTGGAAGTGATGGGATGACTAGCTTGGATGATGACCCCTGCTCTGCAGATAAATTTACTGTGCCACATGAGTTTCAGCCAATTTCTCCTGTGTACATGAATAGTGTTTACAAAGGCAACTTAACTAATTAGATTTGCAGCCTTATTAATAATAATTATGTGCAGAAAATCTTCTCAGGGTGGTGTATCTTAATGTAAGATTACATTGTCATAAGTCACTGAAGTATTGCAAGAGATTTGCAAATAACAAATTATTTTCCACGTGGCTTAATATGTTCAAGAGAAAAGTGCTGGCAATGAATTGTTATTCATTCAGTTGACACACATTAAGAAAAAGAATATCATGGATAACTACACATTTACTGTGTAAAGGTTTTCTCTTTTTCTCTGTTTGCCTTAATTTTTGTTGTTGTTGTTTGTTTGTTTGTTTGTTTGTTTTTCTGGCTACATAGCCATTTAGGGAATATTCCCTTTAGCAGATCAGAGAATAGAAGATGGCTGGCTGAAAGTTTCTCAAGTCTGGTGTGTAATGTGACAGCAGTATTAAAGAAGTTATTTCTTGAGTTACTCAATTTTAATCCCATAATGAAGCAAAATTGTTCGTAAAGAAAAAGACTTTTTTAGGATATATAGTCAGTATGATCTTAAGAAGATAGATTAATTGACCAGTAAATGAATTGCAATACTATGTGTGTACATATTCTTAATTTTCCACAGTAACCTCGACTCATTCCATCCTCATTTTAAAAACTTCATTGAGGGTGGAAAGTGAATTTCTGTTATACTCTCTTAGTTTAACAACTTTTGAATGCCAAAACTAGATGATTCCCAGATGAAAGGGTACAGGAAAATGCAGTTCAGGAGAACACCAGGTGTATTGCTACCCTTCTGCAGAATTTAGCCATGAGAGCACTCTATAATCAGCATGCATCACAACACCTAAAAATAGCACAGCTTGGGCTGCTGCTCCTCACGCCAACTATTTCACTCTTTAGGTCCATTCTAGTTGTGCTGCACTATTTGCTAATGTACGCACAGCCTCTCTTCAGAGTTTAGAGGACAATCTTGTCTTCCCACTGGAGTCAGCTGAGAAGGATGGTTACCTTCAGAGTTTTACCTTGTTTTGATAAGATCTGTTACCCTTCAAGTTACCACACTCTTTATGGGCAGCTGAGCTAAGGTTATGTGTCATTTATCACTGCTTCAAGTGAAATGTCTTGAAGATGTGTCTGTGTCCTCACTTAGACCTCCATCCTGCAAGACCCTTTCTTAAAATGAAATCACCTACTCGCATCCTTTGACCTTAAAGTTTCACAAGCACATTCTGCAAAGTTTCTCTAAACCACCCAGTATTAAGAAAATTTGAATTAGTTGTAGAGGAATGTGCTGTCCTACCAAGTGGAAAAGTTATATAGGCTGACCATCACAATTATATTATACAAGATAATCCAATTTTTATGTTTCTTCAAGAATAAATAGTACCACATACCAAGAGTAACAGTATTTTTCTTTAACAAATTTATTGAAAGCTGGACGAACATCCCTGGCAAGAATTTGAAGTAATCTACAAGTAAAATGCTACTTGAATATCAAAGAAAAAATATTTAAGTTATTAGTGAAGTTAAAAAAAATAGAAGCAAAATTAAGAGAAACTCTCTGTGAGATTAAACTTCAGCATAAATTAATAAAAATTATCAGAACTGAAATAAACTAGCCTGCTTTGTTTTTTCAAGCGTTCGTTTTCTGTGTTAATACTTTCTGAAATGCTTAAGGTACAAGTAACGAGAAATTAATGGATACAGGTTTTTGTTGGGTCATTTGGGATTTTTTGGCTTGGGTAGTGTTTTTTGTGGGTATGTGTGTTTTGTTGTTTGGGTTTTTTTCATCTGAAAAGAGCTGGTTTATTTTTTTACAGGCTCCAGATGAAGCATTTAGAACAAAAAACTGTGGTAGGAAATCATCCAGATCTTATATATAGATAGTATAGAGTTCTTATATTAAAATATTAAATACATAGTGAAAATACCCTTTTTGTTATGATGTACAATTCTCTGCACAAATATCACCTGAACATTAATTTTTCTCACTCATAATAGTTACTTATGCAAGTGAACTTTCAAATATTATATATTCAACTGGGAATGCCTCTGAAAGTACAACTCTCATAGTCTCTCCAGCCAATATGATCTTTACTACTTTCCTTGGATTTCATTTTTATCTATAATTCATTAATTCGTGAAGGTCAAAAGTCCTTCAGCTCGTATGAAAAAACTCAAGAGTTTAAAATCCCACAGCAGAAAAAGTAAAAAAAAAAACCTTAAATATCTTTAACTTGCCGCTTCTTCTGCCTTTTAGAAGGTTGATCATTCCCTATGTGACAGTAATAATAATGTTGATTTCTTGAAGAGTAGATGTCCTCAATTATGCAGTATAAATTGAAGGTAAAAACAAAACTCTATTAGTATGCATCCTTACATTTCTTTGCTCCTTCATAGTTTCCTCATAACAATGCACTTTCTCTTCTACTTATTACAAAGAACTATTCCCTTAACTACTCCAGAGTGTTTCTAATAGTAATACATTAAGCTCAAAAGCACCTGGGTTGTGGTATTTGAATAGCTGAAGGGAATTTTTATTTCCCTTTAGTTTTTTGTCTTAAACAAAAGCAGGGTAATAAATTAAAAATGTGAATGTCACAAGTATTGAAAATTATTCAAAAGCATCACCTGGAGAAAAACAAAAATTGCTACCTGCATGCAATTTGAAAAACTTGTTCCTTTGTCATAATGTAGTTTGTTTTATTTTAATTTAGGTAATTGTAATTAAAAATTAGTAGTCATTGTAATTTAATAATATTGATAAATTTCTGGACACATCCATACAGTGAACCCATTCCTGTCTTTTGTTCAGTGATGGTCCAATGTAAAATGGGAAACAAATCTCAAATAGGAGAATTTGAGTGCTGAAGCAGAGAAGAGAACTGCAATACTCAGTGTCACATAGTCTCAAATTTATTTATAAGCAATATGAGTACAGCAGCTGGTTAGAGATTTCTATGTTTTGATGTGCACACAGTTCACACTTGTTAAAAATTGTGGCTTCATCCCCCCTGGTCTATTTTAGACCTCTATGAGGGTTCCAGAGTATCCTCATATTTAGAGATAATTAGCATTTGTTAGTTAGTTCATAAGTACAGCTCCAAAATACCACAAATATAAAGCTGTTAGCAGTTGCCTGACAACTTGGGTCATCTTTTCTTCTTTCTTTCCTTTCCATATGTACCAGATCAACCTAAACAGACAGAACTGAGTAGGCACACTCTAGGTCTCGTTTACCTGAGTAGACTGTATCCCTTTGCAATAGCAAAGTTATGACTGATCTAGGTCAAAATTCAGTATGTAAGGCTTGAGTGGGGAGTGAGTCCAGTGAAGGCCACAAAGGGGGTCAAGGGACTAGGGCATCTTTAATTCGAGAAGAGATGGGAAGGGCTGTGACTGTTCAGCTTGAAGAAGAGAGGCTCATAGAAATGTAAATCAGAAAGACAGACTCTTTTTAATGGTGCCCTGAGACAATCTGCCTAAATTGAAACATGTGCTATTCTGTCTGAACATAAGGAAACATTTGTTTACTGTAAGGGTGGTTGAACACTGGAACAGGTTTCTCTGGGAAGTTGTGGTGTCTTCATCTGTGGAGATATCTAAAACCTGACTGAACACTGTCCTGGGAAACTTTCTGTAGGTGAAGATACTCTTATTTGGGTAGGGGGTGGCTGAAACAATCTCCAGAGGTGTTTTCTGACTCCAGCCATTCTGTGATTCAGTGATTTGGCTTTTCAGCTTTCCTTTCCACCCACCTCAGTACTTGTATCACTGCTCTTTGCCCTCTCTCAAGGAGGTATCATAAAACTGGACACACATGCATGCCACCTCTAATGAGCTCACACTTGTGGGTGAGACTCTAAAAATAATACTCTGAAGTGACTGGCTCACTGTTTATATAGTCCACATTATCCCCCTGGATTTTGCATTTGCAGCTGTGAAGTGGTTCAGCGTCATGAAGAGGGATGGTCAATGCCCTTTTAGGAGCCTTTGTATGATTCCTATGCTAATTTTTTTTTTCTAATCACTTGTTAACATAAAATCAAGTACCTTAAAATCTTTCAGCTTGGCCAGCCAACTCATCAAGGAAAAGATTCATGTTTCCTTAAACACAGACTTCTTAAATTTAGATAATCAAGTTTTTGCTGGTTCTCATAGGTTGACTTTAAAGTGAATGAATGCAGTTAGTTCTGTAGGGTAGAAATTTAGAACCTCAGGGTCATATATCAAAATAATGGTTTTGAGCTAACATTGTGAACAAGCTCTGCATTAATATCTTGCACTGCATTTTTAACAGCGTTAGGAAATTATTCTTGTTCTCACCCAAATGAGGCTGCATAATCACAAAAAAAGGAAGTCACACTAAATAATATTTAAGGAAAATTTACGTTTCTTGCCAGAGTTAAAAATCTGAATTAATCTATCAGTGTTAGCCATTATTTAGTTATAAATTCACAAATAACTTTCTAATCTGGGTCACCTTTATTCATAATTCTGTTTGAAATTTTTTTTGGTTTTTGGGTTTTTTGTTTTTGTTTTTGTGGGGGTTGTTTGTTTGTTTGTTTTTATTGGATTTTGCTTTTTGTTGTTTTTGGTTTTTGGGGGGTGGTGGTTGCTTGGTTGGTTGCTTGGTTGCTTGGTTGGGGTTTTTTCAGGCATGTTGAAATACCACTACAGCTCGCTGAAAAATCCAGAGCTTGATTTAGGAAAGTCTTACTTATTCAGGCAGCTTCACTGGTTTGAAATTATATAGGTTATGAAAAAATAGTTATATGGGTAACGAGTTCAAGATATGTCATGGAACAGGGATGATGTGAAGTGAGTGCTGAAAATAATTAAGTTCTCATTGTTATGTTTGGTATAGAGTAGGAGTAAAGCAATTAAAACCTAGAATCAAATTGCCTTACTTAGGCCTTACCATCACCTTAATTGATATTTAATCATATTTAATCATAGATTAAATATGAAGCCCCATCATAGATTAAATATGAAGCATTGCCTTTTGAAGGTTAAGCAAAACAAAATCTGTCTAATTGGTTCAAGTGTAATAACTTTTTCATCAGGAAATCTTAGAAAGAAGACAAATATCTGAAGAATACTGTATTACTGTTAAAAAATGTTAAAAGCCAAGAGGAAAAGAACACTGCTACAGTGACTGAATCTGTCTATAAATAATATAAATCTGTTATGTCTTTAAGGATTTTTGCTAAATATGAAGCTAAAGAAAGTTCCAAGTAAAACACTAAGTTGAAATACATTGACAAAGTTTTTTTCAACAACCAGAACCTCTACTCCTCAATCCCAAATATTTAATGCTTCCAAATTAACCAGATATAATTCTTCCATAGCATGAAGTCAAGTATTCAGACTTGAGCAGCACTTATCTGCTTCAAAATATGAAACATAATGTTCTTTTTATTAGACAAAAAGCTACAATTAACCATTTGGAAATGTAATTTTAATATTCACATAGAGATGGGTAGACGTACAAACCGATTATTGTCAGAAGTTGACATGCTCATTCAGGTAGTGGAATATTTGGCTTTTTTTGCCTTCTTCAGACTGAAGAATAAGGAATGCTACTAGTGTGTGAACTTCTGCCACCTGCAACAATTTCGATAAATTTTACTTTAATTTTTAAAAACTAAATTTTAAAGCTTACGTCTGGTGGGATTTTTTACTACAATATATGTAAATAAACCAAGGAAAAGAGCAATAAGAGTTACAGGTCTCATATGACTTTCCTTACTGAAAAGCCGTTTCTCTTTTTCCTTTTTTTTTTTTTCTCTATTTATGAACCTTTTCTACACATGGTCTCACTTCAGTAGGATGGCATAATGACTTCTAGTTTTTAAACACCCATCTAGATCTACCACAATGGACCAAACATTTATAGGAGACTGGAATGACAAAATGAAACAAGACCAAGATAATTGGAAAAAAAAAAATAGCCATTGCTAGATTAAGCACTGTCTAGAGGTAGATAACAATCAGACGCAACTGTATATACAGTGGCAAACGTGAGAGGTATACAGGCCACTGCTTTTTAGCTTCTCCATTTCCTCACATGTCCAATTCTCTTCCTAAATTAGTTTCATTAGCAGAGATGCACTACCAGGGAAATCAAAGATGTAAAAGCACCGCTAGGTCACCTCATCTGCAGAGACTGTATGCATCTTAAACACTGCACAAGCAGGGCCTGATTCATTCTAGCACCTGTATTTTCTGTTTCATTTTATTCTGGTATTTATTCTTCTTCTGTTTGTTTATCTTCTACCACAGTAGAAAACCTATTTTTTCCTTAAGATTCCAGCTCTTCAGAGGGCAACTGTGAAAAGACCTCCCTTTCCTTTTTAAGTGTTCTGTGGCTTGTCTCAGACTTTTGTGTGGTTCATCCCCCATCTCTATTTTTATCACTTTCATGAAGATTTAGAATAACCAGTTTAATTTTGAAAGTGCTAAATGTTCCCATTTGAAATCTAATTGCAGTCCATCTGGCCTTAGCTAAAGCAACTGCTAAATAGAAGATATTAAGTAGAACATAATTACATATTACGTTTCAAAATTTGAAAATTAGAAAGTAACTTGATTGAACAAACTGTGTTGCAACACTATATATCACATAGAATATGCATTCATTCCAAAACTAACTGCTAACTAGGATAATTTATGTAATCATTATCATGTGCTTCCTTTTTTGAATTTTTCTCTTTGACACTTTTACATTAAGAAATCATTAAGTTTTGTATTTTAATGTAATTTTTTCATTTAAATTACCCGCAGATACTCATTATGGTTATGACTATGCATGGCTTTTGGCACTAATATATCTCTGAAAACACATTGTTTATAATTCCAAATCCTCAGCTTTATCATTTAAAATTTTAACTCCCCTCTGAAGCTGGACTAATATGGTTCCTTTGTCTTAAGCAAAATTATTGTCGTTTAGAGAAGCTGAGGAACTTTCTCCTTTTTATTGCACCTTCCTTTCTCGTAGGCTTCAATTCAGTTAAACAGTTAAATACATATTTCCTATACCTGCTCTAGAACTTACCATTTTCTTTTCCGGCTGTGAATGAGCATGGACATGTTCTAACAACAACACGTATGACATGATGCTGATATTGCTTTCTCTTCCTTTTCACTACTACTTACACCAGCTTTTCCCTTCTGCACCTCTTCAGTTGTGTCCGCAGTTGTCCTTCTGTCCTTTATTGTCCCTCGTCAGTGCAGGCTGTTACTTGGTTTAACCTCCCTCTTTCTCATCATTAGCTGCTGTCAACTTTCACTTCTTCAGTCCCTTTTGCGTGCAAGACTGCATATTTGGCTCTCGCCTGTCCTTCTGCTGGCCATCTGGTTTCCCATTTTTGAACGGTAGTAACTGGGGACAAGAGGCAGTGGAACCAGTCTGGTCTTCTCTCATGCAAAAGGCTGCAACCAGTCTGGACACTAATCACAGCAGATTAGTAATAGGAGATTATGACCACACCTGACATACTGTGCTATTTTCATTAAAAAATTCCAGATAATTTCATGTCCACAGTCACACTATTTTTAATAATATTAAGGTTTAATCCTGGCATACATCTCTACAGTTTGGAATTTAATGCCCAGCTGTGTCTGCAGTGGTCTGTATATCAGTTAAACAACAAAAGAAAAGAAAAGATAATGTAGGGACATGCAAATATATTGTTGACATCACTTTAAAGACATGAAGCAAATACCAGTGACAAACTGCACCACTTCCTGAAGCATGCTGCCTTAAATATATCCCATTAAACTGAAAACACCCCCAAACTTCTTCACACTATATCAAGTTTATTAAATTGTGTATTTACCAAAGAAGGATCTGAAGACATGGCAATTCACAAATACATATTTCACATAAACTAGTAAGTAAGTGAATTGCTCAGTAGTAGGTGCTCTTTATTTTCCTTTTTCTGGAAGAGGAGTTGACTAGAGCAAGTGTATGTTATGTTTAATGTTTAAAGTGCGCTAGGAATGTCTATTTTTTTTGTGTAAAATGACTATTCCTCTTAAAACAGGATATTCACTATTTGACTTAGCATAAGGCATCAACTGCTAATCTGATAACATATATAAAAGTCAAGGATTGTTAAAAGTATCTCTTAAACAAAGCATATGAATTTCAGCATAATGGAAGAAGGATACATAATATATTTTTCATCATTATCTTTAGGAAGAACATTACAGGTATGAAGTGACCAATGATATGAAATAAGGGAATTTAAAGCATCAGGAGTATAAATGCTTGGCCTTGGGGGACTGCTGATGAATTTAAAGCTATGCTTCTGCTGTCACAAGAGAGAAAAACCCTAAACCCTGTTTAGCTTTGCAAAATGATCTGCTTTTGACTGCAACTTTTTGCTGTTACTGAGGAAATCTGTGGTGGCAGGATCACATTTCAACACAGGGTTTGTATTTTGCTATTAAAAATCGATGTTCCTCAAAGGACTATGAGCATTTAATTCAAGTTGCACATACAGGGATGTGCTGGGTTTGGCTGGGGTAGAGTTCATTTTCTTCACAATGTCTAGTATGGAGCTGTGTTTTGGATTTGTGCTGGGAACAGTGTTGATAATATAGGTAACATAATATATTTTAGTCTTGAGAATCTCCACCCAATCCCATGGGTGGAGTAGTGAGTGAGCAGCTGCATGGAGCTTAGTTGCCAGCTGGGCTTAAACCACTACAAGAGGGGTTGAACCTGGTTTTCTGTTTTTTTCAAGATATTCAAGCAAATGCTCAATTTTTGCAGTATTTCCTCGCAGACATTATTCCATTTATTTCCATTGAATGACATGTAATTACATCCAGCAAAGATTCAATAAAAGTTTGAGACACCTAAAAAAATATGGGTTTTTATGTGGAGTCATAGGTTAGAAATTATATCAAGATCAGGTAAGTGTCTGTAGACAGGTAGGTGTCTGAATTTGGGGTTGAAGATCCAATTACACATGGAAATCAACAGCTCAATTACTTACCTAAAGATGGGCTTGTGCTATTTGAGGTCACAGACTAACAGAATGGTTTGAGTTGTAAGAGACCCGAAATATAATTTAGTTCCAACATGCCCTGCCATGGCCAGAGACACCTCCCACTAGTTGTCAGAGTGTGCCTAGGAAAGATACTTTGTCAGATATGCTTGAGGACTGATCATGCCCACCTGCAATGGCAAACAGGAGCTGAGCAGATTCATAGCCTGCACAGATGAAACACACATTTTAAAAAATGCACATCCTAATTTACGCACAATTTATTGAAATGAAGACTGCCAAACTGGGCAAAACAAGTGTTTTCCTTTGAGCTTTTAAAATGTTTAGAAAAAAAAGCTAAGAGCTCCAAACCAGTCAGCTTCTTAATTCAAGTCAGAATTAAAATACAGAGGTTTAATCCTATCTTTCTTTTTATTTTCCTATATTAGACAGCAAAAGCAAAAATAACACCCAAACCTAAGAAAAATGCAGGTTCAGAGATATTAAATATAAAGATGTACCACAGAACAAAAGAATGAGTTCTCAGCAAGTGCCTTACTTATAAAAGTCTCTCTTCCTTTTTTTTTTCTTTTTTTTTTTTTTAATTCAAGGATAAAAGAAAAATCACACAAATTATGCAGTTAAACACTACTCTATTTCATGCTAATGTAGCTGTGGACAGGATACAAAGGGGTATGCCTGATTAGACCACTGAATACCACAGGAAATCCTAAATGGACACTAGGCCATATGAAATAGGAACTTTTGAAAAGAATATTTTGTGGAATGGATTAAATGTCTTCCAAACCTCCATAATTAAAACAATTAGCATGTGTCAGCGATGGAAGAGCCATCCCTGTTTCATGGTTATGGTATAAATGGGGCAAATTGCCACTTTATCAATGGATATTCTTTTTTACCCTTGCTTCTTGAAAATTGAGTATGTTTAGCTATTAGAGTATATAGATTTTTAAATATTAAAATACTGCTATGATATTTTGAGTGGAACTAAAATACAGAATTTGCTAACACCTTTCTTGATCTATTTTTTGACATCCTTACTGAAGAAAGAAGTCACACTCAGAATAAAACTTGTGAAGAGAAAGACATTTAGCCTGCATTACCACCTCATCAGTTCAGTTAGGAGGAAAACAAACATGATAATGTGGGTTGTTAGTTTTTCTCTCCTTTGCAGTTAATACAAATGTGTGTTTTTAAAATCTTGATAGCCTAGAGCATTCCAATCAGCATTAGTGTTAGGCAAAATTACTTAATGCAACTTGGAAATGAAAGACAGAAGACACAGTTAGAAAGAAGTAACAGAGCTTGTTCACGAAGAGTATTGGAAAGAGATTGCAGAAGTCAGGGCACATGAAACAGAAGGAAACTTTGTCACAATAAGTATGTTCTTTTCCAAAGTTAGCTTTTAGTTCTTATTCTTATTCCACTCGTAATTCAGATTTACTGGCCACAGTCTTCAACTGGACTGTAATTAAAGGAAGCAGGGCAAAGTTCCCTAATGCAAACAAAATCAACCATGGAAAGAGCACTCAAGAGAGTCTCCTAATAAGCAGCACAGAGCATTCAAGGGTAAAGATGTGATACCTAGTGCATTTTCTTGCACTCACCAATTCATAGTGCTGTGTTTATACCACTTCCTAAGTGGGTAGAAATTATTATGTCAGAGCATTTGGTTATCTAAGATGATACCAAAAATAAGTCTTAAGTTAACTCGAAAATCAGTAAAGGATCTGTGTGAGCTGATGTGCTTAATCTATGCCTTTCCTCTTTGCAAGACACTGTTCCTGATGAGGACTATCAGCTTCACACTTGTGTGAATGACTAGGGAGTTCCCCTAGGAAGGCAGATTATCATCTGAATTTGATAGCCAACAAAGAGAAAATCCAGCAAATAGGAAAGGAATTTTATTTGTGGCCATGCAGAGAAGTATATTTCCTGGAATACCCTTATCTTGTATAGCTTGACTGTGAATGTTTGAGATCAACAAATCCCTCCCAGAAGTACAGTCCTGATGTAGATATTCACAAGAGAAAATTGTGGACTACGAATCAACAGAAAGGCAGAGGCTTAGTAGTGATCTCTCTGTTTAAGTAGAATAAAAACAAGTAGTAGAAAAACAAGAATGAAATAAGAACTTATTTACTTGGGAAAAGAAAGTTAAAAGAAAGTTTTCACCAGAAGTGATAGGAATGGAAGGAATGGAATCTCCTGTTGGCATAAAATAGTGCAATAGAAAATAATTTTTATGGATAAAAAAAAAAAGGTCTTTTTTTATCAAACAAAGCCTATAGATTTTGGGGGAACTTTGTAGGAAAGAGTGATAATAATTTAAATGCAATTAAAAATATACCATCCATCATTTCTTCAAGACTGATTTCTACATAAGACAAAAGCTGAATCTGAGATCTCAAAGGTAAATAATCCAGGATAAGAAAATGTCATATGAGGAGTCAGGAAATAAATAAAAGCCAGAGAACCTTTGTAAAACAAAAATGTACAACTATGGCGAAAATATTAACCAAATCTCTCAGAAAAGGTGCAATGAGCCTTTGCTACCTAAAGGTTTTTAGTCAAATTTGGTTCCAAACTTCAGCAATACAGATAAAGACAATATAAAATAAGCTTTGTAAATTTTCACTTAGTGAGATGGTGTTGAAGCACAGAATGCTCATTTTGAATAACTAGGCAACAGAAAAAAAGATATTTATTTTTTATTTGAGGCTAGGTAATATAATAAGAAGAAGTGTAATTTGAAATGTAAGCAGGTTTCAATCAAACACTATTTTCATCCACGTTAAGAAAATTGTTTGAGGAAAAAATATATCATTTTTGTTATAAAAATTATGAGCTTAGCTCTTCAGATGTGCCTAAAAGAAGATGGACAAGGGACAACCAATGCTAATAATTCATATTTTGAGTTATTTCTGAACTATGTAATTAATGGTTTAACAAAGGTATTTATCAGCAGCATTCAGATGTCCAGTGCTACTTGATGTGCCCTACCAAATTTTACATAACATTCAGCTGCTAATCCAGAAAGCACAGGTTTTCCTTAAGTCTTATGTTTTAAATCCCAGCCCAGTTCAATTACCTTTTATATCCATGTACCAATGGCACTAGACACTGTTCAAGAAGGTGAATAAATCCTTAAGTGTTATCTGTACCAATTAGGGACAGAAAAGCATGGAAGAGCAAGAATATTATGGCTGACATGTACAATCATTATCAAAATAAACTCACTTTAAGTGCTTCAGAAAGTAGAAAACTGACCTTTTCACAAATGTTAAGTCTCATGGCAGAAGAGCCTCTATCGTAGTTCAGAGTGCTTCTGTAAGTCAGAATTTTAATTACCTGAATGATTTACATTTCCAGTTTATTTACCTGCTCTCAACAGCCAGCTCATCTTTCATCTTATGTGTGCAATCACAAGCAGTGTGAAATGTTATTAAAATGGTTAGGCATAATTGATAGAGTCAAGTTCCCAGCATGCTTAAATTACTTTCATCAGGACATTTTTTCTAAATTTATTTTTAAGATCCTGCCCTAAAGGTTTTTTAAAGCCTCGCCTCCAAAGTCGAGATAGCTGTGGTTTCTTATGAAAGACACTGCCTAATTCTATGAGCCAACGTAAGAAACTAGTGGAGAAAAAGAATCTTGGTACAGAGGCACGGAATGCAATGCAAAAGAAACGTCTGGGTAGGAGGAAAAATATGACACTCTTGCAAGAAAGGAAATGCAGAATTAGACTGTTTTGCTTTTACCTATTCACTTAAAACTGAGGAAACTGGGATAAGTGCTTCCTTAATAATGATTGCAGAAAAGTAGCCATGCTTTACCTTTTGCATAAATGTCCATATTCAGTCAAATGAAGAACATACACTTTTCTGATTACTTAAGGATAAAGATGACAAATACTCTTATCTTTATTCAACTACTTAAAGCCCATTTCCCACCTGTATTAATTAAAATAAAGTTGATTTTCCTTCCAAGGTGATTCTCATTTTATGGGTCTGAAAAGTGGCCATATAACTAAAGACTTTAATCTACATGTCTTGTTCTCAGAAGCATTTTTCTTTTAGGCAAAACAAAGCTGCTGTTCCAAACAGTCTAATTTCTACTTACTCCATCCTGAGTAAAAGGCTGTTCTATTCTTATCAGCAGAGTTTTATTAAAACTGAATCTGCAATCTTCAGCAGACAAGATACATTATCTGAACTCTGCCTTCATCACCTAATCAAAACGGATTTATAGAAAAATTGTGCATGTCTAAGGTACTGAGTGTTTTGTTGAAAAGACCATATTGCAAAGTGATGACACCTACATCATCAAGGACAGAATGCTACTAGAGTTATAAGCTGCCAGGCACCACAAAAGGCAGTGCTGGCTGAAGCTATACTGTTTACTGTGTGATGTCACACTGGATACAATGTAACAGGATCTGGTGATGCGATTAAAGGATAATATTAATCCTGTCCCTTTTTAACTAAGGAGTAATTTTGTTCCCAGGTAGATAAATGAGGCTGAATATCTAGTAGCTTATGTCCTGAGTTTACTGCAAGGAAAAATATTTCATGACTCTCTTCAACTCTTATTTTATGCATAGACATCAAAAATTGGTTTGATAATTGATATTTGCAACTATTTCTGGGCTTAAATTTTGTATTTAGAATTTGCTTTTTAATTACCTACTCTTACTTAAAGTATTCATCTTGTTAAACCTGGAAACATTCATTTTAGGAGAATCTGTGCTTAGAATGTCACTTGAAGAAATGGGACTTCAGTCTCTGTTCACTAAACAATTCCGGTTATAAAGGGATCAGATTATCCCTCTGTGCGTCAGCTCTTCAAGCTGATACTTTCTCACATTATTTTTGTGAAAGGCACAGTTTTCTTGAAATGAATTACTCTAGCAGTATCATGCTTCTCACAGGTAATTGCTTGCTTCATATATTGCAACATAAAACCTTAAACCGTAAAGCTGATTCTCTCTCTCTTTGGTCTCTATATAAATTTTGCCTTGTATTCGTGCTTATAGCTGTAGAGACAGTATTCGATGCGCTAATAATACAGATAGCAGACACCGAGAGCTTTGTTGGAAACAGCTTCACCATTTTACTGAGAAAATAAACTCCTTGGCTTCTACTGTCAGTGTCTCTCATTCTGGAATGAATCACAGGAACACAAACTGAAGTACTAATGCGCTTGGTGGCAAAATTGTAACTTCAGTGAATCTAGGAATTTATCTTTTTTTATTTTTTTTTCCCCCAAATGATATTTTTAACAATCAGACAATTCAGGGCATAGTTCAAGGAACAGTATATGAAAGGGACTGTTGTTAATGGGCAGCCTTAAGTGGAATCACACAGATGGGGGTGTCTGGGACATGGGAAAGAACCTGGAAGGGGAGTTGTATACGTTGTTGGGCCCTAAAACCAGCAAAAATGTTCCTGGCCCTTTTATTTACCAGTAGAGACATAGCCTTGCATTAGCTTTAGTTCTTAGTTCCCCAGATTTAAGATAATACTACAAAAGCTTTTTTGCAATGCATTTTGTTATCTACTTAGAAAAACATATTACTTAAAATAAGAAATTTCATTATTATCCTCCTTAGACCAGCTAGCATTCTATTCTGGAAAATCTAAGTTTTTCACTATATTACGGTCTCCCATTTTCAAGAACTTTCTCAGCTCAATTTACCCCTACTTACAGATTTTTTTTTCTCGTTGTTGTTTAACCCCAGCTGGCAACTGCACACCACACAAGCTACTCACTCCCTCCCTTCTTGTAGGATGAGGAAGAGAATTGAAAACATAAAAATGGGAGAACTTGCACGCTGAGATAAAAGATAGTTTAATATTAAAAACAAAATCTGTGCACTCAAAGGTGTTCAGCCATCTCCAGGAAAGTTGGGTTTCATCATGCATAACAGTTACCTGGGAAGACAAATCCCGTAACTCAGGACAGCCCCCTTCCATGAAACTCCCCCAGGATATATACTGGGCGTGATGACCTATGATATGGAATATCTCTTGCTCCAGTTCTGGTCACCTGTCCTGGTTATGTTCCTCCCAGCTTTTTGTGCTGCTCCTCACTAGCAGAGCATGAGACACTGGAAAGCCCTTGGCTAAGGGCTGTTTTGGCTTAGAAACAGCCAAAACATCAGGGTATTATCAATACTGTTCTCATGCTGAATCAAAAACCCTCAGCAGTGCAGCAGCTACTAAGAATATGAACTCTGTCCCAGACAAAACCAGGACAATCACATTACCATCAATGCACTGCCTCTGCTCTGCAGATGATGCCAGCCTTAGTTGGTTGCTTGCTTTTCTCCTGACAAAAATCTCTCTGGGCATCCTACTGAGGCCAGGTTCTAGAGCTGGCCGATAAATTTAATGTATTCATAATTAATGTATTTCTTGTACGTACCTTCAGTCATCTCTGAGGGCCCACTTCTATGCAGCTTTTACAGTAAATCATCAGTACATAACCTAGAAGTGGACAGCTCGAGAAAATGAAAGTTTTTTTAATGTAATCACTAAACTAAAAACATTAATAAGCAAACATGATCTGTGGGTTAAGTCCTTTCTTGCTTTTTAAATTTTTTTGTTTTTAATTAGACAGGTACCATAACTATCTCTTTATGTTTATAAACGTATAAATTTATAGGCCCCAAGCAAAGGGGTACAAGATAAACAAACATAAATTACAACATAATTACTTCATGTATCTAAATTATTAGCATACGACCACACCTGTATGGTCCAGTTCTAAACATAACATACATTCTGGTTGTGCTGTTGCTTCTGAGAACAGGTATAGCTAAAAGACAGAAACTGCAAATATTGTGGGATTAGGTTTATTTCAGACTTTTTTAACTAGTGTGTGAACACATTTATAACAAAGTCATAATCAATAATCCCTTTTATCAGCTGAGAATAGCAACAGGTGTAATTTTTTTGTAATTTTCCAACAACTTGCCACTACTTTGTTTATAAGTTACATAAAATGTTATTACAATTTATGCCTGCAGTCTGGTTCTTGGTACTTCTCAGTGTTTAATGTCCTTGTTTTGTTTCTCTAATAGGTCTACTTACATAAAAAGGTTTTTTTTCCCTCTCAAATATACTGGACCTCTTGCTCCAATACCTGTATTTCTATTTTTTCTGACATTTTCTTTTCATTTACATAATTGATTTACTGTGAGACTTATCTAACATTAAAAAAGAAACAGAAGGTTTTATTTGTGGAGCTAAATATTTATAGCTTCTCTATTAATGGATTTTTCATAATTTGATCACAACTAGCCAATTCCAGTAGTCACTATGAGCAAAAGACCTATAATTACATATAAGATGTTATTTTATGGAATATATACAATTCTAAAGCATTGTTGTTGGCCTTGTTATTGAAGATGGCTCACACCTGTAACTGTAAATAAATATGCAGTCACTACACTAGTTGATGTAACCTGCCCTATCACTTCTCCTTCTTAAAATTATCAGTGTGAAATGGAAAGATTCTTGTGTAGAGCAGAAAGCAAGGAGGACTATCCAAGGATAGCTTAAATGTCATGGGAAATTTATTTCAAGTTAATTGAATCTAACCCTTTTTTTCTGATATTAAGACAACTAAATCCAATTATCTACCTTTGGGTCAGGAATCTTTTCCTTCAGAAAAAAAAAAAAAAAGAGAAGAAAAAAAATTAAAACAATAAAAGCTACTTCTACTCTCATGGGAGAAACATGAGGTATTCCGGAAGAAAACCTCTGTCCACAGCATCTCAGGTATGAGAAAAACATGGATTTATATGAATATTTAATAGTACTTAGTACTACTGCCAAGTATCCTACACCTCCTACTGTGTGATCACAATGTCTAATAATTTTCCTAGTTTAGCTCTATGAATAAAGAATATATTTCTTAAAAATAAAAGTTTCTTTTGTGCTTTTCAGAATGCAGGATGAACATCTTGTTTTATAATGAATAATTACATATTCAGAAACAAGCATGGCTCTAATATTTTAAAGGGAAAAACTAGAGGATATTTGCTTAACTGCTACTTTGCAGATCCCTGTTTTAGGTCAAAAAAATTGCGGCCAGTACATAAGTACATTAAAAGTTCAGGTACTCGTATATATCTAAAGTAGCAAGGAAGCAATAATACTTACTTATGTATATTTATCATTACTGTGCATAATCAGATATTCCAACCATCTCAGTCAAAGCTGGTAGTAGTAAGAAAAATGTAATGCGCTCTAAATATATCCAGTGGTTGGCTGCTTAGAGATCTCTTAGAGGATATTCTTACCTCTGGGGAAGGGACATGAACTGCCTGTCATCACTGAAAACAAATAAAAAAGGCTGTCTAGGATGACAGAGGTAAGGAGATTCTCAATTCCCTGCAGCTAAACAGAAGTCTTTGTTTTCTATGTTGCTGGAATAACTCACTGTATCCTATACAGCTGCACCTAGGATAAAGGACTGCTGAGTTACAGGATATATTTCACTTATTTTAAAAATGAAATTATTTATAATAATTTGGTAGTGCAAGAAATGGAAGCTGGAAAGATCCCTAATCACAACCCCATAGAGAGACACTAGATGCATTCTCTGCTAGGCAGAGGCAAATTGAAGGGTACCGAAGGCTTCTAGCCCAGTAATGCTGTATTGTCATTGCTAGGAACGGCCACCTGAGTTTGCAGGTCCTCCCTCAGAACAGAAGCTAGTCACACTTGTCTTGTCTGAACCTGTTGTGAATGTCTGCATCTTTACTTGCATTAGCTGTGACTATATTTTTTTCTAATTCTTTTCTTTTTGTAAAACAGATAATACAAATTTTTCTTTCTTGTGTCTGTGTCTGAGTTAGTCTACCTTTGCTTATTTCTTTATGTTAGGCTTGCAGTTTTTGTACAAATAGTAGCAGCAAGCATTTTCTCTTTTTATAGAAAGGCTACTTATGACTGAGGTGTTACGTTGTGCAGAGAAATACAGTCCTGGACTCGTAGCAGAAGCTGCAGGAACTGGGGACACACAGTGTGGAGGAAGAAACACAGGCCCAGGATGATGGGGAACAGGGACGAGGCTGACACTGGACATCCCACCATTGTAAGAAACACACTCATGGTAAGTTAAAGAAATGCAGCCCAGGATCTGAACTAGATTTGCCATGAGACAACAACAGACAAGGCTCTGACATACATAAAATGCACTACATGGTAGTGTAAAATTGCATGTAGCTTACAGACCAAGAACAAGGTTTCAATTTTATCAAATCTATAAAAACCAAACAGAGGGGAATCCTAGAAGGTAGAAAAGGAAATGGCTGATGTCATTATGCTCCTTTCAAGCAAAGAGAGATGCTGATGACTCCCCACATACACACCAAACAGATTGCATTGACCTTAAGACCCGGAGAGACTGCGGAAGAGTGAACGTGGCAAGCAGAGGACTGGATACTGGGATACACACACAGTGTGTATAGCACTGTGCTGTCTTTATTCACCGTGTTTGGTACGGACACTGCCTATGTTCTTTGAATAAGAAGTGCAGACAATTGTAGCAACTGTTGGACTCAATGACCTTAAAGGTCTTTTCCAGCCTTAATGATTCTATAATTCTGTGATTCTAACTGAATTAATCAACAAAAGTACTTGGAGAAAGGGAAATACTCATTGCAAATTTAGTCTTAAGTATATTGCTGATTTTTCAATTTTAATTTCTTCTATTAAGGGAGAAAACAGTGGGGAAAATATCCTTGGACAGACGTCATACTTAACAGAAAGAGATGGAATTTGAAAACAAATAGAAAATATCCCTTTCATTTATGTGCTGGTTTTTTTTGCAGGGTTATGTTTCTCTTGAAACTAGACTGATTGCATAGACTTCAAATATTAGAGTTTCTCTTTAAAGCAAATGAATAAACAACTTATCTTTGCCATGCACAGAAACCAGTTCTGATCATGTTTAGAAATCGTATTTTCAAAGTGATAAAGCAATCACTAGAAAGAATTTGTATCCCATGGATCAATTTATACTATCAAAATTAGAATATTTCTCATTCTTGTCTGAAAACTATCATTTCTTTGGATAAAAGACTTTTTCTACCACCAGAATTACATATAGTTGTACTCTAGACTTTATAAAGAACTCTCATGTTGCTCTCTCTTTTTGGGTGGGTATTAGGTACCACATGATTTTTCTTTAAATAAATACAGTGTGAAGGATTCTATTTTCTCCTGACAAACTAATATAGAGTCTGAGACATTAAGGAAGTAAGTAAAAAAGGTGTGCAAATAAATAATTTCAGTCATCCACTATTCTGTGTCAGTAACATTTCAGTTAATACTGGAAAAATACAGAATGCTGCAAAGTATTAAACCTAGCATAAAATAAGAGTACAAGCTGGTAGTTACTTCCAGCAGAGTTCAATACCTTAATCATACTCAATAATATTTTGTTTTGAAGATAACATCAATAGAAGAAAAATAACTAATTATTTGAGTTAATTGCTGCTCAGCATGTGCAAAGCTTCCACAATTTGGTCCTGCATATTTATTCAGAACTTAAAGAATATGTCACTTCTACAAATATTGGATTAAATTTATCACGTTAGTAAAAAAATATTTTGAAACTTTGAAAAGTTATTAAGGGAACTGAACTTCTGAAATGAAGGTGTTACACTGTGTTTTATTTAATAGGTAACGCTTATCTTACTGGAAAAAAATGAATAATGAGATTCTTCCTGTTGGGTTTGATTATCTGGACAAAATAAGTATGCTATTTGCAGACATCACTTGAATTAATTCTTCAAGTACATGTCTTTGGGAAAGAGTTAGTTCATTGTGGTGACAATAATTTTTTTTTTTTTTTGGACAGTGCTTGATGCAGAACGGAATCCAGGATGCTGAAGCCTTTGAATGCTATTCTGTGTGTTTTTGTGGTTTCTCAGGAGCAGGAATGACAGTCTTCTACATAGCCCAAGATATTTTTTTCATGAATCCTTTGAGTTTCAATCTGTTTGCTTCATCTAGAGTGTTCTGTCATTGATTCTATGATTCTGTGAGTGCTCCAGTTTCCATCCACCGCAGCTGCATCCATTGTTAGAAGCAAGAAAACTTTGGCCACTCTAAGAATGTAGAGTAAGCAGCAGTTTAAGAGATAGTGTGTAAATATGGATCAACAGTGCATGGCCATAAAGACTTACTACCTTTTCTACTATGGATCTTATCAAATAGCATTCAAATGAAAGGGGTGGGAAAAAAAAAAGACAGGATTTTTTTCTTCGTGGGAGAGAATGGCTTGCATCCATGCCTCCTAAAATATCCCCCTAAAACAGAAGGATCATATCTCTACCTATTAACATGCCTGTGACATGTTACTGGTAGGTCAATATTGCAGACTTCCTTTAGTTCTGTGCCATATCTGCCAACCCCACAAGGATATTTTTGGTGTTCCTTTGTATGATTTCAGTAGCTGAATCTAATCCTTGGTCTCCACAGCGACCACGACATTTTAATAATAGTTTGCATGAACTTCCATATGCAGTAGAGTTTGGCTCTAGATCTGGAACAGAAAAATATTTGTGACTGAAGACATTACAACCTCTTCTACCACATACAGTATAGAGAAGAGCAAACATGTCTGAGGTCTGATGAAATCATTGTTGGGGGAAAAAGAAGTCAGGCACGCAAGACAGATTTTTGTAAGTAACTCTGCATATGAAAAAATAGGAACTATTCTTCTATGTCCTAACATAGCATACAAAAACAGAAGTCCAGCCGCAGTGACAAGCTGCTTCTACTAAGCAAAAAAGCCCCATATATTATAAAAGGTATGTCTACTTTTGAAAAATGGAAGATAACTTGGAACACTGGGAAAAAAATGACATTGTTTTCTGTCTTATTCAGAGTCCTGGGTTTCTGAATTCAACCCTTTGATATTTAACTAACTTGCAGGGCACATGCATTTTGGAAAAAGTCTATGGATTCTGTATAAAAGGCAAGCCAATATTTGGATTTTATTTCCAATACTACCTCAGTTAACATTTACAAAGGTTTAGCCTCTAAGAAAAATTCAGCACATTATTTAGTATGGAATATTTTTTTTATCACTGTTCAAAATCATATACTCATTTTTGAAGATTCAGGCTCTAATTCTCCATTTTTTTAATGTCAAATGCAATAATTCTTTCAGACATCTCATATGCTTGAATGTAAGCATTCAATTAAATCTTTATTGTAGTAAAAGTTCAACATTTAGCAATCATAAGAGTAAACCCCATTTCTGGGTTTTTTTGCACCCTTTTTATTCTTTGAAATACAGGAAATCTGCCTCTCTTTCATTAAAAAGAGTCTTAGTTGAACACATGTAAAATTTTTACATATATTTGCTGATTATTACTAGGTATTTATTACTAAGTATTTTAAGTGCCTAACAGACAATTTCTTATGGTCTTTTTATCTTTTATTGCAGAAGGCAACTATACAATACAAAACTCATTATACAGCTCTTTTAAAAAAAGTAACTAACATTTTTACTTCTCTATGGCAATTATCATGTAATTTTTAGTGTCATTTTTCCTACATGTATAAGTCATATTAAACATCTCTGTTGTATTTCTGAGTTGGGATTGCTTTAATAAATATTCACAATCAGGTTTTTATGTGAAATCATACCCTCCTTTGGCTATTTTAGGAGGAATTGATTTAATAATAATGATGTTAAACTTAGTATAAACTGTATATATTTTATGACTGATCTATCCAGTGTTTTCGAGTCATTTGTGTATATTGTACTACAGCTATGAAAAAAATAACGGAGGATTTTTAATATTATTTTTAAAAATATAAAAGGTTTCATATAGCTCCAAAAGCAATGTAATTAGTTAGTTATTGAGTTCACTTACAGTTAAGAAATGTAAAAATGGCATCTAATCAATACTCTTCAGTATTTCAGATATATTATGAAGGCATTCAGATACATTGATAATCACTGTGAGCTTTAAATATATATGGAAAATCAGACAATTTTTAAAAGGAAGGTCTTGAAAGCCCTACATTCATATTAAAAGAAGTAGAAAAAAACCCTAAAAACCAGCAAAACCAAACCATCTTCATTGCATCATTACACTGGCATATAAAGACTCACAAGTTAAGGAAGAGACATTTAACATCATACATATAACTGAGAGAACTTGGTAAAAATATTTAGCAAAAAAAATAATTTGGAATAAACTGCTTTTAATTGGAATGTCTTGAATTTCACTTCAGAAAATAACCATGCTTGCAGTTGTGGGAGCATCTGTAGACTTTATTGAATTATACAATGCAATGTGATACAATGGAATAACAGAGCTCTAGGATTAAAGCAGTAGGTAAAGAGAAGGAAACAGAGAAATATGGATTCAGGAGGAGAATATAGGGCAGAAGATGATAATGGAGGTAGACATGAGTGCACAGGTGACTGGTCTAAGGGTCTCAGATTTCCTGAGAACAGTCAATGGCAAAACAGAGGCTAGTCAACAAAATTAATTAGAGAAAAGAAAAAGCACATGTGCAGCATCTGGTAGTTTTGCTTAGCTGCTACAGGGTCCTTTTGCTGATTAGAAGAAAAATACAAACAGCAGGTAAGCTGTTTCAATTTTGACTACACTGCCACTAAAAAAATGGGAACATGCTTTTCTCTCCTACCTTGCATCATTTATAGTTTGCCTCCACAGCTGGTGACTGAGAATTATTTCTGTACTATTTCTCCCAGCTTCCCTCTGATCTTTTATGAATTGTATTCTATTAAATATCTTGCTCTCTTGGATACATCAAGAAATGAACTGAAATTCCATACTGAAACAAGGGACAAAATTAATACTAGCAAGGTGAGTATTATCACTTGTTTGCTGAAACTTGTGAACATCCCCCCCATTCTCCCTTGGCTTTGCTGTACTGTTTTGAAAAAAATTATTTTATTTTTTCACAGGACAGGATGTCTCATTACATACCAGGTGCACTTCTCTGCTTTTGAGCACTACATGGATAAGTGAGTGGCTTTGTAAGTCTGCATGATAGCTGCAGGTAAACTGAAAATCCAAATGATCCATTCTGTGCTTTAAAACTGGTTCCTTTCCTCTCATACCCTTCTGGTTTCTTGCAAATGACATGCTGGGTCTTTCAAAGGTGGAACTTGTGTCTGGCTCATGAATGGTTCTGGTCCATGACAAATAATCAGAACAAATTAACTCCATGCACAATTTAGCGTTAACTTAGGTCAGATGTGAGAAGCTATAGAAATTAAACATGCAAATTTTTTTTCATTCTCAATGTCTTCGATTGGGAGACCTATATAGTCATTTAGTAGCTAAGCAAGATGATACAGCATGTAAAAGTACCTAATATGTACTTGTTAGTGGTTATTTTGCTCATTTCTGTACAAAGGTATAAGCAGTAATTCAAGCTGAAAAGACAAGATTGTATTATTCTGGCTTGGTTTGAGCATTGCAACAGCGATTACACACAGAAATTCATGTATTTGTACATGCAGTCCCGTAGCTTGCTCAGTTCAAGCACATGACAAAATGGAAAGGGAACTCATATTTAGTCACTTCACCATAAAAATATGTAATGATATTGGCATAACTTTGAAGATACTGACTCATCAAGGATTAAGTGGCAGCCGTAAGTCCACATTTCCCAGTATTTATAACGTTCAATAGCGTCTCTAACTGTTTGTTGATTTGTTTTTGTGATGAAAGCTGCATAGAAGGATTATTTATTGCCTCTGTGTTCTGTGCTGTTATCCTTTTTGCTCTTCAAACCTTGCTAGGCCAATTAATATTCCTTATCTCTAAGAAGGGTGGTTCTTTTTATCCCAGAATAAATGTAGTTTTACAGCAGCTCCCAATGCACCAGTTATTCCAGAATACCAGTATGATCCCATTATATTATGGATAAGTGCAGACTTTGCTCTACTTATCAACCTCAAGACATTCAGAATATGTTATATAAAGCATTAATAATACTTTTCGTTCTCTGCCTCAATTTTTCTAGCTTATCCTTTTGAGAAAAATGATTTCTCGACACAGCTGAAAGCAAAAGTCTAAAGTCTAAATATCTTTCGAAACTGTGAAGATTTTTTGTTTTTCATAGGTGATATTGTCATTTTCTGTTTACACTTGAAGCTGAACTGATGAGAATTTACTGAACTAATTGACTGATGGGGAAAAGGGACCTAAATAACTCAAATCATGCACAGGAATGGATGCCCAGCTTCACACAGGTGATGTTCAACCCAGTGACCTGGATTTTCAGCAGATGTCACATGGGTCTTCTAGACCTGTTTTAAAATAGATCTATATTAATATTTCATTACTGCCTTTCTTCACTAGCCACTACAGCTATATTATAAAACTCCAGTGTAGTGCTCCTTATGGTACCATATAAGATTAAAAAATATACCCCATTTCTCCAGGTCCTACAACTGTGAATACCTTCTCTAACACTACAATATCTTGTCTCCTGTCAGGAGTGATGAGAACTGAGATTGCTTAGCACTGTAACACAATAGTAGTACTAAGTATGGAATAAAACAAAAATTAGATTATATTTTGATACCTTTTAAATTATTTGAACTAATAATTAAGTTTGTGAATTGATAGAAAATTAAGATAAAATGCCTTTCTGACATGGGCAGAGCAGTGCATTTTGCAGAATCTGTTATGTGGGGTTTTTAGGCACCATTTTACAAGTCTCTTCTCAGAAGGCTGCATTACAGCAATACTTACAAATAACAGTGGATTCACCCTAAAATGAGAAGATCGTAAGTGAAGCCCATAATTAATTTGTGTATAAAGCCAGTCTGAACCACGATTTTCTCATTGTGAGGGTTCATAGAACGAATTCTATGTAATTAATTATTAAAATTCACACAGGTTCAGAAATCTTAGAAAGCATGTTTTATTCATCAAGGTATAACTCGATATATATTTAAGTGCTGTTTCTTATAGCACAAATCATTGAAAAAGGTCAGACTATAAGATTCATTGCCCATTTTTCTAGTTCCAAAACATTTCAAAGTAATTTACTGTTGTGACTTTTTGCTTACCTTTAAGTTTTAGGTATGGTTAACTATCTTAAAAAAAACCCAAAAAATCCTTGCAAGTTATTTACTAAATTTTTTCACTTCTTATGACCAGATAAGGGGATGATAGCCCTGGCTCTGCAGTAAAATGCACTTAGATTGAGAGTTCTCTGGTTTATAAAAGCTTTTTAAGACCACAATTATATATATTTAAAAGAGTAGTTAAAACAAAACAAACAAACAAACAATAGAGACAAATAAAGACACCACAGAAAACAGAGAAAAGAGTCTTGTTTACATATATTTTTTTCACATCACCATAATTTTACAAAATAATTTTTTTGTGTGTGTCTTGATGGAAACTGCAGAAAGAATCTGTCCTCATAAGATTCACAAAAGATATGATCCATCTCACTCAATTTTAGCATATAAATTCAGGCCACTAAGTATACTGATTCATCAAGCTCCATTTCTATTAAATGGAGAGACCTCTGTACTTCCACTTGCAAAATGAAAGGGATTCCTTTTCTCTTGATTGTCTTTCTCACTCCATTTAATAAAGTGGGCTAGTTCATATTACCTCATAAGAAGAAAAACAAGCCATTTTAAAAATAAAACATTAATATTTCCATCTAAAAGCATTTCTTTGTCATTAAGGGTTTTTTTTAGAATTTCCTTCTGAAATAAACAATTTGACAGACTGTCTTTATCTATGTACATTTATATTTTGTTATCTTTTCTGAAAATATTTCAGGATCCTGAAGACTACTCAGAGCCTTGACAGACCAAGTGAAAAAGAAAATCAAAATATTTTCACACATTTTCTATGTCTGTAGCTGATTTGATATATACATCTCTGTGTAAAATACGAACAATTTCAAAGATATATGTTCACTTTTATCCTCTCTCTCTCTCCTGGAAATAACTTGTATTCTATTTATCTGAAACTGTTCCAGAGATAACTACAGGATTTCTGATAATACATCCAAACCAAAGAAAGGCACTCCTTAAAATTCTGATCTTTAATGTGGAGCCATTTATTTTACAGCAGAACATTCCTCTGACTCCTATAATGTCTTTATGATTTTATAAACTACAGTGTGGGATTTTTTAAATTTTTGTGTTCTTGCTCAAGACACTAGGTGTCAAATGTAAAGGTTCATGCTGCAAAATGCCAGCAGCAGTATGATCCTTTTATTCAGAAGAAAGTCCCAATGTCACTTAAAAGCATGAGGATGGTAAAATAAGGAAACTTCTCTCAGTGGCCCTAAATAGAAAGCAATATATATTGCTCTGCATGATAGCTGTATTGCTGTATGCCATGGTTATGGAGAGAGGTTCATGTGGGTCATATGGCAGACTGGCATAAATAGGTAGCCAAAATATTCAAGGTTCGGGCTGGGGTGCAGAAGACTGACTTAAGTAAGGAGGACAGATACAATCATTGATGGGGTTAGAGGTTTGCTTTGAATTTTGAAGAGGATGCTCTTTTTGGAGACCTTGTATGTTCTGAAGTTATGTAAGTAGGAGGGGAAGAGAGCTGACCGTGACAAACTAGGAAAACAAAGCTTTTCCAGTATTTCTCATTAAAGAAACAGAACACAGGAAGAATTCTATTTCAGTGTCATCAGGTACTTAAAATTCCAGGTAGTGTTCTGTATTTTCTGAGTTCTCAACACTGTCACTGGGTGTCACTGGTGTGAGAATTGGCTGGAATTAGGAGACATTTAAACATTTAATTGAATTAATTGTTTAGGAATGAAAATATGAAAGCAACATACCACTTACATGATTAAGCGGTGTTCTCCAAGGAAGAAAATGCAGTATGTCCCAGTGAGGATATTAAAGGCTGAATCATGGTCTAATTTATATTTTTATGGCAATCTGTATTATTTCCATAAGTGTTAACTTCTCAGTTTTGAGGGGTTTCAGTTTTAGAGATGAACTAACATTTCAGAAAGAAAATTATGTATTTGGAATACTTGTGGTAGATTTTTAAAATTTCTTGTTCTTTGAAGATAAAAGTCATATAGAGAGAGAAGAAATTCTAAGCAGATTTGATCACTCATGTAGAAAGATAAATAGCTTCACTTTGGTTTGAGCCATATTTCTGAGGAAAACCACACTGAATGTATCAAAGTTTTTGAGAAAACTGAATATTTAGGGAGGTCATTTTATGCAGTCCATCTTAGTCATTTAGTAGTTTTGCTGCCTTTTAATTTACTAATTTTTCTGCCTTTGAAAGTACTTTGCCAGGTACTTAGGTCTTTGTTCTGGGCTGAAAGTGTTAATCCTAACTGGCCAAAAGTTTAATAGTTCAACGTTAGGTCTCAGAATAAAATACCATGTACACGATGCTTCATTTCATACATGAACAGATTATTTCTCAATTTTAGATTTTTTTCTTTGTGTAGTCTTTATCAGTGATATACAGAAATAGTTCTGAGTGCCAAGTTGTCACTAATGGAAGTAGCATTATGTGTTTAGGTGTATCTATATATATATATATATATACAGGTTTTGTGTCTAAAATATATATACAGTTTATATAAGCAAAGTATATAGAGCAGAAATATTTCAGAACTTTATTGAAAAAAAGGGGAAAAAAATAAAATGACCACACAGGAGAAATGCTTGTGTCAAAAATAAAGCTATATGACCTAGACAGGGCAATCAGGTTTTATTAATTTGTGGCAATTAGGCATAACCTGTAAAAATAAGGAGAACTTTTTATCAGAAACTGAAATTGTTTGTTAATTATGAATCATCGGAATTTTGTTATATTTCAGCAAAAATTTTTACATTATCTTCCATTTACAAGACTGATGTTAATTACTGAACAGGTTAATAGCTGTCAAGTATGTCCTACATTCAGTAATACTGAATTGAAATTGTTCCTATATTCAGAAAATAGATAAACTACATTGTTTATAGCCTTCTTTTTGCTCCTACATACCTACATAGACATGGTACTCAGAGCAGCCATTATAATGCCTTTTGCTTTTGTGAGGGTGAGAAAATACTCATCTCATAATGTCGTAATGCAGAGTAAAGTGACCTTGTCTCAAGACACATGAAATTAATGCTGGAATAGGCACTGGGCAGGCTCTTGTTCTTAGACTGGCTGCTGCATGAACACTGTTAACACTCTCATTAATTTAGTTCTGACAAGTGCTACTGTCATCCTTAGGGTGGCAGAGAGACTAACTGCAGTAGTGAGCAAATTTGCTGATATATAGAAAACTTCTTGTTATTCTTTTGGTTTTTCTCTGTTTCATTATGAACCAAGAAGTTATTTTTAAAGTGTGCAGGTTCCCAGCTTTTATGCAAAGGTATCCTTCGTCAGGTCCTGGCACAGTCCAAAACTACCTCAAGGTCTCACAGGAGCAGTATACAGCAGCCTTGTCTCTTTATATAATTGACTGTAGTAGTGAGAAACGTGTGAATGTGAAACAGCAAGCATTGGAATCAGGGTTTTTTAATATAAAAAAGAGACCAAGTGCTCATGTGAAAGAGAAATAATTATATTTTTTCATCTACAATTAAAAATATATGACAACTAACAGTTGATAGTAATCTCTCTACACAGGAGTCCAAATTTTATCCTTTTAGTCTGTATTTTACTCACTGTTGCCCATGCAAAGGGGGAGTGAGTAATAAGTAGTGTTCTCACAAGTCACTCCTCATGTTCACCCAAGAACACAACTAAAAAATAGAATCATATCATTAATAAATAAAATTATGTTGGGGCAAAGTTAAGTTGTATAGATAATTACACTGTGCTTCTCTATGCCTTAATATTTTTTTGAAATTTTAAGTACTCTTTTTTATAGTTTAATTTGTGGATAATTATAATATATTCCAATAATAGATTGCAGAGACAGTTAGTAGTTTTGTTGGATTTTTTTATATAAATTATTCACATTGTTCAATACAGGCTCTTACATTTAAATCTTCTAGAGTAAAGATTTTCTTTCTCTGATTTTTTTTTTATTTTTACTTTCTGTTCTTCCTCTGAGAACACAGAAGATTGGGTTGTTTTTTTTTCCTCCAGAGCTTTTTTGTTTTGTTTATCTTTACCCATTATTGCTTCACTTGAAAACGTTTTTACTCCTCTGGGCTTCTGTAACAACAAGCCTAGAGCCTGGCTGTAGAACACTTAACCTCTGATTCTGACCTTTCACACACAGGATGAAATTCCTACAAGAACTCTTTTCTAACAGGAGTTGTCAGTCAGGTAGAGTTATAACTTATGCTGAAAAAAAAAGAAAACAAATCAGTATACATTTTTTCTCGACTAAAGCAGCCTGCTGTGTTTATCTCAGTGGGATTTAATACCACTGAGATTGCAAGTCTTAAAGTTTGTGCACCACATACCAATAGACCACTAGGGGAATAATTTTCTTTTTAAAAAATTAAAAGCTGTATCTGGAATGTAATCAAAGGATGAATCCATTTAAGAAAGAATTGTAAGGTCTTTTTCTTACTGGACATGCATAATAAACATGGAAGCTATTTGCAGTCAGGCAATTGGTTATATGTCTGCTACTACAATAATGGGGTTTAAACATCTCTGTATTGATTGTACAGTCCATTTGCTAAATAAAACATGGGGTTTTGTGACTGAGTCTGGGAAGGGAATATTTCTTTCTTCTCGGCTGTAGGGAATAGAATCCCTGTAAATAAAACAGAACAAGTTTTATTCTGTGAGAAGTGTCAGGGTTCAGATTTTCTGCCTAAGGCTCTCTGCTAACCCAAGGTGACCTCACCCAGACTGCATATAGGAGACAATTTCCAGCCTTTCCTGAACCCTGTAATTTATCTGTGTGCTGGCAGCCTGCTGTCCAGCACAAACCTAACCTGTGCTTCCCCACAGTTAAGAATACCCACAACCACAGGCACGCGTTTGAGTTGAATGCTCTGACTTTTCTAGGTTTTCCAACAGGGGTATTATTCATCACACTGTAAATGGACCCCACTCTTTAAGCAAAGGCACAGCTGCTAGTACCAGAGCACTGGTTCGTGTTAATTTTTTTCAACATCAGAGGGGAAAAAAAACCCAATAAACTTCAAGATTTACACAGCAGGGAGGAAGCCTTGAGTAATGTTGCTGTGACTCCCTCTGCAAAGGGAAGGATTTTCTTCTCCTTTAGGGAAACTTGGTAGTACATCACAGAGGATTAGGACACTGCTTTTACTGAAGTCCACTTGTAAATTTCGCCTGCCTAGCATGATGATATAGGCTATAACATGCTAGAAAAAAACACTGTTAAAAAAATCCTCAACCCTCTGATTTCCTTTCATAACTGAGAATAAGGCAGTGCAAGGCAGCAGCTGCCCCCAAATCAAAAATATTGTTCAGAAATACGGCATCTCTTAATAGAATATTTAGGGCATTGACATTGACGTTACCATCCATGGTTGAGAAAAGAGCACCATATTTTCCAAATACACTGTCCAGATCCTTCAGAGAAGGATCACTGGGTAACAGCAGGATAAGGACTCACAAAACACTGCAGGTTTCAAACTGAGGGCTGTCTTGGGAAGCATTTGCAACGAGGTTGATGTTGTTTAAAAAAGAAAAACATGGATCATGTCATAAATAAGCAGTGTCACTAATAACTTAGGGTGTGTTATCACAGGGTCAGCTATCACGAGCTGTAGATTGAGATGTAGAAGTAAAAAGTTCACTTATAGATATTTTTGAAACTCTATGTGTGTCATTGGCAATATAGAAGATTATTTCTCTGTCAAAGAGAAGTTTATTATTTTTTCCACAAAGTTATTTCGTCTTTATAGTTGATATATATTAATTTTACTTTTAGGTGAGACACTTCTAGTGTCTTAGAAGAACTTTTCACAAATAAAAGTCCTACTATTCTGAAAAGAGTACAGATTTCTAAGTAGACAATAGGGTAGAACTTCACATTGTCTTACCTCTTTTGAAATATATTTGAGCCCTTGAACAATTTGAGAGTTTAAAAGAGCCAAAACCCCTATCTCTTTGGTGGATGTGTGTCATAGCTTTGCTTGCAACTACTAAGAACAATGAGATGGAGATTATTAAAAACAGCAACACTAAGAAGTTTAAACACAATTTGAACATTAGTGACATGACTCTATGACTTATTTTATAATGTAGTGCCCAAGTCTGTGTAATTAAATCCTCAGGTGGCAATGGTAGCATTCTCCAATGTTATCAAAATAATTGCTGCCAATGTAAATTAGTTTAAAACCTAAGAGTCAATCAAAATACAAAATCTTGTCAGGGAGGTCAAGACTAAAAACTGCAATTTTGTATGCAAGATACATCACAGTTCTGAATGTTTCCTTAAAGCAAATATATACTTTTTTAAAATTTGCTATGTGAATAGTATTTGTACCTGTTTGTTTGTTTGTTTGTTTGGGGGGGTGGGGGGTGGTGGTGGTTTGAACATATGTGAATTAAGATTCCCAGGAACAGTTGATAAGAAAAATAGGCAACCGAGGTTGCTTAATATAGTGATAGGAAACAACATACACAAAAGGGCATGGATTGGTGCTTTGCCAATTAGAAAAATAAAATATTTAAAGACAGATAAACATTGAAAAAGGGATATTCTTAAAGATAACCAGGAAAGACTGAATTAAAACTTAAGTTGTTATTACAACTTTTACTTACTCAATAGACAAAAAAAAATCTGCATTATCCATATGCCAGGTGAATACTTATATCCAGCCTACAGGGTGTAAATTTAGCACCTCCTTCAATTTTGTGTAATACGTTTTGTATATATGTATATATAATGTGTTACAGATGTGTTTGGTTTAAAATCAACTTCTTTATTGGTTCCCATAGACAAGACTTACCCTGTCCACTAGATAGAGACTTCAGAAACTCACCATCACCTTGAATATCAATCAACAGTTGAATGAGTTTTGAAAATCAGCATTTTTGATTTTTCACCTACAATGACAACTAGGTGCTTTATCTATCTACTTTTGGAGGTCTTGCTCCTTATACTTGCCCATTAATATGTACTAAAATCCTTTTTAATTTCACAATTTAATTTCACAATCAATCACACACCGCAAATAGATCATCTATGTTTAAATATGTATATGGATATATTTCTTCTCCAAGAGGCACCGAATGCTAATATTACTTTCATGACCATGATATAAGGAGTACTAAATATCTCTGGCCTTTAAGGTGACTGCAATAAGAAAGTCTTATTTTGACTCAGAGGAAATCACAGTCTCTGCTGTTTTTCTCAGCCTTTATTATTTTGTGAGTGTTTCTTTCAGGTATAGTATTTTCTCTTTTCCACAATCTAATGACATGTTGTGATCTCTGCATAATAGTATGATAAAGTGCATTGCAGATTCTGATTTATTTAAGTAAACTCAAGATCCCTTTATCAAGCTATTGCTGTGACTTTTCTATTCCTGCTTTGCCTTAAAATTACTCAAGAAATATTCTGTGGTCCATTATGCTAAAACAATAGCTTTTAAAATATGAGTTAACAATCCACACACTGTATTTTCTTCTCCAAGCAGGAACAGCATATCCAAATATCCCCTCATAGACCTCTTCAGATTTGGATTCTCACAGACTTCAATATTATTATTCAGTATCTGTTTTAAACTGCTTAGTAGAATTGTTCTTGCCATGCTCATTTTGAGAGAATAATACACTTCCATACTGTGTAAAACCTCTCTGCATAACAGTAAAAGAATTTTTTCTTGTACTGAATATGAAGCATTTTGGGTTGATTGCCAGTGAAATGCAGAAAATACACGTGTTATAAGCATTTGCTTTTCAGGGGGCTGGAGTGAGGGGATTAAGCATCTATGAAATCAGTTGCATGCTTGGTGTCTCTACTACGCATCATTCATTGCCCCTGCTTCTTCTGTTTCATTAGATTGCAGGATTTTTCACCTCATAGTAGAGCTATTAAGCATTTCATCAGTAGTAGGGAAAAGGTTTAGTATCTGCATATGTTGAATTCATTCTTTAAATTGATTCAATTTACAGTAATTTCAACATAGTGAAAATCAAAGTACTTTAAAATTCTTCCAAAACCTGTCATCAGGGGAGGAGGGGTGTGTAGAAGGGGGAGAGGAAGAAGAAAGTAAAATGTGAACATCCAAAGAAAATTTTCTGAACAATTTCTGAGTCAGAATCCAACACCTAAATCCATATTCTACATCAAGCAGTGGCATACCAGTTTTCTTCAACTAAGTATTGGTTCTGAGTACAAAAATTGACCAGGGATTCTTATTAGCAGGAACTGTCATTATTACTGCTTTTCTCTCCAGGGTTCATCTCAAAATGGAAGCTTCTGCTTGAAATAAAGAAATGAAGAAATCACATATGTGATACTGAGACAACATAAATAGTCCAGATTCATATCCTTATATAAGTTCTAGCTCTCCAGCAAAGTACAGGAAAAAAGATTTATATTTGGTAAAAAAATATAATTAAAACATATTTCAATGTTAAGCATAATAACACTTTCATATAACTATATCTTTGAAAATCTTAAAAATAGGTAAACAAATAATGGACAATGAGTGTATGCTTAGGATTTTGAATCTGCAATATACTCTAGTCATGTAGCTAAACACCAAGCCATTAAAATTTATTCTTTATTAAAAAAATAAGCTTTCATGCAAACTTTTAATTGGCATCCATATTTTAAAAGAAATATAGAATACCTCCCTCTTTCAAGTAACATAAGAACCTTACGTTAGAAAGAAAGGTGTGACCTTTCTTTCTGCGTTACATTTTATAATGCATTCTAAAATATTATTTTCCAGCTGGATGGAATAATACCAGAGATATAGGGTGTTAAACTAAAGGGTGTTAAGAGAATTCTTTATTATTCCTTAGAAGATGAGAGAGCAGGAAGTTGGCAATTCTGGTCCCTTGATAATTCTGCTTTATTCTATGGTATTACTTCACTAGACTTTCATTTTTTTACCCCACTGCTACCAACTTCTCCATTCTTTAAAAAGAAGAATCTGCAATATGTACCTGTGTTATCCTCAGTTTCTGCAATACTTTACTACTAGTCCCTGATATGTACTAACTTCCTCTTATGGATGCATTTGTTTAATTTCTAGAAAATAGTTTTCATTTCTTTTAGTCTTCTACAGGGATGACAGTTTTGCTTTTGGTCTTTAAACTATCTTGATTCAAGCTTCTGTTCTTTAGGCTCTTTTCTTACTTGTAAGTCATCACTTTATGGAATAAAGGACAATACAGTATGAATGCTTTGATTTGTTAGGGAGCAATGCAGTGAAACAAAGGATTACATTTCAAAGTCATGTTCATTTTAACATTTTTCTATGCGGTCTTTCACTATCTTTATATTTATACAGCAATCAGTTGATCAAACTCCCCCAGGTTTTCTACTGCAACTCAAGGACTTTGAAAATCAGAGACACATGAGATGATTCCTCACATCTGACTTTATGCACCTAAAACCTAGGGAGCTTAGAGAAATACTTTAAACTGTGCAAATCAGTCTAGGTTTTCTATTTACTCTTCTGAGAAGAAAAAGGCTTCTGTGCAGAAGTGTCATCCTGGACATTTATTTTGGGATGAAAACAAAATAAACCCATTCTAGAGGTATGCTTTTTCTCCACATGCTAAGAAGAGAATCTGGTATCTCTAGCTCCAAAGCAAATGTCTGACAGGGTATCTCAAAGAACTGAATTACTTGTCAAGTTATTAAGCTTTATGCTTGTGGTTTTCAATTCTTTGGCTTATTTTTTTTAAGCTTTAGTTACATTTCAGATAAGCTGTTTGTAGCTGCAGTTGATACACATGTGCTTCTAAGGGTTCTTTTTGTAACTTTTGAGACTAAAACTGGTTAAAAATGTCAGAACATCGTCATTGACAGTTTGATTTTTAAAAACCTGTTCGGAAGAAAAAAAAAAAAAGAATAATTGGTATATTTCTGTTTTTGTTTTCAGTGAATTATTTAAACTGTCATTAGAAAGGTATTTCTTAATTGATATCCAGTTTTCTTTGGTTCTAATTGTCATTTTTTTAATATGTTGTTTAGAAGCATGCAATACATAAAATAATAGTACATGTAACTTGAAAAAAGCATAATAAGAGTCAAGGATGATTAGTGAAGATCCAGTTGTTGACCTGATACATGTCTGAAAAGTACTTTCAGTAACCCCGGATATTTGGTACCCTTGTAATCCTTGTATCAAGGAATTAGAATGTTAAGCACAAGAATTTAGGTGATTGATACCAGTCTAACTGTAGATCTTCATTAATTTATCCTAGGTAGCCTTAATCATTTACTCTTGATCTGGTCTTGGACCTCATCGCTTCTCCGCTATTTTTTGCAATAGGATGGCATGGTACAATTCTATAAAAGGTTTATTTTGCTTGCTATCTTTTCCTGTTTTTCCTGAATTTTCTGAAGCAGAAAGCTAGCCCCAGTCAGAATGGCCTTTTAATTAAAAAAA
>VZTD01005607.1:290909-314683 GCA_013397725.1 Rhagologus leucostigma | reverse complement strand
AAAAAAGAAATTTAGGATGTATCTTTAAAGAAGCTTTCTTTCTGGCTTTATGTTTCAGAACTGTGTCAAGAAAAACAAGGTCAAGTGGATGGTAATTAACAGAAGTAAAAAATTGCTGACTTTTGGGAGACAGAGAGGTGGATGAAAAAAACAAGCAACCAAAAAAAGAATCCAAAATTTAAGGCTATTAATGACTACCATTTAAACAGTTGACTAGAGATCAGAACATGACTAAAACTACTAGACAATGAATAAATATTTGTGTGTGTGGTCAAGATGTTTGATTACTAGATATAATTAATTGACTTTTTCTTATGTGAGATTTCTTTTTCATACCATAAGGATTCAGACTTACATATTGTCTATCACTGTTTTCAGTGTGTGGCTTGCAGAGGATAATACTTCTCTTGTGTTTAAGAACTGGTTCATTTTTAGAGTGTTTTTTTTTTAAAGGGAAGAAATATAAAGCGAGACTTAAGAGAAATACAGAATGTGTGAGCAGCAAATTAGGAATGAAAGACCCAGAATCAGTTCTTTAATCTGCAAACTAAGCCTAATATTTTGAGATAAAAGTGATGTCTTCTGAATCACTGCCTGACTGGTAATATTAAAACTCATTATTCCACCAAGAAAGTACAAAGAACATGAATATCTAAGGTGTTTTGATTTATATGTCATAAATAATCTCAACAAGTCATTGAGCTGTTTATTTAATTTTGTTTCAGAGTCAGGATAGAGAAAACTTTCATCTATGTCCATTTAAGTACAAGAAAGCAAGAATTCACTATGCTTGCTCAAGCAGTTTCCTTGACTTCATGACTTCTGATATAAGAAAGTTGAAAGACTCAGCAAACTTAAGCGCTAAACCCTTTATTTAGTCAGTTTGACAGAGAAGACTAATTTATACCATGTCAAGAGGAGACAGAGTGGAAATGTGAGCAAAGGAATAGCAGGTAAAGATTCTAGATATTATGATATAGGTGAACACCTGCCTGTAAATTAAAAGAGATTAAAGATTCAGATTAGGTTTTCCTCTTCTGTTATGAAAAATGTCTGTCTCTTTACATCTGAGTATAAAGTTGAGAAAACGAGAGCAGCTCTATATTATTTTACAACTGAAAATATGTATATATATACACAGAGTGAAAAACAAAGAAAAAACCTGATTACTGTGACAAGAGTGCTTAGAAAACAGATAAACCAGATTGCCTTTAAACTTCAAAAACTGTATCTGCTAAATTCATTCCTTAGCAGCACACTTCATGACAGTGCTTAGTTACTGCACATTAAAAATCAGTATTGTGTTAAAATTATTACATTGTCTTCAACAAAGTCTCAACACAAAGTGTACAACACGTGTCTTCAACGCCTAAATTCTGAATTAGCTGTGTGCATGCAACTCCACATCACTGATGCCACTGCTGGCTACGGTTTGTGGTGGTCCTTGGTGAGAACAAGGTGATCAGCCTTGAGAGCTGTTGACAGGATAAGTCACATGTACATTGTTTTATCTTGTTTCTCCTACAGTTTTCCTCACTTGTGCCTGCTGTTTTCATGCTATTTGCTGCTACAGTTCCCTCTCCAACCCTCAGGAGGGAAATCATCTCCTCCTGATGCTGCTTTGAGGGTGAAGGATATCTTTCCAGTTATCCTGGTATACTTGGTTGGAAGTCCTGTGAGTTTGCAGACCCTTGTGCTTATATTGTCCTCTGCAACTTTGTCTTACTTGGAAGCCTCTTACATGCAACTTCTCTTTTCCCCTTTGGTGGTCACATCATTCTCATACTTACGTAACTTGTTGAATTCTCTGAGTCACAGTGTTATGCCCTGACAATGCTACAAAACGCTTACATACTGTTCTTGCTTGCTTGTTTCAGTGTGCTTATATTAGAATTAGAATTAATTGTATGATGATCAACACATTTATAATTTCTAGATGTCACAGTCCTCTATTTTGGTTCCAAGTAGGTATAATACAGTCTCTATGCCTAGTGTGGAACATATGGGCTTCTCAAAACAAAAGAACACCCTCTCCATTCTAGCTATCCAAGCTGCGTAAAGCTTTTCTAGCAAAGCAGTTCCAGCCAGTGTCTCTCTAAACAGGGTTGTTAGAAACTTCCAACTTCTGGTCTTCCATGTTTAGCAAGCACTATTTATACCTACTTCCTCTTTGCAAAGATTATTTCTAGGATTTTGTCTAGACCGTAGTGTAAATTTTAAAGAACAAACATAATGATCGGATGTGTACAGTTCAGATGTGCTGAGGTCTTTTGTGCCTTTTTTTTCTTGCCACAAAACCTCAAATTTTGCAGGGTTGCTAAAATATATCTTTGTGTATGCTATTGGGAACTGCCTCCTGTTCCTCCTAAATAAAAAGCTGATTATAACATTGGGGACATTTCAGCATCGGAAGCCAAGAAGATTAATGTCTGCACTGAAAAGTCTTGGCTAAGGAAAGGTAAGTGCTGAATGAAAGAGATGTGGCTGTTTGCAAAGAGAAAGAGATTTAAATGGAATGCAGAAGAACCAAAGTGCAAAGTAACCATGATGGAATGGAATTCTACTCACAATTTTTCTTTTAGTTCTTTTGGCACACAAAATCCATAAATCCTAATCAGAAAACCACATTCTATAGGTTGTCTATCCACAGTAACTAGGTGCAAAGTGGTGATATCAGCTAAACTCTTTCCTTTGCAATTTAATGAAAAAAGAACATGGAATTCCATCCTGTAAGTCCTCAGTAGAACTTTCTATATAACCGGCTGAGTTTTGCCCAAATTATCCATTGCAACTAAATCAAGCATCTATCTTTTTTTCTTTTCTCTCATTTAATAAAGGACTGCAAAATTATTCTGATTTCTCCATACATGTTGGGGAATTATTTTTCAAAACTATTCTAGTGTGGGTTGAAATACATAGTATGGGTAAATTAATCTTTGGAATTCTTCACAAATTATGCATGATAAGTGCTTGCAGTCAGTGTTATATGTTTTTCGTATCTGATGGCCAGTTACATTTAATTGTTTCCACTTCTCTCTGTTTTATCTCATTTAGGTAGAAAGTACATAATCAAAAGTGCATGAAAAATGCTATGTCCACAACAGAAAGCAGTTTTGTACCATAGGACAGGCTTCCTACATCAAAATAACAAAGGTAAAGTGCCTACATTGGCAATATATGAAATATTTTATATACAATATGGCTTTTACTTCCTCCAGGTTAGATTTACTCAGTTTCACTGGATAAATGTCCCCAACATCGTCCTGATATGAAGTTATCCAAAAGGAGAAATCATTGTTTCAAACACTTAAATCTGTCCCAGCAGTATAAGTGCATCTAAAGCTGATTTGAGACCAGAGCTCCTGTTGTGGTTAACTTCAAAAATAATCAAACAATTGTTAATGAATATCCCTTTCAAACTGAATCAATGCTCAGGGGATAGCCAGGTGATTCACTTTGAAACCCCATTACTGCTCTTAGCAAACACACTAATGTGGATAAAGACATTTAACAGATGTCTGTGCTTTTATTTTAATAACTTTTGTCTATAAGTGTGAGCTATTGCACTTAGAAATATAATAACATACCATGTTAACAAATGTTTAAAAAGCCCAACCATTTCTCCAAACACACATTATTTATAGGAATATTATTCTTAGCAACAAAGGGATGCAAAAGAAAAAAAAATGTGCAATTGAAACAAATATTCACGAATAATCTGGTTTTTCAACTTTCCATCAGCTTCCTTTTAGTTGTTATTATTATTTGGTTTGGTTTCAGATTTTTTTTTTAACATAAATGTAATGTTATTGCTTGTAACATACTGATAGCTAATTTAATTTCTGCTAGTTTAAGGCAAGTTCACTTTCTTTTTTTTTAACTTTTTTTTTCTTTTAGCTTGGGAATGATTGGGGCTGTCTTAAGACTCTTCCTTAACATTGTCTGCTTTAACCTACGATGATTAGTACACATATCAGTCATTTAGTCAAACACTGTAACTATGCCCTGAAAGATTAAGTGAATTTCCATGGTAGAATACATTTCTTTTCAACTAGAGACAGATTTTTTTGTGCTAAAGACACAGATGCATGTTTCATTATGCAGTTTCTCAATATTACTAATGAAATGACATTAGAAAGGCATCAATTACTTAAATATAGCACAGAACATACAGAGTACATCTACAACAGAATTAATTTTGTCTCTCCTAAACTGCTTTTTGGATCTGAATTAGCTTTTTATATAAGTAGCATTACGGTAGCATTATTACTGTGATAATCTATAAATTAACAAATCATGCTGCTGCACGGAATAAATCCTTAAATGCAAAATTTTATTCAATAAAAATAGGGCAAAAGTTTTGTTTCCATGATTTTCTAAAAAATGAATATAAAAAATAATGTGTACTATAGTGACAGGGATAATGTAACTGTTAAAGCTATAGATGCACTTGAAAAAATAGTTAATATGGAAGCTTCCTGAAAGTATTTGTAAAATTCTTTACTGTACGAAGTTATGTTCCTTTCTTTGTTTCCTTTTATGAGTTTCATACTTTTATGATTTTTTTTCCTCTGTTCTCTGTCCACAAGATTTATATAACTGGAATGATCTTCTCATATGTAATGTTATGTTTGTGAGGCATTTCAAGTTAAGGCTAAAAAAGATCAAGTTGCTAGTAATTTTAATGCCTGTGCAAATAATGCTGATTTAATCTAAACCCATGTATATTTAGAAAAAATCTATTTTAGAAGAAAATAGACTTTAGAAATACGTATATCTAGGCTTCTTTCTGTGCTGAACTCTGTTATGACTCTAGAATTCCTGTTGTCCTTTCCATGCACTGCCACCACTAACTTGCTTCCTCTAGAAGTGAGGGGAAATCTATCAAATTGTTTCACTGAAGGTTTGATTGTAAAGCACATGATCTCAAAGGGATGAAGCTGTTTCATGAGAAAACATGATATTTCTTCTGGAAGAAAATAAGATTAAATAAATACACTCTTATGTCTTCCTCTGTGCAGTATAAGGCTGTTTACAGGTTATCAAAATTAACATTTACCCATAATTCTGTAATAAATCCACTGAAGACTGTTTTGTTGGAGGGGGGTTGTTTTGGGGTTTTTATCAGCTCTTCTCCTAATGACACTGAGGAATCATTCTTCCATCGGTTTTTGCCAGCTTCATGCCAGGTTTAGCCTTGTTTAGCCTTACTTCTGTGTCATATTTTGTTACATCAGCCCAGCTGCTTCTGCCTGCCGGGTAGAAAAAACCTGCTGTTGTAGGTGTAAAACCATCTTGATACTCTTAGGGAAGTGTGTTCCACCTAACCAAAGCCGTGTAAAATTTTGACAGCCAGTTTAAACTCTCATCATAGTCATTGCAGAAAGAGAGAAAGAACAAAGCATCTATAATTCAGACTGTTTAGCAATATATATCTCTGGGGGAAGACAGAAGTCAGCCTTTGGAATAACCTGTTCTGCAGACTATCAAGGCAACCAAGATGATCATATTAGACAAAACTCCCAGCTTTTACAAGAGTAAAGTAAATGAGTTGGAATTGACTCTTTATTCCAAAGCAATCATTACGTTCTTTATTTCTTGCCCTAACTCTTCCTATGCGTCTTCATTATTTATTGTTTTCATTCTTAAATCTCTCTCTGCCATTCTGCTATCTCAGTCTCTCCCCTTCATCAGCTTTCTCCATTCTGACCATTCAAACAGATGATTAACAAATGCTGATTTTTCTTTCCAGCAAAATGTCTTCCTTTTCTGACCCTTGAAAAGTTTCCCAACTGGTGTAACAACAAGTTTAGTTCTTCCTTGCAATTTCATAATATGAAATAATTTTGATAATCTATTTGTTGTAATTCTGTAATTCTTCCTTCTATAATGCATTTAGTTCTTCATTACACTGCTATTGAAACTGAAAAACATTATGTATTTCTGGTCTCAGGAGCTCTTCAATTTGACTTAGTGACCTGAATACAATTTTAATATATTGAAGATAAGCATGCAAAAACTATATGTTTGTTGAATGGCATTTTCCCTGCAAGATTTTATAATAAATGGTGGCTTAAATGTGTTGACAGCAGCTAATCTCAGAGGATGAAGTATGCATCCCTAATAAGCTCTTTACTCATGTTAAAGGAGAGTGAATGACAGGCAGTGCAAGATCTTATCTAAAAGGCAAAATACATTGCAGTGCATAATAATGCACATAACAGGTCTGCTCACTTATGAGCTGTGGATAAATGCAAGAAATCACTACAATAATATGCCTGAAGACAGAACACTTACTCTCGTTATGTGGGTGAGTGTGCTGTAGAGATCAATTAGATCACGTAACTCCTGCAGACAGTAAGAATAGCAGTAATAAAACCTAAAGCAAAGAACATATTGCACAGTGTGCCGACAAGGTCAAATTGATAGTAATGATGTGTGGTGGCAGCACTGCAATAAGGTTGTCTTATACTGTATGCATCTGATATTGGCTTTCATTACCAATATCCTGGAGTACAGTCAGAAGCTTACTAAAATGATAGTGATTACCCAAAGGGCAAAAGCAAATAAGACAGGCATTTCAGTTCTTGTGTACCCTGCAAACTGCATGAAGGCGAAAAAATTGTACCTCATGCTAGATCTACAATGCTTGCTACCACTGGGATCAAATTGAGTTTATACTGCCTTTTGCTCATCTTTAAGCTTTAAAGCTTGTGTATGCTCAGTGAGTTTATTAAGATAGACCATCAGAGACAATGATAACTCTCTTCAGTACCAGTCTACAAGTATGTTCTCTAAATCAACCTGTAAGACATGTCATACACAAGATGTACTGTTGTGCTGGAAGCTTCAAGTTAATAACTGGGTGGGCACTTAAAAACTTGGGGTTGGGCCTGGTTTGAATAAACCCCAAATATTTGGATGAGTGTCTAGTATTTTTGCAATACATCATCTTCGTAGCTTTTTAAAAACCAAACAAAACCAAACTAAAACTAATGCTATGCTTTACATGTGATAAAATACCTTCTCCCACTCCCTGAAATTCTTCTTCCCTTACAAAAGAAGTAATTTAAACACCAGTAGCTTTAGTCTCTACTGAATAAGACATGCTCATAGACAGAAAGGTTAATGAAAAACAATGTCCTTTGGAACAATATATCAAACATTTCAAAGAAATGCATCTGGGAAGTTACTTCTGGTCTTATCTGATGTCCTCACAGCTCAAGCAAAACGTGAGTAACTGAATAAAATTAAGCAGAGAATTTTTCCATGAGGTACTTCTCTGGCTCATTTAAGCATTTAGGCGAACAGTAGGTTTTGCAGTGTGGTCATGTACAATGTTCCTGTCCACGCAAAAAAAAAAAGAAGAAAAAGTTTTAACCCTGAAGATATTGAGGTGATATTCAAAGCAGAGGTGAACATTCAGAAAATGGGAATTTGTGAACTTGACTGCTCTTGACTTTCCTCCTCATTACAAAATTAAAATGAACAGCTGCTCTTTCCCTAATGCATGACATTTTCTGAGTGTTATGATTCTTCTGTTTTGTGGTGTTAACTATTCAAGGAACCAAGGCTGGCATAACAGGACTTCAGTGAACTCTGTTAGTCAGGTCTGCCTACATACTCTAGATCTTTCCATTTGTGTACATGACACTGCTTTGAATTTTTGTCTGATTTCTCTGACACAGTTGAGAGGATTTTTGTGGCTGTGACTTTTTGTACAACTGTGTCATGCTGGGGGAAAGACACCTGTGAGGAAACGGCTGGGTGTTGACTATGATTCAGACACGGTGGAGGTGGGTAGGAACAAAAAGGAAACAGTGCCCCTGACATTTGGATTACCCAGATGAATCACCTCAGGTATTCAGTTATTGCAGACAGAAAATCATAGAATCACGGAATGGCTTGGGTTGGAAGGCACCACCTTAAAGATCATCTAGTTCCAACTCCCCCACCATTTAAACAGGTTGCTGAAACACCCATCTAGCCTGGCCCTGAACCCTTCCAGGGATGGGGCATCCACAACTTCTTTAGACAATTTGTTCCCCTGCCTCAGCAGCCTCACAGTAAAGAATTTCTTCTTCATATTTAATCTAGATATTACCCTTTTTCAGTTTAAAGCCATTAACTCATCTCCTGCCACTACATGCCCTTGTAAAAAGTCCATCTCTGGCTTTCTTGCAGTCTGGCTTCTGTGTGTTTCAAGCACTAATTTAATATTTTAAATAAAGGCTTCTCTGTATCAGATGCATGATTCATACAGACTAGAGGCTTCTGGAGAGTTGGTCTTTAAACCATGGCAAGCATATGCCACTTCTCTCTACTCAATAATGGCCCCATTTCCACCCTAAAAAACCTCTTACTATGCAGCACTGCCATGGCTGTAGCTATAGTGCTGTCTCCTACTATCATACTCCTAGTTCCTCGTTCCTCTCAATCTCCTGTCCCTCTCTTCCTTCAAAAACTTATTTTATAAAATCATGTGGGCCCTCTCTTCTGTCATTATTCAACTGAAGAATTATATTCTGTTTGGAGAATCATTGCTGGGTATACACGTTCAGGAAAATGATCTCATTGTCATTATGTTACATGTTCTGCCTTAAACATGCTTGATACACTTTCTGAATACTGATTAATTTTTTTATTTACTTTATACACTTCTTTCTCCCAAAGGCTGGATTTCTCACAGGACTTCTTGGGAAACAAAAACATAATCTTAGAAAATACCACAGTAACTTGTCCTTGTAAATAACTGCCTAAGAATTTACTTTCACACTTGCAAATATGCAGAAAAGTTGACCTAAGTTAATAACCCTTCTGAAAAAGTATCCAAACTCATAAGCACCTAAAAACATCCTTTAGAAAAAATCTTAGCATCAATTTTTCAATTTCTTTTTAACCTATGCATGATTTTTGTAAAAGAATTACACATACTGCACTTCAGTTACTAAGCATAATATTTTTTTTTGCCCTAGGTTTTCCTTTTAAAAGAAGAAAAGCCATTTTCTTAACATGTGCCTTTTATTATTTTCTTCCTTTTCAGATAAACTGTAAAGAGCCAAAGTCATTACGTACACAGGTATAAAATTTTTGAAATTTGCTAATATCAATTTATTATCAACATTATACTATCCTAACACCTTCTCTTACACACATTATGCATCTTTGATCAAACAAAGAGCCTAAAGATTTTTCGGTGCCTCAGTTATTCCATTTGCTCTCCTTGTAACAGCAGGTATGATTATGACTAATGCAGCCTGCATCAAGATGACTTCCCTAATATGCTGAGATTAAAAAGGAAAAACAAAAACACATTCATTATGTTGCAGCTCTGAGTTTTTGTGCTGAATAGGAAAACATATACATGGAAGCAGTACTACAATGATTGTAATTACTTCTGCAGTAAGAAATGTATTACAATTTACTGTTCTTTATCAGCTGGAAAACCCTTCTTTCTGAAACACCGCATGTGCTTTCATGAAGAACAGAACAAGAGAGACTCCTGCTGGTTCAAACTCTACAGAAATTAACACTTTTAAACTAACTTTATTTTTTCTATTTTTTATGTACTTACATTACTCATTTCTTCCATAATAATACCAAAAGGCTCTGAAGCTGAGTGAATGCACTAGCCACTCTCCTGCAGCTCAGAAGAGCTGACTGTGATTTTTTTTTAAATTTCTGAGACAAATGAGTAGAAGGGAGAAGGGCAGAAGTTAAGGATAAATGCAATCACATAAACTACCACATAGTAGTTTATGTGGTTCTATATTTCTGTAGAAAATTATGAAGCTATTTATTCAATATATGCTGCTCTTAGTGGAGAAAGTGATTATTTGGTGCATTTATGTATGTATATACCTCTTATGCAAAAGTAAATGAAATCAAACCATAAAGAAGTGCACAGTTCACAAAATTGTTTCATTCAGCTTAGTTCTATTCTCAGGCAAAATTTTAAATTATTGTGACAAAGTATTACAAGTAACAATGACTTTATCACATACTGTTGTTTTCCTCACAGGGTGTTTGCTTTGCTCTGTGCACGGGAGGATGGCCATTGCTCAGAGGAAGCGACTGTGAATGAGTATTCCCTTATCCTCCTCCTGCAATATGTCCCTCCATACTACACAAACCTGTATTGGAAGGAAGTTTCCACTTTAACGCTTTTTACAGTGCTCACCTCTGTATCCGAGGGCTAGATCTTTAAAAAGATTTAAGGGCTGTACGAACAAAGGTATTTAATATCCCAGTTAATGTAGTGAGAACTACACACTGTGCAGAAATACTGGTATGTCTTTGAGGACTACAGCTCAGGAGTGTGAGTGTCCACTAGCATAGCCTATGCTGCACCACAGGGACAACACAAACTCCCATGCAAAGATAGTAGCTACACTCCACAAAATACTGAAAATGACAGTCCATCTGAGCCACCTCACAAGGACAAATTACTTCAGCAACTCTTGCTTTTGGAGGCAGTAAGTGTTTCTGTCCCTTGCTGTTTTATGTACTCTACAAGGAGATATTCTAATTACAAAATTAATATTGTCAAGTTAATTAATTTTTCCAGTTGCCCTTCAACCCTAGTGCTACCAACCTTCACTACTAATAATTTTTGGGGTGCCTAAGTATTTGCATCAAATTATGGTGTTTTGTCAACAATGAACAGACCTTTCCTCATCTCAGCAACCACTGCAATTTAATATTAAGGCTTTTCCCTATTATGTTAGCTAGGGTTAAAAGTGGGTTTTCTCAGACATGGTTAACCTTACAGAAAATATAAATGGAAGAACAGTAACATTTTCTTTTATTGAATAAATTAGCAGCTATATACTCTTCTGGGAAATGGAACATTCTCATTAAAAACGCTTCTCTTTAAGGGAACTTGAATGCACATATTCAGAGCCCTCCTGGCTCTCACTGATTTCAGATTACAGTTGTCAAGATGAGACATTTCTGAAAATAAATTTTATGTACTTCATCTGGAAAAATGCGCCTGTACTACATTAAAGCAAAGGGAGAAACGTCAGTGATTTTCTCAGTATCACAGCACATATTTATAAAAGGTTTTACCATAGAACCCTTTTTGCAGAATTTTTCAAAAACTTTCATAAGTCTGAGTCATCCTCTCTCCCTCTCTCCCTCTCTCCCTCTCTCCCTCTCTCTCTCTCCCCTTTATCTTTGATGTCTTTCCTACCTTCTTCTAGGAATAGTAAAGGACTTTGCTAACACATCAAGGTAAATGCAAGAAGTCAGCAGTCAAAAAGGAAAGATGATATAACACCATGCAATTAGAGTGGGCATTGAAGTGCGCAGGAACATCCAGCTGTAAATGGCATGGTGCAAAAGGCACACCACAAGACATGCTGCTGTCAGGTGAGGAAAGGCTCAGGCAGTCTCTGAGGTCACGGGTTTTACCTCAGCACGATATATCCCTGCTGGGAGATCTGAGAGCACTGCCAGGCTCCTCTGTTGGGGGCTTACAACACATGCCTGATGTGAGGATGTACTACCTGCGACATCAGGCCCTTCCTGGTGAGGAAGCTGCAAGCCAACAAAGAACCTCAATGCAGGTGGTCCAGCTCCCCAAAGGAACAGCAGTCCACACACAGCCCAGCTGAAGCTAACCTGATCTGCTCTGCCATCATGGAGGGTAACAAAGTGAGGGAGGATAAATAGGGAAAGCCCACCACAAAGTGAGCATGTTCAGACAGAGTCCACACTAGGGGAAGAAGCTTTGCCTCTCCTGCAGCTCTTTTATCTGAACTGACAGAAGGCCAATTTTGTTTCAAGATGCTGCTGCTGATTGTGTTTTAATCTGTATCTGTGAACCAGATACAGAATATAGTTTTGCTTGTGGGTACAACTGCATGACAACTTGCTACAATATATGCTCTCTTAATAATTATTGGCTGTTCTATTCTTCAATATCATCAACTTTTTTAGCAATCAGTTAAAGTGCTAACTCACACTGCATCTGTGGTCTAGACTAATTTTCAGCTACTCGATACCAGTAAATTATTTAAAGCGCTACGGAGGACTTGTGTTTTCTTACTGCTTGACAACTTGCAATACAGGAGCCAAGGATTTAGTAAAGCTGGGAACTTCCGCAGCAAAAGTGGATGATGGCAAGCATTTTCCTCTGAAGTCTGAAACAGCAGGGCGTAAGGGTACTTGCAGTAGACAGCTGTCACCTGCTCGAGTACATTTATGTTGCCTTGCCCTGGTGACACTGGAAGTGTATATAGGTTCAGAGAACTCATGTTTTTATTTAGGTTTTTGATAGTGCGCTATTTAGAGCTTCAGCTTAGCTTTCAAAGCAGAGATTAAGTTAAATGTATTTTTCCACCTAAAGAGTTAGATGGGACATTGATGTATTAAGTTGAAAACACAGATTCGGGCTGGAAGACAAATTCATGCTAGGAAGTCAGGGGCAGGGACAGGACAGTGGCAGGACAGAAACTCTCTTTGGTTCCTTTCACATGATTAAAATAGGACATGAAGGGAGATTCCAGGTATAGTTATTTCATTCCTCATTTCACAGAGGCAGTTGAATCTCTTTAATACTATGACGTAAAGGTTTTAGTGATATCAGTATTGCCATAGCTACTTCAGAATTTGCAGAAGTAAACTGATACTCTATGAGGATGTAGCAAGGAGCACGCTTGACTTTTCTGAGAGGTGTTAATTAAGAGCTAAGCAGAATTTACCTGTAAGTAAAAAATCATTAATCTTCAGGTTTCAAAATCTCTGCTTACCTTTACCCAATCCATTAAATTTTCTGCAGCTGGGCAATGTAAACAGGTTCATTCAGTAAAAAAAAATATTTTGTATTTCACAAAATTAATCTGATTTACAAAGTTAATTAATATTGTATTATGTATAAATTTATCACCATGGTTACAGATAGTCTTGTAATGCTTTTTTACTTTTGCATGGTTGAGATAACAGCAAAAACTATTATCAGTTGCTGAAGCTATCTAAATGTAAATATAAAGCAGAGCTAGGTCTCTTATATAAATGGGAACTATTGTTTGCCATCCAGAAACTTTTAAGAGTATACCCAAAAGTGTAAATATTTTTCTATTGCTGCTGTTAGGCCTGATCTTGAAGTTGTTAATCAGAGAAAATAGATCCTTTTCTCTACTCAGAATGGATGTAGCCAATATGGAGTATGATCCTGCACGTGTTTATTAATCTTTGCCTTCCTTTGCATTACCACTTTGGACTCATTAAAAGTAGCAATCTGGCTTTTAAGTGGAGCTGTGAAAGTTAGATAATAAATGTTATTGCCAAAGAAAATACAACGATGTATTTATTTCTGTGTTTGACCCAGAGGGATTGGCGTAAGTTTTCAAACGAATGTTTTAAAATAAGTTATAGCATCCCTTAGGTCACTATAAATTTAAAAATCCCTTGTTTCTGTTGAGAATATGCTAATTGCAGATTTTTTTGCTGATGAACATTATACTGTATAATAAATATATAGAAGTGTCAGTGGAGCATCCTTTCTTTTCAGCATATTTGCATGCAGAGGACATTCCCTAAACATACTCTTTAAACTTTATTAAGAAAGAAAAAATGCAAGTTGGTTCTAGATGAAATGATTTTATAATTATTTTGATTTACAATTTCTGAACAAAAAAATCATTCTAAATGTTTCTAATGCAGATGAATAACATATAATTAGTAAAAAATTAGATTCTCCTGCCTCAGGTAATAACATATTTGTCCAAAAATAGTATGACTGACATTGTTAGGGCAACTTTCAGGAAACAGTACTGCTAAAGATGACTGAGTGATATAATCTAATCCAAATGTATTTTTCTTCAGTGATGGTCTTCAAATATTTTTATGCTGAAGCAAATATTCCAACTATGTACAGATAAAAAGTTATTTTTAATCATTTCTTCTCATACTGATCACCAAAATGCTGCATATTTCATTCATGCATGGAAATCTTAGTGATATTATGTGGTTTATATTTAAGAGAGACTGTATTACCTTCTGCATCTGCACATTCACAAATCATCTTCTCAAATAAATCTGTAGTGATATTTTCTATTACATTTGAAACACAACATTAGGGATTCTGGAAGCAGTAAGAGAAGATGAAATTTGTGACAGAAAGATGTTGATAAAACTCAGACTTCACAAAAGCAGAAATAGGCTTGAAGTTGCATTTTGAAGAGTCATCAGAAACTAAATACTAGGTTTCAGTATGTGAGCATAAGAACACAAAAATCAAAAATAATAGTTCTGGTTTCAGAGCGATTGATCCCCATTTTAAACTTAAATTTTGTTGGAGAGAAACAGAGAGAGAAAAAAATACTCTTTTTGTATGAGGTAAAAAAAAAAGAAAAAAACCACAAACCCAAAACCCAGATGATCTTATTATTTGCACGATTTGTACAGTGCAACTTCTAAAACCAGGAGATTAAAATAAAAAAATTGAAAGAGGAAAGAAGTATACTTTTTTGCTGCTTATTACACTGTATTGGTGTACACAGTTTTTAAAAAGGCTGCTTGCATCCTGTTTCAGGCGAAGTGCTGTTTGATTAATGAGTTTAATACACAGATGCTTACCTCAGAGAAAATTCTACCTATATTTCAGAGAGGCCTTTGTGCATAAAATCTGTTTATCATATTTTCTAATACAGAATGTGGTCAGCATTTGTACCATGGAAAAAGCTAAAACATTTCCCATTTGTCTCAACAACAAATTATTTATTAATTACAGAATCTAAAATAAATGTAACTAAAGAGTTCATGCATTGAAAAACACCAAGATACTTTTATTTATAGGTTGTTTCAGGAAACTGATGTACATATGTATGCAGATGACAGCACCTTCCTGGCCACCAACATACTAATCCAGCTCTCATTTCACAGGAAACCGGAGTAAGTGGGGTTGGTTTGTTTTGTGAGAGTTTAGTTTGGTTTGTATTGGTTTAACTTTAGTTTTCTTTTTTAAAAATATAAGGCCAAATTCCTTCAAAGAAAGAACTTTTTACTACAGAGAAGCTACTGTTTTTCTGATGTGCATGCTATCATTTCAAGGGATGCTCTGATGACACTGACATCTGAGAGTGATTGAATGAATGAGCAGACTTGGAATTTGCCCAAATCATGTTTTTCCAGAATTACCTATCACATCCAATACTAGTGCCATCCATTACTCTCTACTTCATTGCATCTTCACATCACAGTTTGCAACAGAAACATGTTCCACAGAATCTGCATTTTGTGATTTTCCTTTGCAAAAGACATTATTGTTTTATACAGTTCCTGATCATATAGACTTAGTGTAAAGTCCATCAAGACTCGCTCCATGTTTTTCAGTTTTTCTGCAGTAATTCAGTCATGGCTATGAAAAAAAAAAAGAAGCCATTTTACTAGTAGTTCTTATATAAAAATGAAAAAGCATATTGCTACAAAATCAGGACATTAACATGCATGCCTTTATGCAAGCTAATATATGAGAGGCTTTTTTTTTTAAATTAATGGTAAGGGGACTACAGAATTAGAGATTATAAAAAGAACGGCACATTGCATTTCTTGATATACTTAAAACTTTATAAAACTTTAAAAAATAAATTTGTAAAACATAGATGACCTAGAATTCGTTCTTGTTTTTGGGAACTCTGATTTAATATTTTAATAGCTATTGACTTCCATGCATTTCGATCAATACCATGTTCAATATTTTTTCAATAATTAAACTTTTTCTTTAATTTTCCATATTTTAAAAATTTGATTGATTAAAGACTGACTGTCATCTACATAGTAATGGTGTGTAACACTGTAAAGTAAAGCTTTATTGAAAGCTTTATTGAAAGATTGATCGAATCATGGTGGGATTCTTGGGGTGCCATGGTGTGATTCTTGGGGTGTCCTGTGCAGGGCCAGAAGTTACACTTGATAATCCTGATGGTTCCCTTCCAACTCCGCATATTCTATGACTGTATGAAGCTGTGAGAAAGACAAGGCACAATGTGCCCACACAGTGACAGACTCAATCCCCAAGAGCAAACAGAGGGTCACAAGTGATGCCATGGCTCTGCTGGACTGCCCGGGATGATGACTCTGGGTCATCTGGCAGCAACAGTCAGTGACATAAATGGCATGTGGAGGTGAGTAAGAGTCACACCAGCCCTTGGCTCCATTGATGGCTCTGCAATTTGATAGAGGCATGACCTTCATGGATAATATGGGCGGTATCCTGCCTACACTGCTGACTTCTGCCACAGGGCAGGGTGCCAAAAATGAGTACAAGCTGGGAGGAGAAGAAATTGAGAGCAGCCCTGAGGAGAAGGACTTGGAGGTCTTGGTGAATGAAAAACTTTACATGAGATTTCAATGTGCACTTGCAGCCTAGAAAGACAATCATCTCCTGGGCGGAATCAAAGGAAGTGTGACCCGTGGGTCAAGGGCAGTGGTTCTTCTCATCTACTCCCTGTCTGTGAGATACCACCTGGGGTACTGCTTCCAGCTCTGGGGGCAATAACATAAGAAGGGCATGGATCTGCTGGAGCAAGTCCACAAAGACAATCAGAGGGATGGGGCACCTCTCCTATGCAGACAGGCTGAGAGAGTTGGGATTGTTCAGAATACAGAAGAGAAGACTCTGGTGAGATCTTCTAGTGTCCTTCCAGTGCCTGAAGAGGCCCTGCAAGAGAGCTGGACAGCAACTTTTCACAAGGTCATGTAGTGATAGGATAAGAGTGGTGAAGCACTGGAACAGGCTGCCTGGGGAAGTTGTGGAATGCCTCATCACTGGAAGTGTTCAAGGCCTGGCTGGATGAGGTTTTGAGCATCCTGGTCTAGTGGAAGGTGTTCCTTTCAGTGGCAGGGAGGTTGGAACTAGATGATCTTTAAGGTCCTTTCCAAACCTCTGTAAATATATTATCAGTTCAATAACTTTGGTTTTAATTTTGTAGAAATGCTTAACAGTGACTAATTGCCAGTTGATTATGTAAGACGAACTTCAAGAAGGAAAACATAGTCAGGTATCAACACTGGAAAATTAATCTAACTAATTTTCTGATAACTGAAAATTGCTGTGCTCAATTCAGAAACTATGAATCCACAATACTGTAGGAAATTACTTGTATAATTATATTTGAAAGTTCTCCTGTTAAGAATTAGGATTGCAAGCTGTTTGTTCTCTTGTGCTATGTTTAATAGCTTGATTCTGAAAATGCAGAATTCAGTAGTTTCACTGAAGGTAATGAAAATGTAAATATAAATTACTTGCCCAAATATATGATCGCTGAACTGGCTCTGAACATCTCAATTTTCAGGGTAGAGTGTGTTCACTTAGGTATGTGATATATTCTAATAGGAGACATGCTGCTAAATCTCTGTGAATCCCCTGGAAAACTGAGATATGGAAGAAAAGGTATTTAAAGCTTTTATTCATAATACTACCATAGTTATTATGATGAATAAATGGCTTAAGCTATTTGACCTTTTTTATGAATAGATGTAAAGCTAGTTTGTTCCTTAGCTAGACAAGAAAAATGACTTGTTTGTTTGAGGTTTTTTTAAAGAATAAGTTATTAAGTTTAACAGGAATATGCCTTCGCATAGTGCAAATGATTCAGTACTAAAAATCCTTCTTTTATGTGTTTTTGGATTCATATAGGGCTCAGAATTTGGCATATTTTGAGTTAGTTCATCATTTTTCATTATGAATCTAGAAGCTTTGAAGACAAAGACTATGGTAATGGCGAACCAATAGTCTTCTGAAGATATGAGAAAGCATTCCTGTGGACTTCTCTACTTTAAAAAATATTAGTCTGTGACCCCTGAGAAATTAATAACTAGTATTGAGGAATTGGGGGAGGGGTGTTATATTTTTTTTTGTATTTGAAATGGACCTCTTCCAGGGTTGCCTACCAAATATCTCAGTTCAACTCAGAAAATATTCTGCTGGACATTATTTTATCATATTGCATCAAGTTCCTTTTTTCGGTATCAAATTAATTTATTCTGAAACATCTCAATCATATTGATTCTATAGCAGCTGATGTATTTTTCTGGCATAAATACTACTTAGTTTTAAACACTGTTGGTGACTCATATGTTTTGGATACTGAGGCACAAGCCTCAGTAGAAATGAGGCTAGTACCTTTTCTTCATGCAGGTCTGGTAAACTGCAGATTACTTCAGCAATATTTTCCATCTGTGCCATTTCTTCTAGTACAACTTGTCTGATATTATCAATCTCCTTATACCTACAACAGCTCGTTGGGATTTCTTAACATTACCATCCACACGAAAGAAACTTGCAACTATCCTCAAAGGCATAGAATATATAAATACTGTAGTCACATTTTCAGATATATTGACTGCATTTTAACTTTTTTCCTTATATTTTTATTTCCCTTTGCTTAACACAGTCCTATTGCTGTTGCTTCAGAAATCTCATCTGTAGTTTATACTGTTTCAGATCATATTTATTTCTCATTCGTGTCTTTATTCCCTTCCCTTGAGTATTTATTTATTTATTTATTTATTTATTATTCCCTTGAAATATCCTACATATTTCTATCTTTTTCTAGAATAGCATAGGTCAAATTAAACTTACTTTAGAAGTATTAATTTTTCTCCAATAGCAATGCATCGGCCTTGGGTGAGTCACTGAGGTACAGGTTCCCAGACTGTAATTCTATTATTTATTTAAAATTAACTTTACCCCTAGGTTTCTTTCCAAATCCAAAACAAAAATTCCATGGCAGTAAGTCTTGATGAAGATGCACAGTAAGGTAGTGCTTCTTCATACCCTTTTCCTTTGCATTTTTTAAGAGTTCAGCTCTGTAAGGAAATTGCTTTAGCTGAGTTCATCTCTTGACACTACTGTTTTAGTCAATAGTTAGACTACAAGAATGTTTCTGGGAATATTAGAAAATACTGCTAAAACATGGATTTTGAACTCAATAACATGAATATTCAATACAGAACTGCAATCCCAAGAGTTTACTTACTAGTTTAGTCAGTGAGTTTCAAGACTTGCATAACTCAAAAAATTCATTTAACTCCTAGTTATTTATTTTCCCTGGATAAAAAAACTGGAGTAGACCTGTCAACAAAGGAAACAAGTGCAATCCATGTGTTCCTGACTGTATTATACTCATGTATTGAGACAAAACCTGTTCTCATCACAACTTCACTGTATATTTTATATACACTGATATGTGAGAACATAGAAGGGAATATTTGATTTATGATTTTCTGGTATATTTTGCTTCTGAACTCCATTACAAGTAAATTGAAAATGGAAGAAACAGAATCTAAATCTCTAACTATTGCAAAACACTCACCACAGGAAGCTGGCCAGCCACTAGGTTACAGGGAGGTTTTCATATTTACAAAGCCAAAGAAACACAAGGTTGTTTTTTTCTGGAAAAGCAGCTACAAAAGAGAAGAATTTATTTTGGACAAGGCCTTTGAGATCAGGGCTACAGTGTGCTGCACATTTTTATATTTTCAGAAGACTGTGGGATCTTTAAAAATCATGTACTTAGAGTGTCATTGGGAACAACATAAAATGGTTCAGTTGGATTTATTTGAATGTGTTTATGCAGTTCTGTTTTCAGAGCCATCACTGGTTAAAAACATGCATTTATCTCTACGAGATATTTCTTTTGCTGATTTTTAGTATTAATAAATTATTACTTTATCACATATGTTTACATTTGTCCTAGGTTACAATGTAAGATGTGCCCAAAAGTATGTATTCTATCACCATCTTCATAAGCTGTTTGAAACCGGTGGGGCAGTGTTTCCCCATCTCCTTCAGGACTCATCCCTCATAAACTCCAGGGATATTTTCTGTTAATGGGCGAGCTGTTGAAACCAGGTGGGACAGAGTTCTTTATCTCTCCCATGACCCATCCTCCCTCCAGGGGGGTATCTTCTGTTAATGGGCCATCTAGTCTCACCCCGATAAAATTACATCATCCCATTGTGAGATGCTCTGCCCAGAAGGAGGAACCAAGCATTCCATCCTGGATATAATCTGAGATTTCGAACACCACAAGCAGCCTTTTCCACTGGATTCTCAGAGGAAGACCAGACCATTCTACACCACCACTGGACCTTCAGAGGAAGACCAGACCTTTCTACAGCATCACTGCTTCAACAGAACCATCACTCCAGGACTGCAGCCACCATTTAATTGGACCACTACCAACCCCCTGACCTTCAGGGGGTCAGGTTGTATTCTGATTCTGTCAGTAGGTTTTTGTGTACTATTACATTTATTTTATTTTCCCTATTAAATTGTGTTTCTGACTTGGAGTCTCTCACTGGTTTGCTTTCAAACTAGTACATTACATTCAGATATTGAAATTAAGTAGCCAGATGAAGACATGAATCACTTGTCACAAAAATCATCCTAGAAAAGATAAAACATTAAAAAGAAGCTTTGAAAAATATATATATGAGGAGATATAAATGAAGAAAATATATTTTCATGTGTAACCTAATCTGTTCAGTTTTCAAACACTGTAGAAAGTTTTCTACACAGTTGGCAAGCTATTCACATTCCAAAAGTGACTGCATTGTTTAAGGGAAAGACACCTTCAGGTAGTTACTGTGCTAAACAAATCTGTCAGTGAGACTCTTATTTCTTTATTAATTAGAATTCTATTATGTCAAAAAGAAAGACTGTAATATTCCAGAAAACTTTTTGTGACAGAAAATTGACTATACATTGTGGTTTGATGCAGCTAAACATCAAGCACACGAAATCTGATGTTTGCATACGGGGAAAATAAGGAAATATTGAGGAAAACTATAAAACTGCAAGGCAAAACAGGTTCGGACTTAATAAGTTGCTGTATAAAGAAAAGTTTATTGCTAACAGAATTAAAAGTAAAAAGAAATAATAAGAAATAAACACAAACCTCCTTTTCTTCCAATACCCCTTCTTTCTAATCCACTTGCACAAAGGATAACAAAACATGGGATTAGGCCAGTGTTGCAGTTCTTAAAAGTCTCTTTCTTATTCTTAAGGAAAAGGGTTTCTTCTGCTATTCCATCGTATTCTTCACAACTCAGCAATCCGCCCAGTTAAAAAACAATTTGCTGGAGTGAAAAAAAAACATCTCTCCCATGAAAATCTCACAGTTCCTTCACACTGCCAGTTATGGGCCATCACATGAGGTTATTAGTCTTTTTTAAAGGTGAGTTATTCTGACTTGAAAACAAAGGCTCTCATCTTCAAAAAATCTCTAAAAGCCTTTCACTGCTTCTATATAGTCCAGCATAGGCATTTCTCACATCTTCACAAGCCACAGATGAATTCCCCAACTTCTCATGTACTTCAAACGGGATTAAAGAGACAAAACAGTGTGTGATATTACAGTTTTTATCCCGGCTTGCAAGAAGCATTTTTAAGTTACATACCACAGCCCCTCCACCCCTCTTTTCTCGCCACCATTTTCAGCTTCGTCCCACGTGACCTACTTTCTCTTTCTCTCTGACCTTGGAGCCACCATGTTCTTCTCCTTCATGGGACTTGCTTTACTTTCCTTTCTCGCTGACTTGGAAGAAAGGGTGTCCTCGGCAGCTGCGTATGATGTTCCTTTCTTTCAGCGTGCGCTGTGCTGGCTGCAGAGAGCTCTGCCAACCCCCTGCTGGGTCCGTGCAGGCCGTGCCAGCCATGTGAAGGGGGAGGGGGAAGCCCCGCCAGTCCCCAGAAGTCACGCCAGGTGGTTTTAAGTGTGCAGCAGTTCATGGCTGTTTCTCAGCTGTCCACTGCTTCAGGACAGTTCCCCTCCGGCGTCCCAGGCCTGGCAGAGGGGAAAGGGCTCAGCCCAGCCCAGCCCAGCCCAGCCTGGGTGGGGCCCAGAGGCCTTACAAGCTGGAACCAAAGGCCCCTATTTCCGCCCCTGCACCCTCTTTAAATATGCAAATCGCAAGAAACGTCATTGGTCGAAAAGCTTGTCCATCAACCCCTACACTATAGCACAAAACATGTATTGCAGGACCTAAAGAGATTTATTTTCATGTGAGTTGAGGAATTAGGAGTTACATATAAGTTGTTTCACCACCGCATGTCCCATGAACATATGGTGGGTTGAGGTGATGTCTGCTGTTTTTAAGAACAAAGAATGATTTGCATGTGCAAAAGCATTAACAGTAAAGAGAGAAAATTAACACAAGAAATTTATAACGTGGCAGCAAACTTAAATGCCTTGATTATTATGATTAATGCTGGTGTGAGAAATATGCCAATCACCACAATTCAAAACCAGAGATATTGTATAAGAATTTTTAAAACATGGATTAATTTTAACTGCATCTTTGACAGCACTAAGTGCTTTCAGTATATCCCTGGACACTTTCCATAAGCTTGTTTCTGCTGGGTTTTCTTTCCAGTGTACACTGTCCTACTTTGACCTACCCACTGAGACAAGGACCATGTCCATTCCTCTCTTGTACTCTGACTACCCTCACCCTTCACAGGTGTCCAGTGCCGTTTCATGTATATCTTTCATCCATACTTCAATGCCAATAGCACAGTCTCCCTAAAATAATAATAACACACAAAAGAAATTGGAGGACTAAAAAAAAAAGAAAAGTATCCTATAATTTATGCTACTATGATCAAACTTCCACTATCTGCACCATTCAGTGGAACAGCTTTGATAGTCCAACTGAAAGAAAAATGCTTTATCTGAAAAGACTTGATCTAAATTCTTTTACTAAAATGAAAATCTTTACATATTTTAAAATGACCAATAAAATAAATACTAAATAAACAGGACTCTTTCGCATCACCTGAGTATTATTTCAGCCCCCAGAAAATACCTAAAATATAGTCTACATTACTTTAACTTTCCAAGAAACTTATTTAATGTTCATTATCTTTACTGTTTCAGTTTTAAAATCCTGAGACACTTGATTCATCATAAAATAAATTTTTGAAGGACAGAGAGGAAACAAAGTAGGCAAGCACTTTATTTAACACTAGGTAATTTTTTTAAGAAAGTTTTATCTTGCTTGTTAAAGTAAGATGAGAAGTTTTCTATTAACTAGGCTGGGAAGCCTTAGGGGCCACTGAAAGCTTTTTAATTGCATATTTAATTAGAAATGTGGTAGAAAGCTGGTGTTCAGCTTTTCTGAAGCTCATGGCTCCTGACAAAATGTCTGCTTTTAAGCCATTTTGTCTCTTGAAATGTTTTCTAAAAAGTGGGTTAAACAGAAGAAGCTTTAATTTTGCCTATTTTCACTTCAAAGGGATTTTACTGTTTTATCAATCCTACTGTAAAACCAAGGTGAAATGACACCTTCAAAAGTAAGCATTTTCAGGTAAAATAAATCTCCTAAAAGAGCAAACTTTAAAGATTCTAACAATTTGTTTCTCTGCCTATCCCACCTGAATGATGGAAGATGAAAGAAGGAAAGAAGAGGAGGATTATGTCTGGCTACTACAGGTAGAGTTTGCAGAAGCAAACCACCAGCCACTGCATCCAGTAGCTGGTGTCTGGAGGTGAAGTGAAATAAATTCATATACCATCAGATCCATATATCATGATAAGTCCATGTATTTGATGACAGAACCTGGCAAATATATTTGAAGGGTAGGAAATAAGGTGTCACATTCCACTATGGGGAACTGCGAGGAGTTCTTTTGACAATGGATGGTCGGGAACAGAATGAAGCCAGATGAGGCAATCCTTGTATCTGGGAACTGTTTATTGATAACAAAAGGAGAGAGAAAAGGAGTTGCCCGAGCAAAAGAGGGCTAGAAGAGACAGGAAAAA
>VZTD01005607.1:230002-290797 GCA_013397725.1 Rhagologus leucostigma | reverse complement strand
GGGCAGTACTGTTGGCATCCGGGCGGTGGAGGGGTGTACGCACTGCCTGCCTGTCTGTGGCTGGGCAGGATGTTAGGGAGCCTGCGCAGCTCCCGGAGGGGCGCGGCTCCACAGGCACAGTGATGGCTCTGGACACGCGGTGAGCGGGGTCCCCGGGTGGGAGGACCAGGACCTCGGACAGGGTCGTGGCGACCGGCTGGATCGGGGCGACAGAACAGGCAGTGATGGCTGCACCGGCGCGGCGGCAGAGTTGGATGCAGGCAAGGACACGGGGCGAAGTGGCAAGAAGGCGGTCAGGAGCACAGGAAGGCAGGGCAAGTGCGAGGGCGAGTCAGCAGGCAGGCAGGCAGGCAGGCAGGCAGAAGGCAGAAGGCAGGCAGGCTGGGGCCAGGGCAAAAGAGGGAGCGAGGGGGAACAGCAAACAGTATCAAGCCCTGGCGAGCAGCAACAGCAAACAGCAGCAAGCCCCAGCGAGCAGCCGCAGAATCCCCCGGCGAGCTGTGATGGAATTGGTTTTTATACACCCCTGGCCCCTCCCAAAGTCTGCCTGCTAGCAGGGAACCATTGGTCCAGTCCAACTTTTCTTTGCCGTCCATTAGTGGAGACCTTCTTGCAACCTGGTTGGAGAAGCCCCTCCACAGTGTCTCTTACTGCCTGCCTCGTGTAGGGTGTTGCCAGGTGAAGTCACCCCAGAGACAAGGCTTCCCCCACTCCTTGGCTGCCTCCTGCAAGTGGCACATGTGCACCCCTCCTCCACATGCCTCTGACAGCCCTGACAACCAGAGTTGAGGCAAACTAAAATGGCTGAATTAGCTCCTCACATAGGGTTTGTTAGAAGTAACTTGATTTGAGGAGATAGACTTAAATATCCCAAGACTAGCTCTTATGAGGCACTGTCATTTCATTTCTGTCATCCATGATTAATTATCAAGCTTATCCAAAATGTGATCCATTTAGAATTATTTCAGCTTTACATTTAAATGCTCAAAGACTGACCTTTGACATTAATGTGCCCAATTTTCTCCTGCTCTGCAACTTCACAACTTATTTCATTTAATATTTTATTTACTCATTAATTAATTAATTAATTAATTTATAAATAGGGAAGTTCTTTAGTATGTGTTTGCCCACTCATTCCAGTAGCATAGGCTAAGTACATGATTCAGACTTGGTTATGGAAAAGAGAGAAGTAATTCTGGTTAGCAAATATGTTCACACAGTAGCCAGAAGTGACATCACTATTAATATTAGGTGCAAGAACAGTACTTATAATTTAATCATGACCTATGCAAATTAAAGTTATAGATTTGACAGTTTTATTAAATTAAGAGTAGGGTGAGTTCATTCACATCTTTTGTTATGAAACCAGAGTTGAATACATTGATTAATTTGTGCTCCATTCTTAAGATTAACACAAGTAGAATTTGGTCTTGTCACTTGCTACACAAACCTGTAAAACAGAGGTGTGAGATGAGATGAGTGCCATTATCATGAGTAGTCCAAAAATGTTCAGCTCTGTGTTTGCTGAAAAAGCCAAATAGAGCTGATTCTTCAGTAACTCTGTGTTTGGCACAGACAGAGTCCTGAGAGGAGGCTGGCTGGTTTAGCCTAAATCCTGTTAAATACTTGTCTTGGTTTGAAAGACAAGTGTCTACTAAGGAAGGCAGGAGCCTTCCTTGGAATGGAAAATGTAGTCCACTTTCCTCCAAATTATTATAATTTTGAAATTAAAGGGCTTTCAGGCAAAGATATGGGGAATAGGAATGACAGTTCTTTACTTATCTATATATCAAGGCAAACAAAACAACAGTAACTGTGTCAGTAACACCAAACAGAACCAGAACCCAGTGCAGCCTTCTCGGCTGTCAGGCCCTTTCCCTTGGGTGCAGTTCCGCTCACGGCCGGCAGGGGCGCTGGCGGCTCCCGGTGAGCGGGGCGGGTGCGATGGTTCCCCCGCGCCGGCAGGGGGCGCTCTGGAGCGAGCTCGGGGAGCACGCGGTAATGGCGGCGTGCCCGAACCAAGAAAGGATGGGAGAAGGGCTCCACAAACCCCTGGGCAGCCGATCCTGGTCCCTCAGCAGGACCCCCAGGAACAGCAGGCTGGAACAGCATGGACGAGCACAAAATCCTGGGTGATAGGCCAGATGTATCAAATTCCAGAGCTGCAGCGGGAACCCCAGGAAGTCTCAGCAGGCAGCACGTGTGGCACTACAGTGTAGTGAAGACTTGTAGCAGCGGCAAAGGAACAGCGGGGGTGGGGCAGCCATGGCCCGGCTCCCCGCAGTGCAAGGANGCAGGGCAGCCATGGCCCGGCTCCCAGCAGTGCAAGGAAAGGCAGGCTTGGGATCCCAGGGTCCCCTAAGGCACCCAAAGAGATGGTGACAAGTCCCCTCTTTTAATTAAGTAGGGTGTTAAATAGGGTCCCAGTACAAACGGCCGCTCCAGCAAGCAAACTCCACTCACAGTAGAAGGAAGGCAGCAGAAGGCGGAACCCCACAGCAATGACGAATTCTCTGTACAACAACTGCAGCCTCTCTCTCCCCTCCAAACGCTGGGAGAACAAAAAAGACATAGGGGCTGTACCCAACCCCTTTTTCTCAGTTCAAATCTTGCAGCATCTCCACCCTACATGAGAAAAGCCCCAGGTAAAAGAGGACAGCCAGCTGGACCCCTCCCCCTGTGGCCAGGTCTTTTTGTCTCTCTTAAGTACCCAGTAATTTGTCTCCAAGCAACATGTATGGGGAAAATTCTTAAAGAGAAAAAGAAAAACAAAATGAGAACTCCTAAAACTCCAACAATACTGATGCGGCCTGGCAAGAAAAATACTTTGAAGTAGTGGCTGATGGCCATGACTGCACCTTCTCTTGAAAGCATCTGCCAAAGGAGTTCCAAGATTATGGACAGTCCTAAACTCTTACTAGATTATTGTTGATGTTGGATGCACAGACAGCCACAAGAGCTGAGAAAAACTTTAATGTCAAGTGGCGAAGAGTGACTCAGTTTTTGCCATAATATCTGTCATTCCTCTTTCAAGTTCCCAGGCAATGCTAAATTCTCTAGTACAGTCTGTGTGGGATGACCCCTCTAATTACGTTTGCATATGTGGGAATCATTATATACTAGATATCACACAAGGACAAACTGAAAGAAGGCTCAGGTGATTATGTTTGGCTTAGAGTTTTCTGAGAGAAAGAAAAGAAATTTGTCTTAGTGGCCCTTCAAGCCAGGGACATCCAGTGCTTCTACTAAAAACCCATTCGCAAAAATCCCAAAACACTGAAAAGGCAAGTGCAATAAAGTCGAAGCTATCATTTGTCCTTATCATTTTCTTTAAAAGCTGTAGTGAATTAGTTATCCTGCAAAAAAAGAAAAAGATCCACTGGGTGTTTTGTGTACCACAGCAGCAGATTTAAGAATCAAACTCAGTGTTTTTATCTCAAATATTTTTAATATAGATTGACATTTTCAATGTTGTTCATAGAGATGAACAATGGAGAATGAGATACAGTTGAAAGCATTATGAATAAATGATAATTTTTTACTCATTTCATATTAGTTCCACATTCTTAAGCTTTTTAGTAACCAAATTAGTTAACACGTCTCTGCAGATATGCTTAATTCATAAGACTTAAAATAAGAAATGTCTTAAATGGAGCAGAGCTGAAAAGCAGTCTGGCCACTTGCCTTATTGGTTTGAACTACAGACATATTTTACCCAGTGTTGTAACATTCAGTTTTACCAGTAACAAATGAACAAAACATTGTCCATACTGAAAAGCATTCTTCTTTCAAATAAGCCCTTGTTTATTTCCAAGATAAAAACTCGTAACTGGTGGGAACAAAACAACTTAAAGGATTGTAACCTGTCATTTAAGGCTTCCCAGATGAAGTCATTCTCTTTAATATAGAAAGAAATACTGTTTCTACATTGGATGAAATCCTCAAGCAAAGTCTTTGGAATATCTTCCATGGTTTGTTCATCAGATTTAAGAGTATCCTATTTACATATGTTGGCATAACCCCTTCAACTTATCCAACAGGCTGAACACCGTTGTTTCCTGCTTTAAGTTTTTCCAAACTGTTCTGGATAAATGCAGGTTTCTTTCTTTTATTTCTTTTTTTTTCTTGCTGTCTCTGAAGAGAGATGAAGACTTGTGACTTCTAATTTTTTTCTTTGTTTTTTCCTCTGGGCCATACGACCACTCCAGAGTTTCTGGAGTGTGCTTCTACTTTTAGGAAGTTTCAGGGAAGAGGTAGTTTCCTTTGAATGCTTGCTCACTGCTCGAGGAATGATTTACTAATAATGGCAAATAAAAGACACGAAAGGCATAGCAGGTTTGTAGAAGAATGAAGTCTACAGAAGATTAGAGGACATAAAAAAAGTGCAAATAGAACTAAAATCAGATATGGAAGCCAAGAAAAATCTGACAGTATTTAGAATAGGAGGTGAAGCAGAGTGAAATGTCACTACACTGCATTTTCAAACAAAGATTTTGATTCTCAATGACAATTTCTGTATTTTTTCTTTATTTTATTTTATTTTATTTTATTTTATTTTATTTTATTTTATTTTATTTTATTTTATTTTATTTTATTTTATTTTATTTTATTTTATTTTATTTTATTTTCTGACAGCACCGAGCTTTTGCCTCACAAAGAGAAAGGCAGATTCATTGACTCTAAGAGAACTCAGCAAGATTAGGAAGGCTTTCCTTTTTTGAGAACAGATGAATGTCTACATGTAGCAAGGCACCTGCTCCTAACTAATAGTTTCTCTAAGTTCCCATTTTGCACAGACTGACAGCTTGTGGTATGTCAGGGGGCAGTATTCCCACCATCAAGAGATCAGCAGGAGTTCTGCAAGGTAGCTACTATCAATCAGTTGATCATGAGTCAATAAGTGCCAGGGTTATCTCTTTGCACGGAGCGCAGCACTGCCTTCTTGCAAAACAGCTCCAGGAGTCAACAGGAGCTCAGCAGCATACTTCCACTTCCCCAATACATAATTTGTTGGAATTGCTAGAGAAATTATAGCAAGCTGAACGCATATGTCTATGTGTGTGCATACCTTTGCATGCATGTCTGCGTGTGCAGGTATCTCTATACACAGACCTGTGCTTCAGAGTATGTTGAAATGGTTGTTTGGGGTTTTTTCCAGTTAACTTTCTTGATATGAAAACAGCTGCATACAATCCAAGTGGCCTTTTTCTCTAATCATGTCCCCTATGTCTCAAAATCACCTCTGAATTCAGCAGATATTTGCTAGGAGGAACTCTGAGGAGCCAGTGATTTTCTTTTCTTCATCAGTGTGCAGTTTATCAGTGTTGGATTCTTACAGCGTTGGATTGAGACAATGAGGTGCAAATACTTGAGTTTTAATTAATTTTGCATCTTACCTATTTAATTAAAAGAAAAACTACCTAATGCACAACAATAGACAATTTACAAAATGTAAATACTTTATTAAAGTTGGTTGCAACATTTACAGTTGGAATAAGGCATTTCTGTTTCACAGTGTCATATTAATTTCTTCCATCTCTCCCTCTGGAGGTTTTGGATTTTATAATGATGCCTCAAAATTTCAAATTTAGTAACATTTTTCAGCTATACAGTCCCATTTTGATGATCCAGTCTCATGGAGGAGTAGTTATATTTTCCTTTACACTCAACAATTATGCTCTTTGCCTAGCGGATATTATGTATAAATAGATTGCTTTAAAATATATATATTTTGGTAGGAGATAAGACTTTTTAATAGATTTTTTTTATTTCCTAGTGTGTTATTTAAAACCAGGAAAATTAATTTTAAAACTTAGAAAAATGTTGGCTAAAGAGACAGAAACCAAAACTTGTGGTAGCATTCCAGTGCTTCATTTGTCCACTGTAGTCCTAAAATGAATGAGAGTTGCATTTATATGTAAGATATGAAAGATAAATATAATACGAATTGATTACTTTAATCCAAATCTGAATCTTTGAAGATGATTTTATTGCTCTTTCATTTGCTGTTTCTCTCTCTTAGTTTCTCTTACCATGCCATTCCAAAGAATTAAATCAAAATTATATATGCATATAAATTTCCCCAAATAGTAAATGCTAATTATTTCTTTGAGTGCAAAGTGTTTCTGGAGGGTTTCTTGATGAAGAACCAGATGCTTATTACAAAAAATAACTACTGTCTATTTTTGTAGGAAATTCCAAACCAAGATCTAAAGCCTTGGGACATCTTTTTCCTGAACAGCTAAGAACTGACACAGAAAATTCATGATTTTCTTACTGATGGCCTCAATAAGTAAGAAGAGACCACATGAAGGAACTGTCACCCTCAAACCCATTTGCTGTGTAAGTATTTGAACCTTAAAATGTAGTTGAAAGGGAAACACTTTTTCCCTTTCCTGCTGTGACAGAAATTTCAAGAGTAACTGATGCCTGAGCATCTTATCAGGACTAACTAAGGACATTACAAAAGAACACATCAAATTAATAATCTGCATTCTAGAAGCACTACACAGGGTACTGAATCACACTATGAAATGTTACACTTCAGGACTTTGATCCTGCCTGAGACTCCATACAGAGAGTAAGAAAAAAAAATAATTGTACTTGAAAAGGAATAAAAGTGATTGCTTATGCAAAACAAGCCTTTAATATTTCCTACTGTGACAAGCCTAGAAGCTGTGGTGTACTTAGGAGCAAATTAATAGTGACATGGTCTTCAGACTCATCTGAATGCACAGTGGGAAGCAACATCAATCACTTTTCCTGCTTCTTTCCACTCTCTCAGTTGATTCCAAAACATGCATCTAATCCATTTATATCATAATTAATCCTGGCCTTCCCTGAAATGTTACCCTTTTCTACTTGATGTCCTCTGACTCCCACAAATGTACATTAAGATGCATCAGAGAACAGTATTTTCAGTGAAAAAGAGGCCACAGATATCATCGTACCATCTACATATGAACAAGTTTATGGGAAAGACTATTTGTGATGCTACCTTAGATAAATCCTAGAATCACAGAATGATGGAACAGGTTGAAAGGGACCTTAAAGATCATCTAGACTAAATCTTTTATTGTGGGAAGGGGTACCTAGCATGAGATCAGACTGCTCAAAGCCCCATCTAACCTGGTCTTGAACACACCCAGGGATGCAGCATCAACAGCTTCTCTGAGCAATCTATTCCGGTGCTTCACCACTCTCACAGTAAAGAATTTCTTCCTAATATCCAGCCTAAATCTACTTTCATTCATTTTTAAACCACTGCTTCTTGTCCTGTTACTAGAGGAGTTGGTAAAATGTCTTTCCCCATCTTTCTTATAAGCCCCCTTTAGATATTGAAAGGCTTTTGAGAAATCCAGGTAGATGACATTTGTACTTCTTCCCCTGTTCAATTTGATGGACAAGGGAAAATGAAAGGGAACATAATTTTATTCCTAAAATTATTTCTGTGTTGGGAGGTAGATCTATAAATTCTACAAATTAGAATTGGCTAATGCCTTACAACCAAACAAAGACCTTATACCTAATTAAAAGAGATGGTGAATTATTTTTGCAGGTAGTTTGTGTGTTTGGGGATTGTTATTTATTTATATGATTAGTCTATCAGCAGGCACATCAGAGAAGAAGCACAGAATCTTAGAAGTCTAAGCTTGCCCATCAAGATCCTTTGGATCTTCCCTACGCTGTCATAGTTTTCCATAGTTGAACAAACAGTTCTTTTACATTCCTGGCATCACTGGGGTCTCTCTCTCACTAAAGGACTGAAGTCTCATCAGGTTTTCTGTGTTAATGAGAAGAGTACTCAGGCAATGAATATGTGTAGATTTCAATCCTATCAAGACTTAGGAAAAACCATAAACACTACCAACTGCTGTATTTCTTAATGATATTTCTGAGCAGAACTTTACTTCAAAGACCTAAAAAGAGGACATCTACTCAGTGGATCCCAAACTCAGAGAGAAAATATTTGTCTAGATATCCACCTAGCTCTCTCAAAGTTTTCAGCAGAAGCCTTCTCAAATGTCAAAAAAGGCTGCAAAGGTCATTGGAAGGGTGGGGGGTGTTGACTCATCTAAAATCACACAAAATTTAAATCTAGGTGTTCAAAAACTATTTTAGTCTTATCATAAATGCAAAGATGGTTTATAATTACTGAAAGTTACTTGTAACATTAAGAGAAATTAGGTAATTGCTTAGATATTTAGACTACTCACCAGATCTACTGATAAATCTTAGAACACTATTACTGGAACACTATTACAGACTTGTGGGATGCATTCTTTATTAAATCTCTGAATAAAATTCACCTGTTTTGAAATCTTCTTTTAAGAACTTTTGAATTAAAATATTTATATATTCTCTATGTCCCTAATCCGTATTTGAAATCTTTTTCTGTACCCTTTTTTTAAGATATATAAAATGAAAGGATTTCTATTTATTGTACCATCCACAGCGTACAAATCTTGTGATGTAGATCCTATGAGTAAAATGTTACTGTTTTTATTGACTCATTATATTTTGATTTAAAACTTACTATATACACTGATAATTATGTCAAGTGCAATATCAAAGCATTTTCTAAGCTGAAATGTGAATGTTATGCAAAACCCATATTAGCCTCTATTAAAATTCAGCTATGTTAACAGCAGTATTTGGACACTCTCTAAGAATTTTATTTCTAATCAAGCTTTAATGTATTCAGAAAGACTAGTCTGCAGTGCATGCATTCAGGACATTGCACTATGGATTCAATCATCTTTTGTATGTCCAAAATAGAAGAAACAAAATGCAATACAACAGGATACTACTTCACTAATCTAGAATGGGTTGTCATATAAAAACAGAAAGGTAAATGAAATGCAGACTTAAATTTAATAAATTCCACAAATATTTTCAATGTAAAAAAGGATTTTTTTTTCTACAAACACAATGCTTTTGGAGAGCATTCCATATTTGAAGATGCCAGCTGTTTGCTGCAAGAGTCTGAGAAACCTCACTCCCTCCCCCAAAGTTCATCATGAACCAAAAGATGCTTGGAACCTTGAAGGAGCAAGCCAAAAGCAATTACTTAATATAAAATTTGTCAAACTGCCTACCAGGGATGACGGGGAGTGGTAAGATTTATTTTTATGCTGTGGAAAGTGTGCTTTGTGCTTTGCAGACAGAATCAAGAAAAAGTGTTTGCCCTGAGGATCTTGCAGGCTACTTACAAAAAGCTTTCAGTGTTGCACCTTCTGTGTAAGCCCTGAGGAGCAGAGATCTTTGAACATTAGAGAAGAGTCAAAAAATATATAAACTATGTCTTCAAAAAGGTCAAGAACAGGAGTTGATATTGTAAATGATAGAAACCCCTCCTGTTCCAGGCTGGTAAAGGAAATTGAACATAAGGGGCAAGAAATACAGAATCTGATATAAGTCACAGAAAGGTAAATAAAAATATCTCATTGATTTATCTGAGCTTTGTAAAAAGGCTACAGTTACCTTTTTAATCAGTGTGTTATTCCTTCTGTTAGTCCCTCTGGGGAACTGGAAGCAGTTCCACATCTATCAGTAGACAACTTCAGGTTCTCCTGACTGATCACTATTTTTCTCAGTGCTCTGGAAATAAAAATGAATAATTCTGTCATTTTTCTTTACAAAATAACTTTTGGTGCCTTTATGATCCTTCCAAAAGAAAAAAGAAGGACTTAAAGAAATTAGAATATATAGGCTTTCACACAAATTGTATTAACTTACATTGCTAAGGGCTAAAAAGGCAACTTCAACATTCCTGAACATATATGAAAATATATTCACGTTTTTTCTATATTAAGAAAGGTTAATGCCTGTGAAACTAGTTGAGTATTTTACTTTGCTCTAGAAACCTCTATTAAAAAAAAGTAAGGACTCTTCTGAATTTTGAAGTCTTGAATGTTCTTTACTTTTCCACACTTATACCATAATACATTTTTTTTAAACCCATACATACTTTACTATATTTTTAAAATACTGTTCTGTCTATCAGTTTCTTTCAGTATCTTCAGGCCTGAGTAAAACATGTCCAGCATTTTACAAGGGATGTCTCTTTGCAGTTTGCTATTGGCACATTTGTGAAGGAAGAGTTGAGATAACTCACATTGTTTCAATCTGGATATAATTTTCATCATAACAGTCTAAATAGTTAGAGAGAGGATGTCTCATTTTTCCCCTTCTGAATCTGCAATTAGGAAATTTAAATACTTATATTGTTTTCCCCTAAATAAAACCTTGACAGCTAAATTCTATATCCTTGTAAATACCTCATATGATCAATACTTTTTGGTTCAGTGTGGGAATTGAAAAATAGTATGAAACTTAAAGCTAAAATCCAAGGAGAAATATTTTACATCTAGATTCATATTGTTCTTCCACTAAACAGTGTTCAGGACAAAGCGAGGGAGTAGTGTCTGATTTCTATCTTAAGGTACATTATGGCAGGGCACAAAGCTTATGGCTTTGTCCTGTACCTCTTTTCTGTCTCTTTTAACCTTTCAAAGCTGAAGAACTGACATTCATTAAATATATGTTTTAGATCAGAGGGAAAGTAATGGAAAATGGTTGATTCCAATAGCCTTGAATATTTTATCCTGTTACCATGCAACACTCAGATGTTAATAATGATGGTAAGGAGTTTCCAATCAGTTAAGCAGAAGGAAAGAAATCCTCAAACCATAAGACCTTTCCTACAGGAGAGATTTTAACATCATTATTTTTGAAATATGACCTTCTCAGCAGCATTTGTAATTTTACTTCAAATTAGAATTAATATACTGTCAAAATCAATCTCTCTGTTACTGAGCATAGAAATTCCATTCCATGGATAAAAAGAGATTTTTAAAATTCCATTGCAAAATAATGTTGGAAACTTTATACCACAAAGAAATTCAGACATCCTTGAATCCTAAATAATAATAAATAGCATCTATGCACTAGCAATAAATGTTAAATGCAGATTCATCTTGCTGTCAGACTTGAAAATAAGATGTAAAATGAAATAAAATAGAATTTACTCCTATTAAGAACATTTTTTACTCTTCTGCCTACTTCTATAAATTAGTATAATAAATAGTGAAATAAAAACATCCATAATGTTCATAAGCTAGCAGTCATTTGTTGCTGTATTTCTTTTGGCAGATGACTTAACTTGTATTGTGTTATATTTATGATGTTAGGCTAAATCCTGAATAATAAAGTTAATTGAGACCTTACAAGAAGAAAAGGAGAGACAACACAATGGGAAGAAAGTGGGATATTCTAGAGGTTGTGACTGAACCTCCTGTCTCCTGTGGTAGTAGATCTTTAGAGCAGAAGAAAAACAGTTCAGGCTAATGAAAAAAAACTCTGCTTTGTGACACTGAAGTGATGGATTACTCCAGAGTGAGAGGGTAAACATTTCTGAGGTGCCACTTTCCATCTTCTTTATTTTTATTTCATCTTATAAGATTGGTTCTTTTCTCTAAAAAGAGAACACCTCTGTAAGTATTCTCAAGCATTAAATCAATTCAGATAGAGATTAGAGGTAATCATATCTCCAATCTGTGAGAACGACCTCATGTTCAGCTTGCAAAAATATACTCATCTGAGTACATGACACACCTAATGGCACTCAACCAGCTTCCGAAGCATTTATCCCACACACAAAGTCACATGAACTGAACACTGAAATGATATTTTTGAACAAATGCATATACATCTTTTGCCTGTGGCCCCAGAGGCATAGCCTTAGACTAAAAAAGATACACCTGAAAGGAGGATGCAAAACCTTTCTCACTAGCTGAGCCTTAACTGCTAGACACTATAGATCAGTGTATCTATTCTCTGGCTCTTATTTTAATCCTATTATTCTTATATTTTTATGATTACTCATCTAAGAAAAAAGGCAGAAAACTATTTTGTAGGGCACAAGACTAGTCTTTTTAGCTGCCAAAGGGTTTTCTTGGAGGATGGCAAAAAGTGACGTGGGGGTAGAATCAAGCTGTTACTCTTCCCAGGAGAATATTTTTACCAAGAATCACACAGCAGTATATCATCTGTCTTTGTTTTGCATTGACAGCCAGTGCAGCTGCTGGGCACTGAAGTCAGTGCTGCCTGCTGTGCAAACATCTACAAATATTAGTTCCAGAAAGATTATTTTGAAGCAAATCTCCTGATTTCCTCCACTTACTATGCTTTGTACCACAGAAATGGGTTATTCTTTTAAATTAAACAAGAAAACACACTCCAGAAGAATGCCTAATGTGGTACTGTACCCAGCACTGGTGAGGTCACTCCTTGAGTCCTGTGTCCAGTTCCAGGCCCCTCACTTCAAAAAATACATTGAGGTGCTGGAGCAATTCCAGAGAAGTGATGGTGAATAGCCTAGACGAGTAAGTCTTATGACGAGCAGCTGAGGGAGCTGCCAGTGTTTATTCTGGAGGAGAGGAGGCTCAGGGGAGATGTTACCACTCTCTACAAATGCCTAAAAGGAGGTTGTAGCCTCTTCTCCAGGAAACTACCAATGGAACAAAAGGACATAGCCTCAAGCTGCACCAGGGAGGTTTCAGGCTGGATATCAGGAATGAATTTCTTCACTGAATGGGTGGTTAAGCATTGGAATGGGCTGCTGAGGGAGGTGGTGGGGTCACGTGTTGCGGTTTGTTGTTTCCTGCGATGGTAGGGCAAGCTGCAAACCTTCCCGGAGAGCGCTGCGAGGCTTTATCAGGGAGAGCGGCTGTTCCGCTTCCCATAGCCCTTCTGAGCAGCCCCGCGCTCACGCTCCGGCTAGCTCTCGGCTCCACAACATGGTGGCGATAAAGGAGGCAAGAAGGGTCCCTGCATGGGAACCTCAGAGGAACTTTATTCACATGCTGAACACAGGTTCCCAGAAGCAGAGAGAGCACATGGTCTGGAGTCTGGGGTTTTATATGGGGACAAGAGGCGTGGAGAGAGCACATGGACTAATAGTCTCAGGGCGCAGGGGCGGTACAGGGGCGGAGTTGGGGTAGCAGAACCAATATGGAGAACCTCAGGGAGTGACCAGGGCTAGGGGCGGGGAAGGGAGGATAATGTGGGAACGGCAGACATTTAGTAAGAAAAGGAGTGGAGAAATACAGCACTACAGTCACCATCCCTGGAAGTGTTTGAGAAATGATTGGACGTGGCACTTGGTGCTAAGGTTTAGTTGACACATTGGTGTTTGGTCAAAGATGAGACTCAATGATCTTGGAGGTCTTTTCCAACTTTAATGATTCTGTGATTCTATACATCAAATTTTCATAAGTGTAACAGTAGCAAATTGCATCATCCAAAGTCACTGTAAAAATAGTTTCAGCAATCTAAGGATAAATTCATACTACATAATAAATATTCTGAGGCATGCTGAATCAAGCTGTGGTGTGACTCTAGCATCAGATGGCACAATCAGACCTTGGCAGAGACTTTTGGAAGCTGAATTAGCTGTATCACATATACTTGAGTGTCACCCAAGAGCAGGACCTCACCTGGCATTATGCAGTCATAGATGCACTCACAGAGTGAGTGGCTTTACCACCAGCTGAGAATGAAGGTTGTGGTCAAATGGGGCAAGTGCCACCACTCCTTCATAACACTGTTGGCTGAGAAATGAAAACAGAGGATATGGGTAAAAGGTTCATGGTCACAGTGCAGGGAAGCCACCTGAAGAGCTTCTGGGCTATTTTAATATAGACATATAAATGCACACATATATAAATAGCTGTGTACTTATATTTAAATTATATATATATGTGTGTGTGTGTGTGCATGTATGTATATATGTATATATTATATATATTTATAGATATAAAATATCTGGACAGATGAGTAAAGAATGAAAAGTTGGCTGCTTATATAAAGTTATTCAAGGGAGTAAAGACGCAGCAGATTATGAAGTGAGTTATGATATATTTTAAGGCAATAGATAGAAGATGAAGTTAACTGTAGACTATTGCAAAATGTAGCACATACCAAGAAACTATACTAACTTCATATGTTGAAGGCTGGGCTTGGTAATGAACATTAGTGCTCAGAATCAAGACAGGGAGTTTCATAAAAATACCAGCTCAGTGCTTGGCAGAAGTCAAAAAAACCCCAAGTGAAGTGTAAAGAATTATTAGGAAGGAATTAAGGAATATATATTCATTACACAATTATACATATATACATTACAGCACTGTGAAGTTCTTGTCCTCTCAGCTCTGAAAAGCTGAGAACTCAGGAGAACCTGAGTGTTTCAGAGGGATACAAATGGTAATCTGGCCGAAGGGTATATTATAAAAATGTGCAGAATGAGTGGTTTTAAGAGCATGAACAAGAACAAACTGTTCTCTGACTTTTCCTATGTAAATTCTAGGACGATGGAATGAAGTGTGTGAACACTATATAAAATATTAAACTGGCTAAATAAGAAGGCTTTATTATATTTTGAGTTTCTTACTGACTACATTGACCCTCATTAACTTAGAAAAGAAGAGTTATTTACCCATGAAAATCTAAGTTGAGATTTTTTTAATCAAATGAATGCCCTAAGAAAAAAAAAAAAAGGATGCATATGTTGCAGGCTTCTTTAGCAACCATCAAAGTTTAGTATTGTGATAACTTCAGCTCCTGAGTATCAGAGACAACATCTTGTTTAAGCCCACAAACTGCAAGGCTCTGAAAGTGACTCATGTCCCTTAAGTGAAAAAGGATATCAGTGCGTATAGTCCTGAAATGATGCAGGAAGTTTGGTAGTCATCACTCGGTACTATTTATACTTTCTAATTTGTTTTTCATTTAATATTAATCATTTTTAGTGTATACAATACTGTAGAATACTGTTCCCCTAATGGCATCCACAGTAATCGTCACATTCATGTAGCAACGGTAAAATAACCCTTTTTTTAAAAAAAAGTGTTGTGTTCCTAGATGAGACCTCAGATCCATCCACACAGTTCTTCAGAAATATTTAACCATACCTAGGCTTAACATTTCAGTGCTCACTCAGTTTGAAAAACAATGTCCAGAGAGTAATTTAGGTGGAGTATAAATAAATAAGTCTGTACTGTGACTCTCAAGACCTCTTAAGAAGGTAACCAAAATTCTGCTTATCTTTATGTCTAAAGGCACTCTGAAATTGACAGTAATGATTTTCTGCTTTCTAGATCAAGCCTGTCTTCCACAAGAATCCCCAAAGCTTTTTATTCCTTTTTTTATTTTTTTCACTTTCAAGGTCAGAGGTTTGGAAGGAGAACAGGCAAGAGAGTGTTCACAGAATACATTTATTGGATAAGTATCCTTAAAAAACTCCCAAATTTAACTACAATTTTCCTGAAGAAGGAGGCCAGAAGAGTTATCAATGTCGTTTAGATAAGGATTTAGTGCTTAGGACATTCATCTAGTACAAGAGATGTTCTTGGTTTATTTCTCCTCTGTGTGAGGAGACTTAAAACCAGGGTTTCTATTTATGTGCTTTACATTTCAAATACTTAATCAGCCCTCGAAACTGAATGCAAACTCCAGATGGCCTAGAGGAAAGTCGTAAGCACTAAATTACAGACCTTGTTTGCTCGCTTTTTCTGTATTTCATCTTGTCTTCTTCAACACAGTCCAGAACTGCTTTAGACCAAGTGGAAGAACTTCATACAATGCAGATGGAATTCCTCACACTCTGATTCCTCATTATTCAGCCTAACCCCCTGTTACCTGGCTCCATAAATCCATCCCACTGCTCCAGATGTGAGAAAATGGCAGGACCCAGGATATACACTCACTGGGCAGCTCAGTGTTTCAGTACTTGCCTGACTGGTCTTAGACTAAGAGAGTTTTAGTCTATTCCTCTTGCCTAAAGTATTTTAGCTTCAACTGTGTCTTGATACTGTAAAAGCCCAGCAGTCTTTGCCTAAGAAAAGCCCTCTTATGCCAGAGGAGAGTGAGAGAGGCTGTTCACCTTGCAAAGTTTAGCCAGCAGTTAATAAGCAAAAAGAAGATTGTTTTAAGAAAATATATGAAATATCATCCACGCAGTTGCAAGACTGCAGAGGAATAGGCCCTCAGGACCAATACAGGACTGCTCCTTTGGACACTTGATGTCCTGCTGTGTTAACCCATCTCTCTTCCTGAGGAAGACAGTCTGCACTGACCTTAAAATTGAGGGAGTCTTTGGAATGGTGAGCAGGGAGATAAGATACAGTAACTTGTCCTGTGTAACAGTTTTAAGAGCTTTATGAAGCTCTTATGTCTTAACACAGGCTATGGCTGTTACTGTCCCTCGATTAGTATAACTGGTTTTATTATCACTAACATATTAATTAGATTTACAATAAATTCTTACATACCTATACACGGCGTATTCTATTTCATACTTTAAAAGATTTTGTTTATAACAAAAAGAATGACTACTGTCCAATTTTAAACAAAAAGTTTACAGTTTTGCTGTGGAAGGTTACAAGTTGTAATGACAAGTAGAAGATGCTAAATTTTCAGTGTGAGAAATACGTAATCCAAAAAGGGCAGGGTTTAAGACACACCTTTTCCTTTTTACTTTGCTTTTGTATTTCCAAACAAAGTTCATGTTCAATTTTGTGACCTTTTTCCAGTATACCATTTGTCATACTTATCATGTTCTTGTAAGAAACCTATTCCAACAGTCAGGCAACTAATATTTAAATATTAAAAATTTTTCAAGCAGCCTTTGTTATGATCTTTTTTTTTTTTATGAAATGACCTACTGAAAAGTAGTTCTGGTTAAGGTTTTCTTTATTGACCTTTCAATGTCCTCAAAAATACACATGGTTCCAGAATACTCATCAGGTCCTCAGCTACACAAACAAATGTAATTTAATTACCTCATTTTGTAGTCTAAGATTAAAGGTTGGTGATAATAAATGTCAGTATAAAAAGAACATTCAGATACTTAACAAACACGTAAGTTAATTAACTATTAGTTCCTGTCTTAAGAAATTGTTTCTCAAAATCTGTTACCAGCAGTTAACAGCTGGTATATTAGCTAATGGGGAGAAACATTTCCAAGGACAAAGATAATATAAAAACAGTAGCTAACTTAGTAGAGATTTTTTTTTTCCCGAAACCTGCTGCTATTGTACAAGGTAGCAAATATTCTGTAAAAGAAGAGAATTTGGCAACAAGCAATACTTCAATATATCTATGTAGCATCATTAAAAAATTTTTGGTTACAAAGACACAAATAATTTTATTAAATTTAAGATGGCCTCTTGTTCCAAATGTTACTATTTAAATTTATTGCATAATCTTTATTAGTCTGATTCCAATAAGAATATTCAGCTCTTTCACACACACGGAAAATGATTGTTTTCTTGAATAACAAATGATACTAGTATTAATGCAGATATTGTCAAAAAGGTGAACTTATTATTGGTGTATATTTTATCAAATGGAAAGTGAAGTGAATTAGAACTTGGTATCCTGAATTCACAGTTTGGTGCATCTTAATGATTATAAGAAAATGTGTTTTTGAAATTATTACATAGGAATCTGTTTTTAGTGTTCACACGAAAAAGAGGATAAATGGAAGTAAACACTAATGTTCTTTTTAAAATCTGTTTGTGATTTTGCTTTTCAATTTCAACAATTTTTATTTAATAAGACCTAAAAATAGATCTATTTAAAAGGTTCTCAACCTATAACATTAAAGTAATACAATATAGGGTTTTGGTTTGTTTAAGAAAGCACACATTCATATAAAAAAAATAAATAAAGCTTCAATAAACATTTTTCTTCATCTTTAAAAAGGGGGAGAAAAATTTTCAGATGTGAAAAGTCTAAGAAGCAATTTCAAAGTAAGCTTGTTTTCCTGGAGTGAACAACTACAGGTTTTCAGAAAGAATGTCTTGTTTTGCATATTTTTATCTACAAGGTGGAAACAAATAGATGGCAATCCCTAGAAGCTTTATGTCAGATTTATAATATGGTTGCATAATTTTCTTATCTCCAAGAAACCTAATAGAGTTACTACAAGCATGGGATTGGCAGTTTGTTTTCATGAATGTTTAGATTTTCCTGGGGAAAAAAAAATTAAAGGACAGCAAAATCTATTACATTAACTTGTAAATTATTTGATCTGTGAATTTTTGGATCATATACCTGTATAGCTTAAGATAGAATAGCCAAAGAGCTCATGTGAACATGAAGTTTGTAGTATATAGCACCATATATGTTTTATTTCATACAACAGAACCATAGAATGGTTTGGGCTGGAAGGCACCTTAAAGATCATCTAGTTCCAACCTCCCCTGGCATGAACAGGGACACCTTCCACTAGACCAGATGAATCTGGCCTTGAACACTTCCATGGATGGGACATCCACCACTTCTTTGGGCAATCCGTTCCAGTGCCTCACACACCTCACAGTACTTTCTTTCTATCATCTAATCTAAACCTACTCTGTTCCTCCTTATTCATTGGAGGTCTGATTATGGAATGAGAGTATGACATTTAACTTACAGCAGAAATCTTTGTGGCTTACAGTTATAGCTCTTAAAAAAAATTTAAAAAGCAAGCATCATAATAATATTTATAACCAATATTATAGAATAAGGCTATATTCATAAATTCAAGTGAATGTGATAGGTAGAATGCTGAGTCAACAACAGCTTGAGACTAAATAACCCAAAAATTCCTTAATAAAGCAAAGAATGGAAAAATTTCCATGACTTAATTTTTGTTTCCAACACACTTGTAAAAATCAGTTTTGCTTTTCTTTTGCAGCATGTCCTGAAACACAACACAGATTTTCAGTATGGCTTGTGAAATATTTTCATGGTGTATCTCCATAATCACATGCACTGCTATTTCAACAGTGTGTAAAAACAAACAAACAAACAAAAAACCATGAAAGCATTGTGATACTGAGAGAAAGTCTCAGTGACTCAATTCAGTCTAAATTTCACAACTGATAATTGATTTTTTCCCGATTCTACCTCTGGCTCATTCCTTGACATAAGCAAATTACTAAGGAATGCTTTACAAATAAAAGTCTGGGTACATTGATTACTTCTAGAAATAAATATAAGATGCTCAAATTAAATCTGACAGCAATGAATTAAGTATTTTACCCTGTTCATATCTTAACATATCTGAAAGTAGCAGAAATTGTGATAAGCAGTAAAACTTTGAGGAAAGAAGGAGAAAGGGTAGAACATTTTGGGTGATTACATTTGTCATCCCAACTGTTTTTCATGATAGAGCCAAGCTTTCTGGGAGAACACTTGCCTGCCCGTGGGAATGGTGAATGAATTCTTTGCTTTGCTTTGTGCATGTGGCTCTTTTTTTTACCTAATAAACTGTCTTTATCTCAACCCACAAGTTTTCTTACTTTTACCCTTCTGATTTTCTCTCCATCCCATTTTCTCCCCATCGCACCAGCAGAGAGTGAGTGATTGGCCCTGTGGGGCTGAGCTGCCTACTGGGGTTAAATGATGACATTCCCTCTTTTTGGAAGTGTGAAGTACTTGCAGAGATTATTTTCTTTAGAATTGATTTAGACAAAACAGAAGAAAGATAAATGCAATATTAATAGATATGCATGATACAAAGGCAAATACTTCTTAGGAAGAGATTTGTTACTGTATAAAACATATCAAGTTACCAATTGCTTTACTGTTCAGTGATGAAAAATTCAGAGAAACAATCGAAAGGTTAGTATTCCATAAACAACATGACTGACAATTTGACAGTGCTGTGACTCCTCCTAGCTCCACTGACTGTTAGTAAAAATTCTAATTTCCCTTCAGAGATAATTAAGAAGATAATTTCATATTCCACCGAAATTAAATTGGAGACAATTTGAAAAGACCTGAGAATAAGTGAGTTTATTTTATTGGGTTTTATCTTTATAATGGAAATTTTTTATCTGTTCTCACTCAATAGTAATATAATGGACTTGTATTAACTGTTAGCATCTTGGAATCTTGTACTGTAGGATCTGTGTATATGAGTTCATCTATATGTGTAAAGGAAAACAAAAGAAAAAGATAAAAGTTATTTTTCCAAGAATGGTAAATTAGGAGTTTGAACTCTAGATGGTAATCTTCACTGGGCTAGATGTTAATTTCTCTACAATACAGTCTTATGGGTAATAATAATACAATTCAGTCCTATTTTCTCTTAATTTTCTGATTTTTTCTCTGGATATCTCTATCACTTTTGACAACAAAATTGCAGTGATTAGTTGGGACCAAATAAATATCCTTTGCACAGATGAAATCAGCATTGTTTTATTTGTTTTCAAACTCCTAGCAGTGCAGAGTTTTACCTAGGTATTTTGAGTATGTAATTTGAATTTAGTGCTTTGAACAGACAATTTCAGAGATAGAGCTGAACAACTTAGTAGAAATTAAAGGCTTTGGGAACGTTCACTTTAGTTTAGCTGCAGTTTTCCACTCGAATGTGCAAACCAGTGCCCGGTTATATTTGAGGATTTGTGTTGGTTTTTTTTTTTTAACATCTTCATTTTCTGTCTCCGTCTTCCATGTTTTACCTCAGTAAATGCAATGTATCTGTGGGTTAAATCTTTGGCCTTTAAAACATTCCAGTTAGCAAAGCCTATCTCAATTTCAACACAGATTAAAATTATATCAATCTCATCCTTCGCCCTTGTTCTGCTTTCCCTTATATCCAAACCACAAAATCATAGAATCACAGAATGGGTCAGGTTGGAAGAGACCTCAGTGGTCTTGGCCACCTGACCATCTGGTCCAACCTCCCTGCGCAAGCAGGGTCATCCTAGAGCCCACTGCACAGAATTATGTCCAGAGTGGCACAGCAACTTTTAGAAAGAAATGTTGGCTTTGGCTCAGTTGACAACTTGAGACCTAGTGAGCTTTTTTAACACCTTATCAGTTGCTCACTATCTTTTTTTTTGTTTTAAATGTATGAGTCATGGATAATGTGTTTGAAGAAAAAAATAGGAAATCTCTGATAAAAGACATGCTCAAATTCATTTGTTTGCATAGCTGAAAACATCTGAATTAAATAGCAGATACACATATTTATAGAATAAAATTTTTAAATAGCTGCATAACGTGGCAAATCACATGACTTCAGACAAGATTTTTGCATTATTTATAATAAATATATTTTCTCTGATATCTTCTATAAATATGCTCTCTCTAATTTCATTTTCATTTGAAAGAAAAAGAAAACAGTTCTTGATACACACAAGCCCAAATGTATTTGCTGGTATACCTAAATGCCTGATTAAAAATTCATCTGGAACTTTAATCCCAGGTCATCAATGCCAAATATGAGCAATCTAAAATGTAAATTTGTAGAAATGTATTGATCTTTTCTTTTGTCCCAGTCAATCCTATAATTTATTTGTGTCAAGATGTAAACACTTTTTTCAAACTGTTTCAGAATGCATCTGCTATTACATTTCAAGAAGTTTGACTATGGTTGTAACAGTAGTAGAATTTTACTATATTTTTGAAAATCACAAAATCCTTTCTAAATAGGAATTAATTATATCCATCCTGTGAGATGAATGATGCATTGGGGTCTATTTACTCAGCACGGTGTAGAACTAAGCAGCTATGTCTTGATATGCACAAACAGGTTGAAATGAATATCATTCATTCAAGGATTATGTTGGTATTACCTGTAATATCTGCTATAATGCCTCTGAAGTTGGAGAATGAGTTGTAAATAGAAGTGATCTAGTTGGAATTTATGGTCACACAAAAAAATTAATTTGCTTTCTGCTTCAGAAAGTGAAAATTTGATGCCTTTAATGAGAAATGGTGATCAGGATCTCTTTCAGACTTCTACCAAATACAAGAGTAAAGCTATACATAGATACATAGTGTGGTAATAATTCACCTCAAGAGAGATACCTCGAATATTGTGTTCAGTTTTGGGGCCTTCATTGCAAGAAAAACATTGAGCTGCTGGAGTGAGTCCAGAGAAGGGTGAAAAATCTGACAAAGAGTCTAGAGAAAAAGTTTTATGAGGAGCAGGTGAGGGAGCTGGAATTATTTATCCTGGAGAAAAGATGCTGGAAAGAAGGGAAAACCTCTTTGCTCTTTACACATAGTTGAAAGAAGGTTATAGCAAGGTAGGAGGTTGGTCTCTTTCCAGCTGAGATGAGATGAGAAGAAATGGCCTCAAGTTGTGCCAGGTTTAGATTTATATATTAGGGAAAACATCTTCACTGAAAGAGTGGCAAAGCATTGGAACAGGCTGTCCAGAGAAGTGGTGGAATAAACGACCTTGAAAGTGTTCAAAAGTCATATAGATGTGGTGCTTAGAGACATGATTTAGTGGTGGACCAGACAGTGCTAAGTTTATGGTTTGATTTGACGAACTTAAAGGTCTTTTCAATCTAAACGATTCTGTTATTCCCTCCTCTGTGCTACTCTGAAACTGAAAAAATGCAAACATGGATGTCCGATTGAAAAACATGCATTTTTCCGAGTGGGAAAAGACACTCATTCCTGAATTACATACCCTGAATGCTTTTTGGGGGTTTTTTGGAATGGTTTTTTTTCTTTGTTTTTCTTTTTTGTTTTATTTTGTTTTTTTTTAATGAGAATTGTTTTACCATGTCATTCCTCAGACTGATCAGAGCTATGTTTTCATCCCCTGAGAGCAGAAAAGAATTCTGACTCTGATATTTCTTGGTTTATCAGAAAAGTAATACAGTGTTATTATCAGTATTTTCTCAGGTTTAGCTTTTAGGAAGTTTATATATAGTTTGACCATGTTTATGAGTTTGTATCTCAATGACAAATACAAGGAGAATATATTCTTTTCTAAGTATGAATGGGACAAGGTCAATGCCATCACCACTGGCAGATCTTTGCAGTTTTGCACTTTACCAGTACTATGTAGGATTTTACAAAGAGCATTTTTTTCCAACGTAGAAACTATTCCAGTATTTCAATGCACAGTGGAATATATAGATTTTATTATTTGTACATAACTTATGTTTACATTTTATCTTCTCCAATTCCTAACAGGAGAGAAATTGCTATAGAATAAGAAGAATATTAGAAAACATTAACTCATAAATATCATCACTTTTTTATTCTTCTCACTGCTATATAAAAGAGAGTTGCAAAGTTGTTTCATGACTTATATATAGAAATAATACAATAAAAAATCAGTCTGATGGTTCTAAAGTTAACAAAGTAATTTTAAACTGCCAGAAAAAAAGCCTTGTTTATTCTCCAGCAACAATCAAAGTATTGAATATCAACTGCAGTATACCAATATGAGACTAAAATTGATGAGTAACACCATTTTAATAGAATATTTTAAAGACTGCTTTATGAATGCACTAGGGACTCAGAAAGAAAGAAATTTTTAAGGATGCCTAAGTATTATATACTGATACACACTGTAAAGAATCAGTTAGCACAATAGAATGCCATTTCTTTCAGAAATGGGTAGAAGATTGACAGGATAATATAAATTTTAATATAGAACTCCGAATAAAAATTATTGAAATATTTTTTTAGGACTTCATATGTGAGATAGGGGAATGGAACTGTTAAGTATGTTTTTAAAAAATTGTCTTTATCATTGCAATTCTGGTGTTGTCTTAGAAGTATTTAAATCATTGTTCTAACATTTTCAAATCTTTCTACTTAAATTTGGTTTTTGCTTCATCTTAAGTATAACTTTTACGTCCTAACTCTTGTTTTGGTCTCTATTTTTCTTATTACAGTAATTTACCTTCCTTTTATTTTTGAGAGCAATCATGTCAATTTTTACCAGTTTTTTCGTCCTGAACTAGATACTTTAAAAGTATTAAATTCTATGAGTAGTTACTTTTAACGTCAGTAGTGGTGCGGAAGTTTATTTGTGCTGTTCTAAAGCACACGTATAATTAATTTGGTACACTCCAGTTAGCTGTGTAGGAGTGCGGTGTCACTTGTCCAACTCAATGTTTGCAAGCTTAAGGACATCAAGAAGTCTTTGACTGCCACAAAGGGTTTTAAACACCCTCTACCATAATATTTGAGCCTTTCCCCCCGCCTTAAGTATAAATGTTTACTATTGGTGTCAGTGGTGACACATACACCTGCTTTCTAATCACCAGGCCAAAGCCACAAGTCCATTTCATATCTCCCAGGGGGAGCTGCTGGCCTTCGAGGCACCTCATAGTCAGACAAAAGTGCTGTGACCTGTCACTGTCTCAGGACTAGTGTGTGGTGGAGGACAGCTTGTATTCTTTTTAACTGATGCAATGAGGGCTTGGCTGGTTGGTTCATTTTGTTCTGCCAAAAATCTACACAGCTAAAAATCATTCCAAATTCATGGGATTACTTTGACTTTGAATTTTGTTACTTTTTCTTTTGACAGTTACAAAACCATGAATTTTTCTATTTCTTGCCTTGTGTTCTTTAATTTCTAAATTGTGTGGAGCAGGCCACTCATTCTCATTATGTAGGATAAACGCCAAAGCCTGCATAGTACTGACAAGTGCAAGACCTACATGTTTGCATGTAGTTGAAAAGTACAGAGACTGAGAGAGGCTGTGTCCTGTTTGACCCCATGGTAACACCCAAGGCTAGGTTTTTGGTTATGCTCCAGTAATTTGGAAGAAGTTTCTTTCTTTCAGTGAAAGCTTTCCTTTATTGTTTTCTCCTCATTGTAGCTTAGTACTTATTGACAAACATTGGGAAAACCTCACTACATATATTATATGGATTGAATAAAAGGCTGTTGTTTTCTAAGAGTTATTTAATAACTGATGTTCTACAAAACACAAAAAACAATGCCTCTTATAATGGAAAAGTAAAAAAAAAGAATTAATGCAAACAAAAGGATAGCTATGGGTGTGGAATTAGTGCTTAGAAGCAGTGAGTCTTTCAGCATCTTCTGATGCTATGTGCAGTATGATGAAGCCAAAGCATCTTGCTTCATCCACTGACTTCACGGTCAATTTGAGGCTCTGCAAATAGGCTCTGCAAAAATGTCCTAGGCAACATTTTGCCATTGTCTTAAGACGTGATCTTGACCAGCTTGCTGCGTTTCTGATTCTCTTCTCATTATTTTGAGCTTTTTAAAATTTATTTATTTATTTATTTATTTATTTATTTATTTATTTATTTATTTATTTTAGTGACTGCAAAGACTTCAACGAAAATAGTTTTCTCATGTCTTTCCAAAGTTCTTGGTAGTAACACAATTGTTGTGTAATATTAAGTGAAATATACTGGGGACTCAGATAAGAGAAGATAATTAGAATTTCAGATTTCTATATGCTTTTTCCATTTGTTTATTAGAGGTTTTAAAACAGCATAATAAAAGCGAAACAACAGTTCAACAATCTTATATCCCTAGATCAGTTGGAGCCAGGAGCATTTATGTCATCTTTCTTTCTCCCTAAAATGCTTTTTTTTTGTGGTTCCCCGGGGAAATAACATAAAGCCTAGTCATTACAACACATAATAGGTAAGTGGGTGCAGATTTCCATTTTTCTCTGTGAGTTATGTAGCTGCTGGCCAATTCATACCTGTACTTTTTTATGTTTTCAGTGCAACTTAGCTGACCTTCAGGTGGTCTACTTAAATTTGTTTTGTACCAGAGCTAGAGGCAAGATAAAAGCCCTTATCCACCCATCTCCTCAGAGTAAATACTTCTAAGTACATTGGAAGACCAAAAATCTGTATTGGTAGGGTTGGTAATAATCCAGGTTATAAGGACAGAAGAAGAAATTAGTTATGTGAAACACTGTAGTAAGGCTTTGGTAAGACTGAAACTCGCACATTATCTTGTGTAGAGATTCACACAAGTAGCTTAATCATTGCATCATAAACTTGCATGGGTTGAGATATTAAATGCAACATAATCTGAGAAGTCCTAGTTTCATAGAACTTGAAAGCACACAGAAAAGGCTGTGTAAGAACTTAAAATAATTGTACAAGTCTTATTTTGCAGTTAATTTGTTCTATTGTATTTGTTTGGGTTTTGTTTAGTAACATAAAACACGTGTAAATCCCTGTGGATTACTGCATTGTTCGTTGTCATTTTGCTGCCTTCCTGTACTTCTTAATTCTTCTTCCAAACTTCATTCTTGACACTGAGGAGAGCTCTGAAACCTGGATGCATATTATCTTTGGGTACTGTCACATGGGAAATGATTGATACGAAATAACCACTTCAGAATTAGGTCCTTGGTGTCTGTCAAATGACGTTATTCTAGGAAAAACACGCAAGATAAAAGCACTTGATATAAATACTTAATCAAGAATTAGAACCTTGACAAAGTTTTACTGTGTTCCTAGGAAAGTATTCTAGTTCACCATATAGAAGGATCATCCTTCAGAGGCTTAAAACATTTGAATTCACTTAAGTGTGACTACCAGCAATTCCCTGGTTTTTTGCTCCCTCCATCTCTTAGCAGGAACTATGAATATTTGCACATCACTTATTGCAAAATATTTCATAAGATACATGTCAAAGGCTATTTTAAATGCTCAAATTTTTAAGTTCTAGCCTACTCCATAGATATTTTAGAGGTTTTCTGGAAGAATAACTGACTCTGATTCAATTCTAAACCCGCTCTTCCCAGGGACCTGGATAGCCACGTAGATCTCAGACTTTCCCTTTTTGTAGAACTGGGTTTGAGACACAGGAAAACACATCTGGACTTCCTAATATACTTATATAACTATTTATTCTAACTCTTCAATTTTAACTGTCTTAACTATGTACCTATTTTTCTAATATTCTTTTCTATATATCACATATAAAAGTGTTGCAATGGAGGTTTCATGAAAACGCCAATAAAAGTGTCCAAATCAGTATTTTTAACAAAACGCAGTTCATACGACAAAAAGATAGCACTGTAATGGTCATTATTGCCTAAAAACATCATCCTTTGAATGACAATCAAGTGTGCACAGCTTTGATATTAATATATTTTAATACTATATTTGATCTTCTTTCTGTTTTTCATTAAGGTTCCAAAAGAGTTAATGTTTCTTTTGCAGCCCTTTTGATCTAATGAACTATAAAGCAGAGACTATGGATTCCTATCTTCTTTGGAATATATAGGTTTTTGGGGTTTTTTTGATAATAATATGGAGTATTTTCCTTGTTCAATCAAGCAAGAGTCAGTGTGCTCAAGTGAGCAAATCTAGTGTTTACTGCAGCCGCAGTGACCACCCTTTGACCACTGTTAAGCTCTTTTCTGGTGTTAAACAGGTCTAGTCAGGCACCTCCCCTAGTAGGCTGACTTAACAGTTAATCAGGAAATTCTTTTCCACACACTCCAGGAACCTCCTAGACTTCATTCTCTCTGCTGTGTTGTACTCCCCGTGGGCATCTGGCAAATTGAAGACTCTCATGAGTACAAGAGCTGGTGATGGTGACAATTCTGACAGCCATTCCGTAGAATGCATCATCTGCCTGTTCATCCTGGCGAGGAGGTCTGTAACAGACACCTACCAGGACATCCACCCTGCTGCCTTTCCCCCTGATTTTCACCTACAGGCACTCAACCTTGTCATCATCATCATCATCATCATCATCATCATCATCATCATCGGTTTCAATACAATGAAAATGTGTGACTAAGATGCCACTTTAAATTGCAGTCTTCTTTAGTAGAGATATTTTGCCCCATCTTCATGAATATTCAGATTGCATCTTTCAGTGCATGCTGGTATATAAGGCCTTTTTGGCCAATGAATGATTAAAGCCATCAGAGGTTTCCAGAGTAGTAAAAAATCACAATAGTCACTCATGTTCAAAACAAACACTCAACTAACCTTCTGAATTTGATTTGTCTTGAGGCTGAAGGTAATGCACAGAAGCATTATAGCAACAGCCACATGAATCTTGACATGTGCATGCATGTCTTCTAAAAATCATATACTGTGCAAACTCTATACAAGAGCTGCTAGATAACCTTACAGTGTTGAAATCCACCTTTCTCATCTCTTAGGGCATTATTTCCCAAGGAAATTACTACATAGAAGATATATGTTTATAAGGTTCTAAATTCATTTATCAAAATTTAAATACGAGCACAATGTAGTAAATTTCACAAAATGCCAAATTACTTTTTAAAACAATCTTTATGTGATTACTTAATAATGATGTTTAAATTTTTAATTGCTAATAAGAGTGTCTTAAGGAGGTATAAAATACAAGGACATAAATTGGTAGGCTGAATAAAATCATCTGCAGATATTTTTCTACATTTGCTCACTAACAAATCAGGAAACACATTAAATCAAGATTCCAGTAAAACTAGCAAATCCTCCTTCTCAATTTAGGAAACTTATTATTTTCAGCAGTGAAACATATCACCCAATCTGATGCTGTTTTTGAAAGCATATTTCATTGATATTGTTTATTGATGCATATAGACAAACCACACACATCCTCATGGCAATACACCTGTGTTACTCTCTGCAAATAGAGAAAACTGACTAAAAGGAAAGGCATTCAGTAATCCAGGCACAGAAACCAATACCAAGAAGTAATTAGAAGTGATGTGTTTGCTTGGAAACTGCTGAGAATACTGCTTTGTTTCAATTGAAGAGAAAAATAAAGTAGGCAGTAAAATAGCAAAACCTTTTTCTTCTTAGGCACGATTGATCTCAGTTTGAAAAAACAGCAACAGAAAACACTAAATACAGTTCTTCAGCCTCAAAAATATCTTCCAAAAATATTAGCAGACATCCTAAGATTAGCTAGATAACATTAGACAATTCAGATGGAGTTATTAGGTTATGGGTGCATAGATTTAAACTCAGATTAACAGTAATGAAATATGCCTACTAAGAATAATGGCCCTTTCAGAAAAGAGTGCATCTAATCAAGCGTGTTATGCACCATTGAGTTTTTGTTCAAGGGGCTTGCTGTTTAATAGCTGTTTGGTGGCATTTGGAACTGGATGCAGTTATTAAACAACCTAAAAAGCTAATTTGTTACTTGGCAGGAGGAGTTAGCCCTTTTGCTCTTACTCAAATTCAAATAAAATGACCCTCAAGTAAAATAACTGCAGAGAAGGAAGGGATACACATGTGATAATGAAGGAACTGACAGCCTATTATTTGCCATCCTGCAATCTTCTGTTGGAAAATTAAATTGAAAAGAAATGTAGATGTATTTCCAAGTACTCTGAATCTGAAATACCTCTGATTAAAATATGGAGAATGGAGACAAAATCAAGAATATTTTTTGTAAAAAGTGTTTGTTTTGCTTATTTTTCATTTATCTACTGAGTGTATACTACAGTATAGCTCATGACAGTACATCATAAGATATTACAACAGCTTAAAAACTATAGGATGGCAAGATGTCCCTGGCCTGGCACCTTTATTCAAGAAAACCCTTCCTGAAATAAGATAAGGATGATATAAGAACAGTATCCATAAGATGTATGCAACTGGTTCATTAATGAATCTTTTCAGGAATTATGAGGTTTATTTTAATTTTTACTTGGTTTCACAGTATCAGGGTAGAGTCCAACATATAGATGCAATGAAATCAATAAAACAATTAGCTTTATCTAGAAATAATGGAATCATTCCCAGTACCTTCTTTATAAAATAGCAAACAAAAATATAATTACTACAGATATCTATGAAAATCTGATCACTTGATCACCTGATCAAAGGTCATCTACAAAGACAGTTTAGAAAGTTAGGTTAGGCATTGCATAGCTGCCACATGACTGTCATTTATGGCATCCATTTTGGGAGACTTGAGGTTCATCTGACCGAACAGGTACAGATAAACAACTAAACACATCACTATAACGTGATTGTGAGCCCACAGTGCCTATTCATTTATACTGTGTATAAAAAATTTAAAATGCCTAGCTCAGATTTTGCTATCTAGATTCTGTTAGATGACTTCCAGCCACAATGACTGAGTACGTCTGATCCTTCTGTGGGCCAGGTCAAAGATGGACAGTTTAAATTGCCTCTGAAAACACTCATATTTGATTTTGAAAATTCATAGAATACTAAATCTGTCGTTCTATCTGTGTATACTTAACTAAAGTGGGTCCATCTGATCTCCCTGTGTATGCCAGCCAGTTTAAAGCCCATAGCAACAGTCTGGCTTTATTGTAGATCACCTGAGAGTACGGGACTAAAATTGTGTGGAAGGGTTTACGGCTCTATTGTTGTGTAAATGTGGATGGTCATATAAACTTCAGCTCAACTCAGAACAAGTTAATCATCCAACCACTGAGGTTTGCTCCTTGTTTCTCAGGATATATTTGCAAACTAAAAGGGGACAGATTGCTTTTAGTAATCGTATGAATTTTTCATGCTGCTAAATTATTAGCATTGCCCTTGATCCAGTTTTTGCCTGTCCTAACTTGCGGTCTTGAAACAATGCTCAGGTAAGACAAAGTTTGCATGTAACTGAGATTATTCTCAGTAGATAACTTGTTTATGGCCACCCTGTTTGATCAACATGGACACAAGCTGTGCCTTGCAACTTATTTTTAAGGTCAGAGGACCGTTTCTAATCTGTTTATTTACTAGTATAGGTGTATTCTGCATGAATAGCATAATGTCAGGTTCATTTTGGACCTTTACAACTACTAGTCTCAAAAGGCAGTATGGACAAGACTGTTATCAATTTATACTCCATTCTGTGTAGTCCTCTAGCACTGTTCCAGGAGGTACTGGGCTATGGCTCAGCTTTCCCTCCCTGCAGACACTCCAGACTAACATGCTCCCACAATTTTACTTACATATGTCCTGGGAGAAACTCATAGCCAAGTATCATGAAGACATTCAGACTTTGCCTCAGAGTTAGAGGATAGCTGCAGGCTCTGTTTTACATAACTGTCCATTCAAGCTCAATTATCATTCTTCTACACTGAGTTATGTTGTTTCAAAGATGTGGACTGCCACCTCAGTATGTTTGTGAGTTATGGGATTGTGATGAGCACCATAAAGGACTTGAGTTAGTGATTCTTTCTCTCCATATTTCAAGACTCATATTTTAACTTTACTTTTTCTCCAAAACGTAAATGAGCACTCAAAATATCAAAATTACACAAAATTAAAGGTTTTAGAAAAATTCTATTCAACAATATCATTAATTTCCATTTGAATTTTTTAGAATTAAAAAAATATATAGATTTAGATAGGGAAGGTTTCTATCTTGAAGGAACTGCACGGAGAAATTTCATGCATCCATTTCCTTTCATATGTTAAACCCTTTATTCACACTATGTCTAAGACTACTATAGCATAAATACTTATGAACCCATATGGGAAAAAAATACAGTATGATAACTTACTACTGTTGTTGGCTTAGTTGATAGGATTTACAGCATGGTATTTTCTTCCCAAGTGTTTGAATGGATGTCTCCAAATAAAATTCTGTCTGAGATAGATGTGCACAAAGGAGGTGATTCCACAAGATGGCTTTTAGCAATCACCAATTAAGTCCTGATAGCAAAAAATTCCAGAACTGCAGACTCACAAAGGTCTGAATTAATTGCCGTCAATGCCTCTGATGTTTTTTTAATGAAAAACTGACATTGAGGAAACCTGTTGAGGAACAAGTGCTTATGGGATTTATAAGCACTGTTTTAGAGGCCGATGTCAGAAAGTACAGGCTAGTTTGGAAGGAGACTTAAAGCAACCCATGTACTTAAGAGAAAACCGAGCACACCGTAGTATCCCTTCTATGGCACAAAATCATTTCACATATAGCTTATTCTTAATTTTCTCAGTCCTTTTCAGTTTTGTATAATGCATTGAGAAAATGTTTGGAATATTGTAGGACTAAATGGGTGGAATGGTAAATGGTTTAGATCTTTTAATTGTACTGTTCTTATGGGAAATACAATTTCTGTCGTAAATTATTTATCTCAAGAGGTATACATACAAGATTTCCCATACAATAAAGCATAGCATTTCTAAACATATCACTTCCAATTCAATACATAAAGGAATTAAACATAATTAACTGGAGAATACTTTTCTCACATTTTCAGCAAACTTTTGCTGAAATATATTTTATTATTTTCTCCAGAATTTCCATCTGAGTTTCTCTTCTCTATGAAGCATCAGCAGTGAATAAGCAATTTTAGTCACTTCAAATTCTAAGGAATATGAAATTTGATATCACTTTACATAGAAAATCTGTTTTTTTAAAAACATGAAACACTTGGAAAATAGTTTCAAATTCCTGAAGGAAGCAATATCAATATGAAATCCTCTGAATGGTTCAGAATACTTACAACAATGAATTCCCTCATAATTATTTAAAAATATCAAGAGAGACTTTGACAGTGAATTAGGTTGTTTGTCATATTGCTATTTATCACAACAAATGAAGTCAAATTTGGAGAAAATCAAACATAATCCTATTATTCTCATCCACCTGTCATTTGCCGTAGTACCTACCTTTGTCGCTGTTGAGCCCGGGACGAAGAGAAAGGACACGACCAAAGTCTGGAGAAAATGGCTGATTTAATTAATTATAAATCAGTTTTTATAAGTTGAGTCGCCAGCATGGCAAAAGATTATTGGACCTCTGACCAACCACCCATCAGGGTGACTGGTCAGTCCACAGAACACCCATTACAAAATATTTCTTGTTAGGATATCATAACAGTTCCTTGAAAAACAACAGGTGCAAAGATAGAGAAATAGTTTACAAAAACCCTTAGCAGTATTTTGCATAGTTTCTGTGAGAACCTTATGTTTCTCACAGAATGCAGCAGAAGGCTGAAAAATCCCTCTGCTAAAGCTTTTCAGTGTCCACATACCTTAATTTCATTTTAGCACTGTTCTGTGAATTCACATAATGTGTTAATTAAGACGTCAAGTGCGTTAGGCAATTTTAAGATTCTGATATGTTTAGTAAGAATTCAATGTCAGCAAAATGCAAAAGAATTTATAATAATTTTTAACTGTCAGTTCTAATATTTTTATGTTTCTATTTAGGGATGTTTCTGTCAAACTACAATTTCAGATGCAACAGAATATATTATCTAATAAAAGTCACATTCATTTAACAGATTACTTGAAGAAGAAATTTGGCACCAGATATTAATGCTGAATTCTGGGTGCACTCAGCAGTCACTCTTAGGGATTTGATCAATGTTTAACCCCAGAAATGAAATAAATAAATGAGCTTTCTGAAGATTTAATTAGAATCCACCTGGAAAGAGAGATTTTTTTTCCTGTGAAACATAATATTCCAGGCTTTCGTATCAGATGGCAGCTAATAACACTCCCAGTTATAAATACTGGTCCTGAATCTGCTTCAGTCTGAGTTATATTTTCATACCAAGCACAGTCCAGTAGCAATCCTATTATAACTCTATTTCTCTTTTCTAGGTCATGCCTAAAATTAACCACAGACATGGCATCTTAGGATGCCAACACTGAATCCTACACACATAGTATTTAACTGTCACCTCACTGTCAGGATCATTTTGTACTGTCCTAAAGAGCTCTCTTCAAAATAAATGTGCCACAGAAAAGCCCACTTCTCAGTAGTGTGGGTGGAAACCAACTTGTTGTCCTTTGGGTTTGGGCTAAGAACCAATCCCCCTGGTTTTTCAGCAACAGCATCATAACTGTAGGATTCTGCTGTCTCTGAGACATACACAGTGTCATCGTATTTCAGTACATATCTCCCACACCCTAAGGGAAGACTCAAAAGTATTTCTTTCACTTGGCTTTGTATCATCAGCAATTTTCATTTTATAGAGAGAGTTGAAAATAGGATGTTTTTCTGGTGGCGAGTTACAGCTAGAATCCAGGTTGAAGTATACAAAGATGTTGGAAAACAGTACAAAGTCTAGGTGAACTAGGTCAAGAATCTTAGAATTTTTTCATCAAGTCTTCAGTAATTTCCTGCTCCTTTGTGAATAAAATATCTTTTTTTTCAAAATGTAAAATTATTGATATTTTCTGTTTGTTTTTCAAGATAAGTCTGACTATCTTGTTAATGATTGTATTCCACAAGTATTCTCTTTTCAATTTCTCCTGAATTAAGGTGAAACTGTTAGCAAAGTAAAAGACTAATTTTTTTTAAGTCTTTGAATTTTCAATCTGACAGTTTTGATAGTCCTGTTATCAGGATCTAAGTGATGATTGCTAGAAGCCAAAATGCTTGATTTAGAATAATGTAGAATAAGTAATAATAGAAACCAGGAATACATAGAATGCTGTTTTAAATAAGTCAGCAGACTTCAAAGGCACCTAAAAAGTTGTTGTTACTGGATTATTTTTTTCATACTGAAGACTACTTCACACCCATTCACCAACCAGTCTTGTGATGACATCATATTTTGAAACTGTTCTTTTCCAAATTAATTTTGCCCTCATATCTGCTTCCCTTTTATTCGAATGAAATCATGTTGGATATTGATTAATAAAAGCCACTAAGGAATTTAAATTCTAAACAAAGGAGATCTTTTTGGGAGCTTTTGCCAAGATAAAATGTTAAATCATTTTAAATTTTTCAGACTCAGGGGATAAACCTAATCTTCTGCTCCATTTTAAGTGACTGATCATGTAATAGATGCTCTATCACTGTAAATAAACATTTTTAAATTGTAGATAGAAACAATCTACTTGAGGATTTCACTTTCAGTCTGTATTCATGGTGCTGAAAATTATTAAAATGCAATAGATTAAGAGGTTGGCAGGAACAAGAATAAATCTTTGCTCAGGAATCTTTTAGAAAAGACAAAATTGCATGATTCTATGAACAATTAGGTAGAACAGGCATATAGGATTAAAGGTTTTAATTTCTACTTCATAAATATACTTTCTGTTGTATCTATCCTACATTTTAAAAGATGCCTGTGAAACTCATTACTCCTGGAAGAGCCTTTTAATAGGCAAAATTAATGACTTGTACAATCAGTATTCACTTTTGTACATTCCTATCCATCAACCTCCTTTAAAATGGTGAAAATAAGTAAACTGTACATCTTGCAAATTTTTTTTTGCCCTGTAAGGTCTTTTGCAACTTCTAGAAAGCTGTTTCAGGGAACTGTCAATATGAGAGTGTTCTACTTTCACATAGACTGAGCAGAAAAGTTACATCCACAAAAGGAAAAGATACTAATAATATATGTAAAAGAATCTGAGAGGGACCATGGGCAAAATTCTCAGAGATTATCAAGATAATTGTGACTCTGCTATGGAAAAGTGTATTAAATATTTCCAGTTGTTTGTTTTTCTTTTTTGTTCAGTATTTACCCCTGAGAAAGTGCAGTGATACAGGCATGTTATGTAACAGAGCATGTTATTTTACTTACAATACCTTTTCCTTTAGTAAAACTCCTCTGTAGTATCAGTATAGTATCATACTAAATTCATTTCATCTGAACTGTGAAGTGGTTTTGTTCGCATTTTTACCTTCTGTGAGATAAGAATTAGGAGGAATGCAAAGCAGGCTCCAAACTTTAAAGAATATGAAGAAGTTTATTAACAGAACTAAAAGAAAAAGGAATAATACAGGTCAGAATAAACCTTCAGAACACTTCTCGTACCCCCATGCTCCTCCCTCCTCCCACTTACAACATAAAGACACAAACTTGGGATTATTTCAGTCAGTTTATCACCTCTACAATTGTCTTTCATCAGTTCACTTAGGGAGAGGAGTCTCTTTTGCCCATGCTATGGGGCTTCTCCACAAGAAAGAGTCTTCTCGTGGCTTCAATGTCACAGCGCAACAGCCGCCCGGGGTGGTTTTCTGCTGGCATGTCTGAGTCCCTTCCCTCGACTTAAAGCTTTCCCCACAACTGTTTTTGAGGGTTCAATCTTAGCTAATGGGGTACTTTTTTAAGGATGACCTGTTCAAGAGCAATGGTTCTCTTCATCTATCTCTGGGATCATCTTCATCTCTAGGAACAGAGGTCTTCTTCTTCCCTGGGAGCAAGGGTCTTCACTTCATCACTATCTCTCTCTGTTCAGGCTTCTCACTGGATCACAGCTACTTCAACATTTACTTATCTCAGCACAGGCTCCTTTGCTTGTGGTTTCAGTTTGAACGCTCTACCTCCCATGCTTATCATGAAATTACAAGGGGTTCTCTGATGTATCATAGTCCATCACCATAGCTTTACAAAAGAATTTCAGCTTCTAGGTTTTGAAGCATGTCCTCTATCTCCTCTCTCTGGGCTTCAGCTCTTTCTTCTTCACTGACTTTGGAGTCACTATCATCGTATCTTTTCATGTGCCTTTGCCTTTCCCTTTCCTCTGACCTGGGAGAGGATTGGTGTCTGCAGGTTTCATTTCTTCTGGGAAACTTACAGCGCTGAAAGGGTTGATCTTACCCGGGCCTAGGCCATGCAGCTGGAACTTATCTTTCGCTGGTGGTCACATGATCTCTGCCAAATGGCAGCTAGACCAGAGAGGGGGCCATCCACGCTGCAGGGCTGCTCTAACACAGCAGGACCGGTTTGCACGGAGCACGGCCACGATCTTGCCAAGCCGCTCTGGGGGGAGGCCAGCCCACATGGAGCTGTGGGCTGTGGCCCGGCCCCTGCAAGGCCAAGCAACCAGGCCCAGCCCGGCCCGCCGGGTGGAGCGGGCAGGCCCTGTTACCTGTCCAAGTGCCGGAAGCAAGAGAGCGATTCCCGGGCTTGTTCGTCTTTAAATTTGTTTTTTACAGAGGCGTGTCCGGCTTCTTAAGTGGCTTAACAGAGTTGTCAATATTCAAATTAGCCAATTGATTAGTTCTATCAAGTCTGGAGGAAGTTACAACAGCCCCTTGCAAAAACATCACTTCTGTGGCTGGTGGAATTTTTTTCTTAACTAACTGTTAAGAACTCCAAACTGTTCTAACCCATGACAACTGATATTTTTGATGAAAATTTATTTGAGATTTACTTAATATATTAGCTCATTGTGTCATTTTTTTAAGGGAGAATATTTCCTTCTTTTAGATTTAAAAACAAAATATTTAAAACAAAATAGGAAGAACTGGCAGTGTAGGAAGAACTCTGCTATGCTGAAAGAACAGAAAAAAAAAATGCTTTAATCTGCCATGATGTTTCTTTTCAGACCCCTTCTTCCTACATGCAATTGAACATGCTAAGCAAAACCACCTCTATGCAGCATAGATGTCCCAAAGGAAAAAAAAAGTGGGGATTAAAGGATTCCTGCCTTTATTCACATACTGCAGTTCAAATTAATTAGTTAAGAATTAACTTTGGGTTGTCCAATAACCTAATCACAGTGCTCCCTTCTGATTTGTTGGGTTAGGAGTACACAAATGCAGAGCAGCGTAACAGATGTCCTGGCTTTGTATAAAAGAAACTATGCACGGTATATTTCTGACAGTGTCAAGAAAATCTGCAGGGAAATGTCTGGGCCATATGTTTGATGTTGCGTATCAGGCAAGAACTGACCTTCTAGATAGAAATGTTCAAGCCAAGAGCCTTAGAAATGTCCTTTTCATTTGCTTTACTTGCTCTGTATTCAGTATACAATAAGCACGCTAGAGGACTGAGAGCTGATATCTGTCACATGTGAGAGGCAGTAATAGCTCTCATTACATCTGCCACTGCAAGTAAAAATGCAGATTCAGCTGACAAACCATCTAAATTTGGCTGAAGGATGGAAAGCGACTTGGCGGATCAGAAATTAAAAATACTACAAACCTTCGTTTTGTTACTTCATCTTAACACAAGTACTGAGCTGAATTCAGCAAACTACACTTGCAGAAAATCATAAAACAGCAAGTCAGGCCTATATATTTTATCATGAGAAAAGAACTGAATCTCTTAAAATATACCCATAATCAAAGACAAGTGGATGTTTTGCAGAAATTCAACTTTAAAAAAAACACAAACATTGCCTTCTCCACTGTAATGTCACATAATTTTTTAGAGCAGTTTGTAAAAGTGTGGTTTAAAAGGCCTACATATTTCAAGTTGTCATAATCTGTCATAATAAGGATCCTACTGGGAAGAGTCAGGTTGATGGACAGTCATTATAAGGACCCTTATTTCAGCTTGGCAAAGAGGTTTCCAAATGCTTCCAAATGGACAAAATGGACTCAGGCGAAAAAAACCACTTTCTTTTTTAGAGCAATATTATACCCATTTAAATGGAGACTACAGATTTCTTTCACTGAGAAAGTCTATAGACTTTCAACTATATATCTACAATCTGACTATCTCATATTCAGTAGTTTGTTGTCCTGAGTGAATGCTGCTTGAGGGGTTAAGGGATGACAGAGATACTTCTCTCTCTGGATGAAATATTTCTTAATGCACACATGGATTATTAATGTGTCTTTTATTTCTGTCAGCCCTTCTCTACACCTAGCAAAGAGAATGCATTAACATAAAGCATACCAGTTTACAGATTGTATTATCTCAAATGACCAGAAGCAATAACTACATGTAAACCATGTCTCAGGTTTCAACTGTAAGCAAAACCGTCCCAGCCTCCAACATGGTAAGAAAACCATCCCATCCCAGACCTCCGGGGAAGAGCACAACCCTGAAAAGGGAGTAGATTGAGTGACAGATGCAGTTGTGGAAACAAAACAAATGGAAAGGCCAATGTGTAGGCCTTAGACATGCTTGCTTTTGGTAGTATTGTGTCACTATATTTGAAAGACATTCCTGTTAAAAATCAAACTATAGCATAAGAGTATTGGTAATGTTAGCAGGGCACAGAAGTCTAAGCCACCTAACTCTACCTAATTGTGGTAAGGTAGGTTCAACCTATAGAAATAGGTTTTTTACTGACATACAAATTTTCAAGAGGCAAAGAATTCAGCAGCTGTTCTGTAAGGGTCCTTCTAACTAGGAGGAAATGGAAGAAGCTATGAGTACACCTCCTGTGTATATGGGAGATGACATTTATTTTCCAATTCATTTTTCAATTCTGTGCATATTCTTTTCAATAAAATATAATATATAAAACATAAAATATAAAAAATGCATGATAAAATATAATTTATTCATAATTATATAAAAGTTTTAGTACCTATTTTGGAGTTTCCCAGGGGGGTTGGAAGAGTGCAGAGTTGATAGAGCCATGGCTAGAAGACATAGGAACACTATAAGAAGTGGGCAGTGACAGATGCTAGTGGAAGAAGGACCTTCTGGTAGAAGAAACTATGCACACGTGCACAACTGGCAAAAACAAGTCCTACTAAAAGGTTTTCAAAACCTTAAAATGTAAATGAAGGTTACTGCAGGAAGGGCAAGTCAACCAGATGGTCAATTGCTAGAGGAAAGACTATAAAACCATTATGATTATATACTAAGGATTAGTTATTATTACCCCTCTTGCTTATTTATACCTTTGTTGGGGTTTTTTATATCCCTTGAATAAAAGCATTATTTTTTAAACTTTAATTCATGCCTGCACATGGAAGACTTAGCTATTTGAGTCCCAAAAGCTTGATACAATTATCCCAGGTCTGCCTGAGCTGGTGTTTTAGAAGCAAGCCCTTATCATTTCAGCCTTTGTTGCTGTCTGTCAATTCTTGCCAGGAGGATTACACAATCTTTTTTAGAAAAAGGATTATATCAAATTACAAAATGAATCCAATTATCAGATTGATAATATTCTTTCTAAATTAATCCTTAGGCTCCATAAGACAAGTTTGGATTGTGGTAGTTCTGTTTAGCTATCAGTCCTCAGAATAAAAAAGTATTTTCTATTCAGTGGCATTTGATATAGGAAAGTTCCAACCATGTAACAGATGCAACATGGACAAAGTCACTTGCAGGTTTGTCCTGGGTTACAGTGTATTCTATTACCATCTTTATGAGCTGCTGAAACCAGGTGTAGCAATGTTCCCTGCCTCCTCCCTCTGGACTATCTCCTGTTAATGGGCCCATCAATGCCTTGCCTCGTGACTCACCATCCCATTGTGAGATGCTCCGCCCAGGGGGAAGGAGCCAAGCATTCCCACCTGGATATAGTCTGGGGTTTGGAACAGCACAGGTAGCCTTTTTCCACTGGATTCCCGGAGGACATGAGCTACACAACCACCACTGGACTTTCTGAGGAGGACTGGACTTTTTTCTACAAGATCACCGCTTCAACAGAACCACTTCAAAGAGAACTGCGGCTATCACCTAATCGGACTGCTACCACCACCCTGCCTGGCAGGGTGTCAGGTCGTACCCTGGCTCTGTCAGGTTAAACCAGTGTTTCTGTATTATTGCTTTGTTATATATACATTAGTAAAAGAACTGTTATTCCTATTCCTCATATCTTTGCCTGAAAGCCCCTTAATTTCAAATTTATAATAATTCGGAGGGAAGGGGGTTGCATTTTCCATTTCAAGGGAGGCTCCTGCCTTCCTTAGTAGACACTTGTCTTTTAAACCAAGACAAGGTTATAGTGAATGTTGATACTGTGGCTTAAAGGTATCCTGCCTGAATTATATGTTGATTAGGGTCAGAAAATAACCTGATTCTCAACACTGAAGTTTCCTACAAAGGGCTTAATATAGGTATTAATTAAATGAACAATATCAACTAAAGAAATAATCAATGGGTACAGATTAATAAATAGCTGCTGCTAAACAGAGAGACAGTATTGTATATAAATGTTGAATGTTGTTCAACAATTCCTGTTGAAATGTCTTAAATGTTTGAAAAAACTCTTCTGAATAGTGGTCACAGAAGAGAGAGTTTCAACCTAGTTGAGAGTTGATAACTTAGAACTTAAGTTAATGATTTTTAAAATTCCAAGATTAAATGTTGAAGAATCTCATGATGGGTTAGAGGTTACTTGCATTTGAGTGTGTAACCATAGATGTTGCTGAAGCCATCAAAGGCTTTTAACAATGCAGAAAAATCACAAGTCTCTGTATCAGGTATGATGACATTAAGAGGCTAGAGAGTAGAAGTCATTGCACAAAAGAAAAATTAAAAAACAACAACAACAACAAAACCCAGGATGCAAAACTGGTTTTTGAAAAGAAATTGCATTTCTCACCTTTTTTAGATGATGGTTTCATTCATTTCTCTCACTGATAGTTCTTCGAAAGCTGTGTAAGAAACTGGAGGTCACTTTTCTCACCTTATAACTTCCCAGAAGAATATCTCATAATTAAAAAAGGTCTTCCCATTTCAGATATTTTGGGTAAGAAATTGTACATATATATATATATATATATAATCAATAAATAGACTCAATGGATAAGTCAGCTGTCACTGAGATGTTGAAAATTGCAGAGGTTAAGGTATTGTTTTTGTTTCCTTGAAAGCCCTACTTCAAAATTCAAGACTCAAAATTCAAAACAATTTTTAAAATATAAGTTAGAAAAAAAAGCAAGCAGAGGAATACACCAGTTATGCTCCAAATAAAGAGAGATTATATACATATACATGGTAAGTCAGTGTTAAAAGTTTTTTTCATCTAAAATTATATTTTGAGGGCTTAATATTTATACGCTTATATGCTTCAAAGGGATAGATTCATGTCTGCTACATCTCTTGTGAAAAATTATCTGCAGTCCTCACATCATGGTTCTGATGAAGTTTTTTTTCAGGTCTCAAAACTTCACTTTAAACTAAATCTTCAGATTTCTTTTCCAGTACTTTTTTATCAAGCATCATTATGACTATGATCCATGAAGCATAATAAACTTTTAATATTCCCAAAAGGGGAAATGCAAAATATGAATCTAAATTGCTAGTATGATGAATATCTATGAATATATAAACATTTAAAACTACAATGATGTTATAGTGAAAAAGATATTTCCCTAGAGTATATGTTCAAATAAGGAAGACTGGACAAAAGAGTTATCTCACAGAGAAGATAGGAATTGTGAACAGCTTTTGAATTAAATAGTTTCCCTAATCTGCAGCAACCTAATAAAGCCTCTTGATGAAGCCAATTGCCAAGACAATCTCTTCTGTGCAAAGTCTGTAAGAAGTAAGTTTAGACTGGAAATAAGTGAAAGGATCTTCTTTCCTTTAGGAAGAATCCTTGCCCTTTTCATACTGCTGTCCTTCTGTGCACGTTTTAGTGGGCAGCTTTTGTCTTATCATTTTCTCCAGACCTCCATGACTTTAGAGGTCAAGCTGAAACACTTGCTAAATTAATTAGTACCATATGATGTTACAGTCATAGTGAGGAGTAGCATAACACTCAGCATTTAACCCAGTATTTGGAGTAAAAAGGAAGGAGCATCCTTTCCTTCTCTACCCCATCTCTGCTTCTAGCACTTTGTTCTCATCCTTCTGTGCTTAAGGAATGTAGCTCTAGCTAGAAGGATTTTGTGCATATTTTCCTCTCCCCATAGAATCTTTTCACCCTACTTTCATTGACACAATCTGAAGCTACCTGACACGCTTGTTCTGTAATACATCTAAGTAAAGAGCAGTCTGGGTTTCTATCACTGCATCAAGTCCAAGAGAATTTCTTCTAAAATTGGGAAATATGCTTTTAGAATTTTCTCACGTTCTCAAGGACATGCTTGATCCCACTGAAATGAAAAATAAGAAAAACCGTTAATTTAAATTGCTACAATTTGGACACTAGATAGATTTATTTAAGATATTGTCAGAAATTATTTGCATCACTGAATTTTACAAATCATGCCTCTGACACTTGTAACTTAAAATACTTTTACCAGTTTGAAAATTTCTGCTGCTTCAACAAATACTTTCTATTGCTACTTACTGTAATCTTTGGGAGGTTTTAATTGCCTCCTCCTTTCCTACTACCTGGCACTCTATTAGGCAGGTACTTCAGGTGATGGTTAATTTCACACATAGTTTCAAAGTAAAATGCAATCATAAATCGTAGAATCACAGAATATTCTGATTTGGAAGGGACCCACAAGGATCATTGAGTCTAACTCCTGGCTCTGCAAAGGGCATCCCCAAGAATCACACCATGTGCCTGAGAGCATTGTTCAAACACTTCTTGAACTCTGTCAGGCTGGTGCTGTGACCACTGCCCTGAGGAGCCTGTTCCAGTGCCCAACCACCCTCTGGGTGAAGAACCTTTTTCTAATATCCAGCCTAAACCTCCCCTGACACAACCTCAGGCCATTCCCTCAGGTCCTGTCACTGGTCACCACAGAGAAGAGATCAGTGCCTGCCCCTCCCCTTCCCCTCACAAAGAGGTTGCAGACTGCAATGAGGTCTCTCTTCAGTCTCCTCAAGATGAAGGATCCAAGTAACCTCAGCCACTCCTTGTAAGGCTTCCATTTGGTTAAATATAAGAAGAAAAAAGGTGGCTGATGTGTCAAAACTGGTAGAAGTTCTATCCATTAAAAATGCAAGTCACCAAACATTAAGAGGCAATCTAACACTTTTACATTATTAAACTATTTTGCATAATTATACATATGCATAATTTGCATGCCAGATGAATGTGGAGTAATACACATAGCTACTGACCCAGAGTGAAAATTACTGAAAAGTGCTGTAAAGTTCCCTTTCTAGTGATAGTTCTTCCCTGAGGGATGACACACACTCATATTCCCCTTGATAGGAAATGCTGTGATGCTTTATTACAAAATTCTTAAAAAAGCTACCAAGAAGCACTCGTTTAGATTTGATAACTAAGATTTTTTAATTTTCTTCGTGCCAAAGATAAGAAAATTAACAGAAAATACCTTAAGTCCTGTACTAGACTTACAGCTAGTTTCAATGAATTTATAAAGATAAAAATGGAACACAATTTGAAAAAACCCCATAAAGTTATAAGGAACCTTATAAAGGATATATGTAGCACATCAATAGGAATACATGAGTACTGATAATTGTCATTGACATTATGTAAAACTGATTTGTTCTTATCATTTTTTCTTCTCAGATGCCTGTAAATATAACTTTATCAATCAAGTAATATTTTTGGAAAAATTATTAAAGATAATATTTTTAAAAGCTTTAAAGCAATTATGAAAATTGTCTAAAATTATTGATCTGAATTTTATGAAGTTAATTAGCCTTGAGATGCCTTTAAATATGAAAAGCATATATTGCAGTTATCCAAGATTAACCTGTATCAGATATCAAAGAGAATTTCACATATAGTCATACATACATTGTCAAACTTGTTGAGAATGATTACAGTAGGAACTTCTAGCACTAAAGACCTCCTGACATCTTTTTTTATCTCTGCAGTTTACAGCCATGATGGATTTTTAATTGATTTCTACATATGTGCGAAGACTATTAATTATTAGTTGCTATGCATAGTGAGTCACATACAGACCTCAGTTTCCTTACATCTCTAGCTGCTCATTCAGGGCACGTGATGATTGTGCATGTCTTGAGTTAAGTCTACAATAATACTTCACACTTTGGAGAAAGTGGGATAAGTGGGGTTATTAGTTTTCATATTATGTAGTGGAACAAGACTGATTTTACTAGGCTTAATAATTGCTCTATTTAGGACTCTTTTAACCATAAAACCTTTTTTGTTCAGTAAGATCTGTTTCACTAAAACAGCGTGTCTCCTATAATTTTTATCAATCCTGTAATTCCCTTATTGGTCAAGCATAAACAGTCCTGTATAAGTTACATCTTAAATTATTATATTTTATTTAGAGCAGTTCTATACACCCTTCCATGTAATTTAAGGGCAACTGAATCTATTAAACTGCAAATTCTTCACAAAATTATGAGGATTATCTTTATTATTCTTTCCAGGCAGTTTTTAAAGGACTTCAGTAGAATTTTTGCTGGCTTTTTTTTTTATTCCTTCTTTTTTTTTTCCCCTCTGAATTTTTTTTTCTTCTGAAAGAACAGGACTCTCTTACTGTAGAAGACACAAAATAAGCACCTGCTTATTACATTATGTATTGTTTCTACCGGGTAATGACAATTACATTTGCTCAGGAGAGGTGGAGAGGATTGTTGGAATATTATTATGGACAGTCATGTAACAATTATCATAGTCAGGACAAAATAACCTGTTATTTTCCTTAATTCAATTTTGTTTTTTAACACCAGCTTTTCAATAGAACCAACAGACCGGGCCTGAGGGATATTATTTTCACCTGTGATATTTTTATTTCAGGTAATTTGTAGCAATCATTTAAAATCACATTTGTTACATCAGACGGTGCATAAAATACAAACACTTCGGTTTTTTTCAGATTGGAATAGTTGCGATTCCTATTGGTAATATTTATGCCCTTTTTCTCAGAAAACCTACATCCATGTTCACAATCTTTCATAGGCAGAACAGGGTTCCAAATATTGGCTTTCCTTGGTCCAGTTCAGTTCAGTACAATTCCACAGAATTCAATAGCTGTATCTACGAGTGACCTCAGCATCTAGATTTGCACTATAATTAGTGGAGATCACCAGTGCACCCAGTGTAGCCCAGCCTCATGACATATACATCTCTAAGCTCCATTAAACTGGATTCCCAGCCTCATAAGGAGATATATTTTAGATACTGTAGGCAAGACTCAGTTCTCTAAAAATTGATTTCTTGCACATTTGTTCTACCTTATTGCATCCTGTCTGGTCTTCAGCTGCCACCAAGAAAGCCACAGGTCTTCCCTAAGTTCCGTATTTTATCTTTCAAACATCTGCAGTTGCCTCAGAACTATTAGGGCATCAATAATGATACTAGACAGATATGCTTAGACAGGTGAATCCCTCATGAGGCTATCTGGATATGAACTCTATTATTCTGGCTGAAAATCTCATTCCCATTCTCATAGTGTTTTCAAAGAGATATTAGAGCATGAGGAGTTCAGCCATACTTTTTCCTAGCACAGGCTGACAACACCTGTGTTCCAGTGACAGATAGTAGTGAAGGCTTATAGAAAACTACAGGAAAAAACTGCATGATGGAAAGGGTACTGAGGTACTACTGGTAGAGCAAATCTCAATCTTCTTTACAAGACATTTTTAAGGCACAGATAAGTCAAATGTCTCTGACAGTGACTGTAGTGATCCAGAATTAATGCCTGGGCTTGGTTTAGATAATATCTTGAAGTGCATTCCTGCCTTTCATTCATGTGTTGCTGAAATTGTAGAAAAGAGAACAACAGAAATTAAGATTATGGGTTTGGAAATTAAGATTAAAGATTATTCTTTAGGGTATTCTTTTTTTTTGTTTTTGGGCCAAAATGAACAAAATCTTCATCAGGTATTTGCCACTCCTGAATAACACAGCAAGTAGCCCATAGCTCTGAACTTTTATAAAAATGTGGATAATAAATTATCAAATTTTAATATATGTATATGGATATTGAATTTTACCATTATGCAACTATAAAATTAAGGTAAGATCTACTACAAATCCTTACAATTTTTGAGAATTAGTTGAGATTGGTCTTAAAAAAATCCAAAACTTCAACAACAGATGTGGGAAACAGAGGAGTAGAAACTTCCGCAGCCAATAATGAGTTTAATTTACAGCCCTAGAAAGAGCTTGGGTTGATGTAATGATAAAGGTATATAGACTTTAAGCGGAAGAATTATAAACCTATGTTTCTATGGTTATAAGTAAGAATATGTACTGGGTGATATGATGGAGGGTTTTTAACTATAGTAATGTGATTTTATAGTTTAAATTAAGAATTTAGATGTTATAATAGAAGTATATGTGTGTACGTGACCTAGCATATTATTGGTTGAAAAACAGACGCAATGCAGTAAAAAATACCAAAGGTGATAGGTTATAAAGTCAAAACAAAGCTTCGTGTTAATTGCTTATTGGACCAAAAAGTTATAAATTGCCATGTAACTCTGAAACTCGTGACTATCTTCAGTTATGGCGACTTGTTACTAAATCTACAGCCTCTGAGACTGATGCCTTGATTGATTTTTCAAGTAATAAATCGTGAATAACAGTGATGGTCCCATCTCTTTGATAAGGCTCCGACAAACAGATCTGATCATAATGGTTATTTACACACATCACTCCTGAAAAAGGAGCAGTTATTCACCGAACACTGATAAGTGGGGTTTTTTCTTATTTCAAACAGATAATTAGAACATATATGAGCACAACAAGCATAATTTATTTCCTCATGAAAAAGGGCTTTAAAAGTCTGCAGATAAGCCCTTTTCTTAATTCAGGCTGGTATCAAGACTTCACAAATTATGTAAAACTTATGTGACCTCTCAGAGACTATTATCAGCTAAAGAAATTTCTTTCTTCTCCTTGCCTCAGGGTGCCCAGCCCAGTTTTGAACACAATTACAGTAAAAAAACACCAGCTACAACACAAAATGTTCTATCTTTAAATATGTATAAATTCAGCTTCCTTTTATTTGTTTCTGGTCAGGCTTGTAGAAAAAAACCTACTCTTTTCTCCTAGAAAACCATTTATGGTTAAACATGGGAAATGCTTATGAAGGACTACAGACTTTTTAATTTGAACATGGTTAATAATTCTGGTCATGGTTTCACCATACAAAAAGATAAGGAGAAATTTTCAGTGTAAGTGCTCACCTAAATAGGGAATCAATTAAGTAATGTGCACCAGTTTAGTCACAGACCTGCCTGAACTCTTGATCCAGTAGCTGTGTCTGGGCTTCAAAATCGCAATTTTAAAATTCTCAATGGCCATTATATAGCCATCAAGCTACCCTCATCACAGCTACTTAAAGAATTAGCAAACTCTTAGGAATGTGACTTGAGATTCTTACAATGTTCTCACTATCACTACTGATTTTCTATAGCTGGAAAGCAATCAGTTTCCTTCTCTCATGGACAATCTCCTTTTTATGAAGTACTTTCGTTTACCTCAAAAAAATTAAATTCTGTTTCTATATAGTACCCTCATTTTCACTTAGAAAATTAATTGAGTCAATATAATCCTGCCTTCACCACTGTAAGATGGGGAGAGGGGTGTCATGTTCTTTAATCACTTCTAGCTCAAGGTGCTTGACAGAGATCCACTTTACCTTTTTACTTAATCAGCATTAACTACTCTAACAGAAAATATGCTTTTTCCCTACACTTTCTTCAGAACCTTCTCTCTGATACAAAGCTTTATCAGTTGAAAGTGTAATTTCCAGTAACATAGATAACACCAAAATCCCTATAGCTGTATATACTGTTAAACAGATTTGAGTTCCAACAAATCCTTTGCTTTTATTTCAGCATTGGTTTTTTAAGGGATATCTACCTAGCCTGAAAGTGAGTAAACCAACTTTTAAATAATTATAGAAATACAATGAAGAGTTTATCACCTCCTATGAATCTATATGAAGTTGTCATACTGTCAGTCAACAGAATGAAACTGTTTTGCAGAATTAGAAAACAAAATGTTATCTTCAGGAATTACAGTTTTCTTAAAATCTGGGTGAAGCAGTAGCCTTGACTGATACACTGATATGATATATACATACATAAGTAAATTTTATATGAATATGTATATATATGTAAATTTGCATGGTTCCACATTTAGGTCTAGCTAGTGAATCTGGCAGTCCTATCTGTCAATCAAAGAGATGGAGTCTCTCTTTACAGTGTATAGGAAAGAAAAAGAAAGAAAGAAAGAAAAGAAAGAAAGAAAGGAGGAAAAGAAGGAAGGAAGAAAGAAAGAAGGAGGGAAGGAAGGAAGAAAAGGAAAACCATGCCTGTAGTATACCTTATGTGATATTGCTTGCAGTGTGGCAAATACACAGTTCAAAGGTGAGAAAAAGATTCTAGTGAGCCAAACAGTTATCTTTAGTCCTAATGGAAATAACTCATAATCCTACAGATAATACCAGAGATAACTCACTAAACACAGAGTATCTGCCAAAAGAAAAAAAGCAGTGAGGAAACAGGTCTCTTAAGTAGCAACTGTTTCCATGTGATAATCTCAGCTGCCTTTCATGGATAGCATGCAAGTGAACAAGACAAATCCCTTTGTTCCAGCTGCCCAACCCTTGCAAAGCTGCAAAATATCTGCACTTTCTACAGCTTTTCGTCCATTCAAGAAATCTCTAGTTAGGGTGTGTGACATACTGGGAGATGAAGCACTGGGTATGAAGGTGGTTTATTATTGTACAGGACATGGAGGAAGGATTGAACGAAAAGATCGGAACCCAAGGAATATGATGATAGAATTGTAGAGTGGTTTGGCTTGAAACAGTCCTTAAAAATCACCTAGTTCCAACCCCTCCATGATGGGCAGAGCTGCCACCTGCTAGATGAGGTGGCTCAGGGCCCCATCCAACCCAGCCTTGGGCACTTCCAGTTTCTCTGGAGGCCCTCCTTTAGTGTCTCAGAACCCTCTGAAGAGCTTCTTCCCAACATGTAAGATCATGGATCAGCTGGACCACATGTAATAAACACACACCAGAAGAACAGGCCAGAAGGCGACAAGATTAAAAATGACAAGAGAACAATTATGGACATTGAAAATGGACTGTTGCAAATGGAGAAGCCTGAAGATATTAATATATTTCTAGAGAACAAATAACAGAAATTTGTAGGAAACTAGACACAGTGAATTTTATTGAAGATGAAACAATTTGCTTTTTGTTTAATACTATACTTCCTTACAGCAAAAATCCCCTGATCTTTTTATGAAAATGCATTGGCCACTTCTGGTAACTAGTAGCTTTTACGAGGCAACTTTATGTTTAAATTATAACAGAATGCATAGATCTGGATTATTATTTTATTCTTCTATCTTTATCCATCATGAATCATATCTAATATTGAAGAGTATTTTATTTTTGAAAACATGTTCCTGTAAACAGAGAGTGAGGTAATAAAACAACAATCATTAGAGAGAAAGATAAAAGACTCACTAAATCACCTAATGCATTGCACTGCTATTGTACCATCAATGCCTGAGAGGTCTGATACATTTTGTTCAGAGCAGTAATAATAGTCCTGAACAAATCAGTTTCTGCGACTGCCTTAGAAAGTTAGCCCAGAGACTGATTTCTCTCTATCAGGAAATTTTGTACTCTTTGTTCTAATTTTTTCTGTCCTTTGTTTTTCTCTGTTATTCCATATTAACCTTCATTTATCACCCTAAATCATTCCACTTTCTCCCTGGAGTTTTGTCTCCTGAATATTGGTAGATGCTAAGTCTTACTTTTTTCTCAAAGTTAACTCCTCATTGTTTCTACTCCACTGATAGTGATTGTTTTCTTGTACTCTGAACTCTGTCTAAATTGTCAGTATCATTCTGGAATACGGTGGCAAATAGAAGAATTCAGCTGGAGGAAATAATTTCAGTTCTATGTTAGAAATTCAGTCCTGTGTAAGAAATTAAATTCTATGTTAGAAATTCAGTTCTATGTTAGAAGAGCCACCAGGATGACTAAGGGGTTAGAACATCTCTTGAATGAAAAAAGGTTGAGAGAGCTGAGTTTGCTTGAGAAAGGGGTTGACCTCCAGAAATCCCTCCCAGCCTCAGTAATTTTGTGGTTCTGTGATTCTATACCTTTATAGAAGACAAAAAACCATTATGTCCTTTTTCTAATACAAATGTGCACTTGTACAGACCTTGAAGATTTTTTCATGTTTCTTCAGTCCAAATTTTTCATTCTTATTTTCATACTGAATATCAGTGGTTTAGAACAGATAATTATGGCCCAATATCTTCTTTTCTGGAAAAATGTTATGTTGCTTTAATTTCTGGTCTTTCGCATTTCTTTAATTGTATTGCTGTTTCACTGACAATTTTAATGGTTCTTTAATTATCATCCACAAACTTGTATGAGCATGTTCTATTTCACATTTAAAAACTGAACTGCATTTCTCAGCAGTGAATCAGGGTGATCTTAAAATGTTCCTCCAAGAACTACCAGCTGAGACTAGAGAAAGGGCAGGAAACAGTGAATTCCATGCCATCTTTTGCATTCTCCTGATCTTTGGTTGTTCCAGGACCTGAATGCCAATATGCACACAAAGGAGTGTTCAAATATTTTCTTTGGCAGCTCCAAGAAAGATCATTTTAATAGGAGACCCACAGCATTAGGGAAGAACATACTTCTTAGCAGAGAGATTTGCTACTTTCTTACTCTGTAAAATATATATATATTTAGTTGACAGATCTGTCAGTTCTTTGTCTTTTCTTCGTCTATCCATTTTCTTGACATTTAAAATAGGGAAAATATCACATATGCAGTTTACTGTGTATATATTCGAAAAACCCATAATTATTTGCCATATGATATCTTGCAATGATGCATTCATTATCCTTTGTGATTTGGAACTAGTTTTTTTTATTTTTAATTTTTATTTCTGTACTAATCTTCCCCACTAGTATATTGCTTAAATTTTTAAGAGTCTGCAGCTTGATATTGCTTTTTATGTTCCTACTGATCTAAATTGGCCTCTGTTGTCTTTTTATCTCTCTTCAGACTTCTCTAGGTTACATTTCAGCTTTTTCTAGAATCAAAGCTGAAGTCTCCTGGAAAATGTTGCAATGCATTCTATTAAAAATCAGCGACAATTAAAATATTAGTGTTTGGAGACTCCTGCTTTGTTAAAAGCATTTGGATTAAAATGATTTATTTTCCTTTTATGCTTTCACTTGTTCTTGCTTCCTGTAAGCATTTGTCTGCTCTTTCTCTAGCTTGTAGAAATAAACATCTTACCACCAGAATTAGGATTGCTTTTTAGTTCTTCAGTATTTGTCCCATAGACATACTGGCTCCACAACAAGGAAAGACACAGGTCCTTGCAGACTCTTTCTGGGCCTTAGTTTCTGTAGAAGAAAACTTGAACACATTTTCCAGAGGATAATCATCATATGTTACAAAAGACCCTTCATCTTTTTTTTTCAAGCTAGTCCATTAGTTGCCTGAAATACACCATGATATATTGACCCTGTGTCCTTGTCTTCTTCCTGGACATTATTTTACCCTTTCCACTCTAGATGACTGTAAAAGATATCAACTTCGCTTTCAACGATTTTTTTTTTTTAATATCCAGCCTATTTTTACTGCCACCTGTTATTCTGACTCACTCTTCTCTTTCTGTCTCATCTCTAATAATTTTATTTTTGGAGGGCTTCCCATAACATTGCCTTTTTCAGAAGCCTTAAAAACAGCTCACATAAACAAAGATACAGTAAGACTTTTAAAGGCATTGATAAAACTTAGTAGAGGACATTTTACTTATTTAAAAACTCTTTCAATGTAAAAATACAGTATTCATTACATGAAAATTTTTCAGAGCTGACTGCTATCTCCGTAATAGTCACCAGTGAGAAATCTTCATCAATGGGTGGTTTCCCTGGGTTCCAGAGAAGTAAATACATTTTCCTTGTTGTCAAGGAAGAAAACACAGTAACAAAAAACTTTCTGATAGCAAAATGCTGATGAGAAAGGTAAAGAGCAAAAGAACAGTAAAGTCAGACTGAATGAATTTGAACAAATTTTACTTCTACAAGCAGAATTAATTCTAGAAGATCAGGTACAAAGCAATATATTTAAGAACAATTAATGCCAACTAATGCAGTATATATTCTGGAAATACCTAATAAGCCATGTAATAAACTGTTAGGTCAATGCCATACCCACATAGTTAAATGTCATACTTATTTTAAAGCAGTGAGAAAGAGTAATGATTTTTATCATTATATGCATCACTGATGAGAAAGTACAGAACTCTTCTGGAGTTGCCATTTGTGGATAAATATAAGTCATTCTGTCTAGCTTAGTAATTGGGAGTTGATAAGAAGTTTCCTTGTATTGTTCCAATTCATCTATGACCAGAAAATTAATACTAAAGAATTTTTGCTCAGAAGTGGAAAAGGTAATAGTGAATATACTAAACCAAAAGGGAAGCACAAGCAATCACTTTGATTATAATAATGAACATGAGAAGCCCTGGGTTTTTTGTATCTGCAAATGCATCATCATTTTTGTGCACAAATGTAGTAAAGGAGAGTTTAATGGTTCCATGCCTCTTTTGGGAGAGCAGTGAGATGTCTCTATGGATGTTCAGCTGCTCTCATATTGAATATAATAAGAAAGCATAGAAGTTTAGTCTGAGGAATTATCAAGAAGGCAAAGCAGACAACCTACAAAGTAATCTCCTGACAGTTCTTCACATGGAAGAGTATGAAATTAGACCATGTAGTTCTGAGTCACAGAATCACAGAATCACAGAATAAGCTGAGTTGGAAGGGACCCTCAAGAATCATCAAAGTCCAACTCTTGGCCCTGCAAAGGGCATCCCCAAGAATCACACCATGTTCTTGAGAAGATTGTCCAAATGCTTCTTGAACTCTGTCAGGCTTGGTGCTGTGACCACTTCCCTGGGGAGCCTGTTCCAGTGTCCAACCATCCTCTGGGTAAAGAACCTTTATCTAATACCTAATCTAAACATCCCCTGACACAACTTCAGACCATTCCCTCAGGTCCTGTCACTGTCACCACAGAGAAGAGATCAGTGTCTGCCCCTCCTCTTCCCCTCATGAGGAAGTTGGAGACTGCAATGAGGTCTCCCCTCAGTCTCCTCTTTTCCAAACTGAACAGACCAAGTGTCCTCAACCGCTCCTCATACAGCTTCCCCTCAAGGCCCTTCACCATCTTTGCTGCCCTCCTTTGGATGCTCTCTAATGGCTTAATGTCTTTCTTATGTTGTGGCACCCAAACCTGCACACAGCGCTCAAGGTGAAGCCACCCCAGTGCAGAGCAGAGTGGGACAATCCCCTCGCGTGCCCAGCTGGCAATGTTGTGCCTGATGCTCCCCAGGACAGGATTGGTCCTCCTGGCTGCCGGGATGCTGCTTACTCACATTCAACTTTCCACTGACCAGGACCCCCAGGTCCCTTTCAGCAGCACTTCTTTCCACCATCTCATTCTCCAATGTGTACATCCAGGGTTGCTCCATCTCAGGTGTAGAATCTGACATTTTCCCTTGTTGAACTTCATACAGTTGGTGATTGCCCTGTCCTTTAATTTGCCAAGGTCTCTCTGCAGGGTGGTGTGAATATTTACTGAGAGTGAGGATTTGATCATGTTTTGCCTATGCTGAGCTTGGACTGTTGGGTGGAGGGAATTACAAATACACAGTGTTTCAGTCTGCTTTATTCTACTCATTCTATGACAAGTTTCCCGTCTTTTCTCTATATTCACTTCTCAGTATCTGCAACTGAAACACTATATGCTCTACATGTTTCTATACTTGAAGGCTCATATTGCTTTAATATTAGTTTGATTTTTGTACTTCTTTCTCATTTACAGATTTCAATGCAATTTGTACTCTTTGTTTACGATATTTATTTTAAAATCTAGTCTATTAGCCTGAATGACTTACATACTGGCTCCGATTTTTGTCACCTTCCATTTCTCTTGCTTTCACTCTCTGTCTAACATGTCAACTCTTGTTCTATGCAAAAGAAAATAAAACAAAGATTGCATAATGTGCCCAGGAAACATGTTAAGATATATTTTCTTTAAGTAATTTTGCACAGAATTTTGGTGTTTTTCCAAACTGAAGAAAACTCTGTATTTCTAAAAGTAGTCGCCACATGATCATATGGAAAGAACTTTTCTTATACACTACCTGTAAAGATGGCTTTATTTGTCTGCAGCCATGATTATGGGTGGGGAACGGAAGATGGAAAACACGCTTATTCCCGTTCTTTATTGCCACAACATAACAAGCAGCTGTAAGGCCAGCAAGTCAGACAACAATTCTGGACATATCTGTCTGGTGTATGTGGAAAAAATGGATATTGGCAGTCAGAGGCAGTAACTAGCAGTTTTAGTGCAAAAGCGGCATTGTAAAAAGAATATCATGGATGAACAAAAAACCCCATTCATAACACTCACCTCCCAGTCACCTTCATACAAATCTGATCTTCCTTGTTTGTATCCCATTCAGCATTGAATGAAGAGGTAGCAGAGCAGTGAGAAAGATTATGATCATGGACTTCCAGAGGGCTACCTTCAGCCTCTTCAGGGACCTGCTTAGAGGAATCTCACAGGATAGGCCTCTAGAAGAGAAGGGAGTCCAAGAGAGCTGGTGAATATCTAAGCACCACTTCCTCCAAGTTCAAGACCAGTATATCCCATGATGATGAAATCAGGAAAAAGGGTAGGATAAGCATGGACCTGCTAGCAAGTATCAAACAGAAGAAAGAAATTTATGGGATGTGGAAAAAGGGACAGGCCACATGGGAGTACTATAGGAACATCATCAAGGTATGCAGGAATGCAATGAAGAAGGTCAAGGCCCACTTGGAATTGACTCTGGCAAAAGATGTCAAGGACAACAAGAAAGGTTTCTACAAGTACATCAGCAGTAAAAGGAAGATTAGGGAAAATGTAGAGCCATTGCTGAATCATGTGGGTGTTCACGTATAGGAGAACACAGAGAAGGCAGAAGTACTGAATGCCATCTTTGCCTCAGTCTTCACTACTTAACTCAGCCCTCAGGAGTCCCAGATCTCACAGGTAAGAGAAGAAGGCTGGAGAAAGGAAGATTTACCCTTGGTCATAGGGGGTTGGGTTACAGGTCAGATAGGCAGACTAAACAGCCATAAATCCATGGGCCATGGTGGGGTGTACCCACAGGTGCTGAAGGAGCTGGCAGATGTTGTTTTTCTGCAGCTCTCCATCATCTTTGAAAAATCATGGAGAATGGGAGAAGTGCCCGATGAATGAAGGAAGGTCAATGTTGCTCTCATCTTCAAAAAGGGCAAGAAGGAGGACACAGGAAACTACTGACCAGTCAGTGTCACCTCCATCCCTGAAAAGGTGATGGAACAGATCATTCTGGAGGTCATCACCAAGCATGTAGAAGAAAAGAAGGTCACCAGGAGTAGCCAGCATGGATTCACCAAGGGCAAATCACGCTGACCAATCTGATATCCTTTTATGGTGACATAGCAGGATGGCTCAGTGAGGACAGAGCAGTGGATGTTGTCTGCCTTGACTTCAGCAAGGCTTTTGATACTGCCACGACATCCTCATAGGTAAGCTCAGGAAATGTGGGTTAGATGGATGGACAGTGAGGTGGACCGAGAAGTGGCTGAATGTCAGAGCTCAGAGGGTCATGATCAGCTGAGTGGGCTTGGAATCAGTGGCGTTCCCCAGGGATCACTACTGGGTCCAGTCTTATTCAACTTGTTTATCAATGACCTGAACAAAGGAACTGGTTGTACCCTCAGCAGTTTTACTGATTATACGAAACTGGAGGGGTGGCTGGTACACCTGAAGGCTGTGCTGCAATTCAGCAGGACCTTGATAGGATGAAGAACTGGGCGGAGAGAAACCTAATGAAGTTCAACAAGGGCAAGTGTAGGGTACTGCACCTGGGGAGAAGTAACCCCAAGTACCAGCTGGGGGCTGATCTACTAGAGAACAGCTCTGCAGAGAAGGACTTGGGAGTCTTGGTGAATGACAACTGGCAATCAGCCAACTTGGTAAAGTTGGCAATTAGCTAGCAGTATGGCCTTGTGGCCAGGAGGGCCTGGGGTGAATTGGGAAGAGTGTGGCTGAGTGTGGCTGGCAGGTCAAGGGAGATGGTCCTGCCCCTATACTCAGCTCAGCCCTAGTGAGGCCACATCTGGAGTGCTGTTTCCAGTTCTGGGAGCCTCAGTACAAGAGAGACAAGGAGCTGCTGAAGAGGGTCCATTGGAGGCCACAAAGATGATGAGAGGTCTGGAGCATCTCTTATGAGGAGAGACTGCGGGAGCCGGGCCTTTTTAGTCTAGAGAAGAAAAACTGAGAGGGGATCTCATCAATGCATAGAAATATCTCAAAGGTGTGTGCTAAGACTATGGTGCCAGACTCTTTTCAGTTGTGCCCAGAGACAGGATGAGGAGCAATTGAATGAACTAAAAGACAGGAAGTTTCACCTTAACACGAGGAAGAACATTCTTTACATTGGGGATGGCAGAGCACTGGAACAGGCTGCCCAGGGAGGTAATAGTCTCCCTCTCTGGAGGCATTCAAAACCCACTTGGATGCACTCCTCTGTCCCCTGCTCTAGGTGACCCTGCCTTGGCAGAGGGCATTGGACTGGATGATCTCCAGAGGTGCCTTCCAACCCTAACAATTCTGTGCTTGTGTGATTCGGTTAATATCCTAATTCAGAAGTTTAAGCATTGGTTTTACCTTTTATTTGGGGCATGTGCTCAATCCCTGGTGAAATCAGCAGCACCTTAGAATTTGGTTATTGTGTTTAGCTCAATAAAGATGAATTTAAGAATATGCTTAAAAGATATCAGTGAACTGAGGTCTAAGATTTCTTCAAAAATTCTCTTAGTGTTTAAAGAGTTTCACCATTAAAAATGGTAGACATTACTCGACAATGGTAGACTGTGTGCATGTCTCAGTTGTCTCTGTGTATAAGTCAAAAAGAAAAAAGTCATCTGAATGCTCTGAAGTGAAAAATTGTCAAAGCAGAAGAGATCGGGCAAAAGGAAGATAAAAAATTTTTATTGAAATAGAAGTAAAGGGAGACTGTAAAAGGAAACTGTAAAAACAAGGCTGCCACTACATAAATCAGTGGAGACCAACTTTGCAATCTAGGACACAACCTTATCTAAGGAAAGTATAGAATAAAATTCTATTTTTTCTTAGAACAATTTTTTCTTTCCTTTTTTTTCCTTTTTTTTTCCTTGTTTATTGACTACGCAATTTCATATTACTCTCTTAGAGTGGGAAGTTTGGCTTACTCTCTGAAAAGACTAGGAAAAAAAAAGAAAATATTTTATAACTTTCCATCTGAAAACATGGGACATCTTCTGTAAGTTTGAACAACATGCAAAAGATGGATTCCCAAGTTAAATACATTTGGGAAGACACTGAAGTACTGTTCCTGAATCCTGATGTGACTTACACATGTGTCCCAGTATTTTTGAGTTTATATATGAGACCCTGATTGTGTAATTCCCAGTTTTGCATGTATCAAATGAGTATGATATTCTGTATTTTTACTACAGCTTCCAAAAAGCCCTAATAATTCTGTTAGATTTTTTCGAACTTTCTTGCTGTAAACCAGAACTGGGCAAACAAAGGGGGAAGAAAAACTTTCTTTAAAAACAACAACTAAAAATAGAAAAATAAACTCAAAAAAATCCCCCAAAGCCATGATTTTTCGCTTCCCCTCCTATAGGTTTGATTTCTGAAAATACTCTCACAAAATTTCTCTAGTAAAATTACTGAGAGACAATGAATTCTTGTTGGAAGCTTTTTTGCAATAATTCAGTTTTAAATTAATATGAGCACTGTGTCATATATGTCAGAAGCTATTTATCGTCTCAGTCATAACTATGAAATAAAAACTAAGCTTTGGATTATAACAATCAGTGGAAAAGAGGTAAAACACGAAGTAGATAATCAGTCCCCAAAGTCATGCTCTGACTTTAGATATGTTACATAAAGAGAAAGAACCTGAAAGTTAATTGAATTTATTACTTCTTGTGAATTCTTAGTGCAAATCTATCACCTCTAAACCTTTCTCCAAATGCAGCTCCATCTTTTTATCTGGTTTTTGGTTAGGTTTTTTTTGTTTGGTTTGTTTTTTCCTAGTTAATTAGTTAACAAATATATCAGGTACTATGTTGAACCTTTCAGCTAATTAGAAATGCCTGAGAATACAACCTAAAATAAGAAAATGTGCACTATGGGGCAAAGATGCCTGGTTTAAATGCCCTTCCAACTGTGTGTTATATATTGGCAAAAGTATTTTACAACTGCAGCAGTATAGAACTCATGATAATAAAAACTTTAGGGCTTACAAAATGTCATAAAAAGCTCATGAACTATTTCTAGAAAAGTCATTAATTATTTATGAAGCAACTTTCAGAACTAGGTTTTCTGTTCTGCTTCCATTTATATTACATGTCTCAGGGTCATCAATTTCAGTTTATTTTAGCATATGAAAGATAATCTTTCACTTTTTCACTAGAAAGTAATAAACTTTGAGCATAGTTTCAAATAAAAAAGAAGCCAACCATTTATTATATATATGTAAGAGATGGTTATTAATTAAACATAGACATTTAAAAAGAACAAACTTTTAAGTGTCCACAGCTTCAAGGCAGCTTAAAATTTGTGAGAGCTTAAATGATTTATTTCTGTTTCATCTGACAATTAAAGTTGCATAAACAATTTGCAGCTAGTATTTTTTCCCTAGCAAAATCATCCTCTTCTTCTCTTTGAAAATTGAGTAACAATTTTTGGGTTCTGCAGTGAGTTGATCTTGGTGGGATTTCAGGTGCCCACCAAGCTGTTCTATCACTCTCCCTCCTCAGCAGGACAGAGGGGAAAAAGTAACGTGAGAAAAAAACCCTTGTGAGTTGAGACAAAAGCAGCTTAACAAAGAAAAGCAAAAACAATGCTGAGAACCAAAGGAAAAAGAGATTTATTCTCAACTTCCTCAGTCATTCCCTAGGAAGCAGGGCCTCAATATGCATAGCAGTTGCTCCAGAAATAAAATGCCTTAATGACAAATGCCTTACTGAGAAATGCCCACTCCACTCCTTCTTTCCCTTAATGTTTCACGCTGAGCACAATGTCATCCGGTAAGAAGCACCTCTGTGGTCAGCTTGGGTCAGCTGTTCCAGCTGTGTTCCCTCTCAGCCTCACTCACCCTCAGCCTACAGACCATTGGAGGGCAAGTTACAAGAGACAGCACTGATGCTGTTAAGTGCAGCACTGCTCAGCAGTCACCAGAACACTGGAGTGTTACCAACATTGTTCTGGTTACAAACACAAAGCATAGCAGTCTAAGTGCTGCTATAAGGAAAGTTAACTCTTTCCCAGACAGACTCAATATAGTTTCCCGATCAGAGAAATAGAAGGTTGTATGCTAGTGACCTCCACTGTAGCAGTACATGAATAAAAAGGGCAGAGTTTCTGCAGACTAAAATGCTACTACATCACATACTGTTGGTCAGATCAACCACACTCCATCCTCACAGCCTAGAAATATCTTCAAAAATTGTTCTTCTCCAGCAGAACTTTGGCACCAACAAGTGCAGAGACATCTCCATCAGACACAGGCCAAAGAGTAAAAACTGATCTAGAACATATGTTCATCACTGAAATGTTAGCATCTCCATGAATGAGAGAGTTTTCAAGTTGTGGCTTTGAACCATCTAAAGGAAGTTAGCGAAGGAATGGAGGACAAGAGAAGCCTGAATTGGAGAAGAGACACTCCCTCTCTGTGTTTGTGAACTGAGAGGGCAAACTGGTCAGCTTTGTCATGGAAGGAGTAGGAGGATTTCTATTTGCATTTTAGTGCAGACAGTGTACCTCAGATCATCTGTCTAGATTCCCCTTTATAGAACACAGGGAGCAATTACACTTCTACAGTACAGCACATCTCATTTAAGGGGGATCAGCTACATTTGGTCAGATGAACTATGCAAGAGATGCACATATTTCTCTCAACTGAACAGAAACAGAGCTAAGGGCAGACGTCCCAACTGTACATGTTTAAAGCCAAGTAAGATGAATCCTGCCTAGGGTCTTCGCCTTCAGAATATTCATGAACCCATAAGTTGTCTTTTAAGACTGGATCAAAATTCTTAACTAATAATTGCCAGAAATTGTGGAAATTGTAGCATATGATAATGAATCATCAGTTGCTGACAATTGTTGAGTCACTGCACATGTAAACAATGTACTGTTTACGACTTCTGGAAAGACCAATTCTTAATATCTATTCAAATAATAAAAAGTTTTGGTAACAAAACAATGAAGATAAATCACTGAATAATGTAAATTTTACGGGGTAAAACATTCCTGGTATGAGTTGGCTAAGTTAATATCACTGGCCAGAGTACTTTTTGGGACTCAAATAATTTTCACCTATCTGTCGCAGTAAGAAAATATCAGGTTACACAGCACTGAACAGAATGCAGAAAGCTGAATTTTCTAGCTCAAACACTGAATTCTCTGGCTTAATGCTGCAGTTACTTACATAAATCTAGCTAGGTATTCTAAAGCCATTATCAGAAATGGAAGGG